>JBBGZY010000925.1:4702500-5143657 GCA_037952925.1 Lithobates clamitans | reverse complement strand
ACACCACACCCACACCCACAAGATGCCGTTTAACATCCTTTCACTCAACGTCAACGGGCTGAATCATCCAGCCAAACGCCACTCACTATGGAAAACCGTCAAAGATCTCCAAAGTGACATCATTTGCGTCCAAGAAACCCACTTACTAGCCCCCAACACTCCCCTGTGTCAAAATGGCCACTTTCCAAACATATTCCACGCAACTCATTCTACCAAGACCAGAGGGGTCATGATAGCTGTCAAAGATACCATAGACTTCCAACTCTTAGAAATAGTCCCAGACCCCGAAGGACGCTTCATCATCCTTATCTGTACCATTAATAGAGCAACCTACACCATCATCAACCTATACGCTCCGAATTCTCACCAATTGAGATTCCTACGCAAGATTATCCGTACATTAAAACCCATCCAAAAAGGCCACACAATTGTGTGTGGGGACTTCAACCTGGTCCCAGATGTGTCCCTGGACTCCACAGCTTCAGCGAAGAGACGTGAATCGCCTCTAAAAGCGTTCATACAAACCCATGACCTGTATGATGTCTGGCGCTGCCACCATGGCGCCGAACGTGACTTCACATTTTTTTCCCCCAGACATGGTTCTTACTCCAGAATTGATTTGTTCCTGGCTGATAAACGTATTTTACAAAAAATATCTCAGTCTGTAATCCACACCATGACATGGTCGGACCACGCACCCACCTCAATTACCATCCAAGATCACAATCTTCAACATAATACATTCCTATGGAGACTAAACAACTCCATAATTCAAAATAATAAATACACCCCAGAAATTTCAGAACACATTTCAGAATTTTTCTCGTTGAATAAGGGATCGGTACCCGACCCTGCCGTGGTGTGGAGCGCTCATAAAGCGTACATGAGGGGAATGCTCATTAAATTAAGCTCTCATCATAAGCGACAGAGGACGCAGCGCATAGATAAAATAACAGCCCAAATAGCGGACCTAGAAAAGAAACACAAATGTGACCCTCAAAACCCACTTACAAACCAACTACTATCCCTAAGACAGGAACCGAAAACCCTCCTCCTTCACTCATACGAATTCCTTCAAAGGAAATTTAAAGCATCTTCATACTCTACTTCCAACAAGGCAGGGAAGACTTTAGCCCAAAGACTCAAAGGAAGACTAAATAAAGCTAGAATAACGCTACTTAAACACCCCCACACCAACACCCCATTGACCAATCCCCAGGACATTGCCGATGCTTTCAGCACCTACTATGAAGACCTTTACAACTTAAAACATGACCACCACACCCCCCAACCCACACAAGACGACATTAACAACTTCCTCACTAAAATCAACCTACCCAAACTATCTACCGACCAACTGACCGCCCTGAACGCACCATTCACCGACCTGGAACTCAAGACTACTATCGACTCATTGCCTAGTGGCAAAGCACCAGGTCCAGACGGGATAACAGGGGAATACTACAAAGTGTTCTCCAACCAACTAATCCCATACCTTACAGATCTCTTTAACCAGGCTGCCTCCTCTGCTAGCTTCTCGAAAGAATACTTAAAAGCGCTTGTAATAACCATACCAAAACCAGGGAAACAGTCAGATGCCCCCCAAAACTTTCGCCCGATCTCCTTACTCAACTTAGACCTAAAAATTTACTCCAAAACCATAGCCAACAGACTAAACGAAATTATGCCAACTATCATACACCAAGATCAGACTGGCTTTACCAAAGGCAGACAATCTTCAGATGCCACCAGGAGAATGCTAGACCTTATCCACCATGCTGAATCCACTGGAACGCCTTCTCTGCTTCTTT
Organism: Lithobates clamitans; assembly: GCA_037952925.1. Taxonomy (NCBI): domain Eukaryota; kingdom Metazoa; phylum Chordata; class Amphibia; order Anura; family Ranidae; genus Lithobates; species Lithobates clamitans. The sequence continues at coordinate 5,141,846 of JBBGZY010000925.1, read as the reverse complement.
CCCTAGATGCAGAGAAGGCGTTCGATAGAGTCCACTGGACCTATCTAGAAGCAGTCCTACACAAATTCGGATTCCAGGGACGAATCCTAACAGCTATCCTAGCATTGTACTCTAACCCTGAAGCCCAAGTGTTCACAGAAGACATGCTCTCATGCCCATTCCCCATCACAAATGGCACACGCCAGGGCTGTCCCCTCTCCCCTCTAATATTTAACATGCTTATGGAACCCCTGGCTGAACACGTTCGCTCCCACCCGAACATCTCAGGCATGCGTATAGGCCTCTCACACCACAAAATAAGCTTATTCGCGGACGATGTAATATTAATCCTCAGAGATCCGACTGTTTCCCTGGCAGAAGTACAAAAACTGCTCACTTGGTTTAGCTCGATTTCGTATTACAAGGTTAATGTGACCAAATCATTCATATTAGACATAAACATAAACACCACCATGAAACACCTCCTACAACTACAATACCCATTTAAATGGGCAGAAACCGACATATCATACTTGGGAATTCAACTCCCGAGAGAAACTAAGAAAATTTACTCGAGCAACTACATACCACTCTTACAACAAATTCAATCAACTTCCCAACAAATAGCAAAGCACGAGCTCTCATGGTCGGGCAGACTTGCAGCATTTAAGATGATATGCCTCCCCCAAATACTTTATCATTTTAGAACCCTACCTATACCACTACCAACCACCTTCTTCAAATCTCTCAAAACTACTTTCAACAAATACTTATGGAGTGGGAAAAAACCGAGGAGTGCCCAACACAACTTAGTAAAACATAAACTAGTCGGTGAAACAGGATCTATAGACTTCGAGGACTATTACCTAGCGACAATCCTAGCTCAATTACCTTCCTGGTTCCAATCACAATCCACTACACTTTGGGGACAAATTGAAAGCTCTGCACTATCTCAACCAAACTTGAAAACTTGGTTACTTAGTATTCCACTGGGAACCACAATACCAAAGGCGTTTCCCCCGACCATGAGAGCTTCGGCACTCGCATGGAAGAAATCAATAACCTTACTGACACCTATTCCCGTCACATCTCCAGGGCACATCCCCTTGGAATCCCTACATCACACGCTACCAGAAATCTCTCTATCACCTTGGACCACCAAAGGCATACTTCTCATACAAGACCTAATACATGACAACCACATTAAACCATACGCACAACTCCAATCCGAATTCAATCTAACAGCATCTGACAAATTCACCTACATGCGCCTACACCACTATCTAAAAACCCTACCCCTCCCCCTCTACAATATCCACCCTAAAACCTGGGAATACCTTACCAACACAGCCACTAAAACCAGAGGTATATCCTACTTCTACAACATTCTCCACAACAAACGTACCTTCCTTAAACTAAAACCCCACCAAAATTGGGAAAAAGATTTAGATCAGCCCTATACGGAAGACCAATGGCAACTTGCCCTCAAAACTATATACAAAGCCACTAAATGCGCGGCACTGTGGGAACTCACACAGAAAATCACACTACGTTGGTACATCACTCCAGCCAGAATTACGACCTTTAACCCAAAAATCCCTAATATATGCTGTAGACGTCACTCTTCTCCTAGCGACATACTGCATATACTCTGGACATGCACTAAACTCCACAACTACTGGGAAAGAATTTTTAGTTTAATCTCTCACATAACCCAAATTAAAATCCACCCCTCCCCTGCATTAGCGATACTTAACCTAACTATAGAATCAATCCCACATTCATTCAGGCCAGTGGTCACCCACATCCTCCTGGCGGCAAGACTAAACATAACCAGGCAATGGAAGTCTGACAATCCCCCGACAATAACCCAAGTCATTGACTTAGTAGCCCTTCATTACAGCTACGAGATCATAACAGCTATGCACACTGGCCAGGCGACGAAAGCACACAAGAACTGGCAACCATGGACTGACTGGACTGCACACTGCGCAAACCACTAACCTAAACACTGATACCCACCTCCTCCTTCTTGACCGAGCAATACCTTTCTATAGGCAAGAGAAACAAGTTATATGCAACAGCTAGTTCTAACTAGCACATATTTATCAATATTAACATACGATAGAAGGGGCCTCTTCACTCCTGTGGCACTAAAGGTCCCATTTGGGGTGCGACTCTAGTGAAGAGGTCTACAACTAAAAAAACTACGAAACTACGGTTAATAACATTAGTAGTCTAGAATCCACAATGGTTATATGTTAAATAAAAGTTATAACCAACCAAGGTTGGTAAAACGTTATAATTATTGAACTCACAAGTGAAATGTATTCCTTATACTGTCTAATTGGAATGTCATTACACGACATACTCTGTCTAATTGTATAATGTATAATCTGTATGAAAATCTTTCAATAAATATATAGAATAAAAAATAAAAAAAAGAGGTGAAAAGAACCGTGGGTAAAAGAACCCCCTTCCCCCAAAACCTTAATCCTCTTCTTGCCTGTACACCCCTGTCTCCTTCTTTCTGTCACAGCCATCGCTAAAATCGTTAGTGTCCCCTGAGATTGGGCACTAAACCTGGATATACATGTAGTTTATTTCCCATTCAACTATGTTGATGCAGGGATCTCTCCCACTGTGCAATTCTATTGTGAGAGTGGGGACTCCCCCCTCTATCAGAATTTACAGACTAGTGCTGCAGCCATTGGCTGTAAGTAGGGATGAGCTTTATGTTCGGGTCGAACATAATTTCGACTCGAACATTGGCTGTTTGCCGAATAGCGAACAATTTGGGGTGTTCGCCGCAAATTTGAAAGCCGCGGAACACCCTTTAAAAGTCTATGGGAGAAATCAAAAGTGCCAATGTTAAAGGTTAATATGCATGGTATTGTCGTAAAAAGTGTTTGGGGACTTGGGTCCTGCCCCAGGGGACATGTATCAATGCAAAAATAAGTTTTAAAAACGTCTGTTTTTTGGGGAGCAGTGATTTTAATAATGCTTAAAGTGAAACAATAAAAGTGAAATATTCCTTTAAATTTCGTACCGGGGGGTGTCTATAGTATGCCTGTAAAGTAGCGCATGTTTCCCGTGTTTAGAACAGTCCCTGTACAAAATGACATATCTAAAGGAAAAAAGTAATTTAAAACTACTGGCGGCTATAATGAATTGTTGGTCTCGGCAATACAGATAAAAGTCATTAAAAAAACGTCATGGGATTCCCCACCAGGTGCTTTGGGTCTGGTATGAATATTAAGGGGAACCCCGAACCAAAATTTAAAAGAAAATTGTGTGGGGGGTCCCCCCAAATTCCATACCTGGCCCTTTTGGTCTGGTATGAATATTAAGAGGAACCCCGAACCAAAATTTAAAAAAAAATGGCGTGGGGGTCCCCCTCAAAATCCATACCAGACCCTTCAGGTCTGGTATGGATTTTAAGGGGAACTCTGCACCGAAATTTTTTAAAAAATGGCGTGGGGGTCCCCCCAAAAATCCATACCAGACCCTTATCCAAGCACGCAACCGTACCAGGCCACATGCCCTCAACATGGGGAGGGTGCTTTGGGGTAGCCCCCCAAAGCACCTTGTCCCCATGTTGATGGGGACAAGGGCTTCATCTCCACAACCCTTGCCTGGTGGTTGTGGGGTTCTGCCAACGGGGGGCTTATCGGAATCTGGAATCCCCCTTTAACAAGGGGACCCCCAGATCCCGGCCTCCCCCTTCTGTGAAATGGTAACCTACACTACCATTTCACAAAAAAAGTGTCAAAATGGTAAAAATGACATGACACGGCTTGGGGACAAGTCCTTTATTAAAAAATAAAAAAATAAAACTGTCCCACGAAGTCTTCTTCTTCTCTTGCTCTGCCGATGGACCGAAATAGAAAAAAAGCTGCACCGACCTGCCTCCATGGGAGGTACTCACCGTATGATGCGTCCTCGCAAGTGACAGTTCTTTTATAACTGAGGGCGGGGCGACACGGTGATGTCGCTGGGTGACCCCGCCCCTCTCTGACGCTACCGGGAAGCCATAGGGATGTCCCCATGCATCAGAGGGGGTGGACCGGGTGGCCCCACCCCATCTGACGCTACGGGGAAGCCATAGGGATGTCCCCTGCATCAAAGAGGGCCGGGGTGACCCGGTTACGTAACCGGGCGGCCCTGCCCCCTCTGACGCTACAGAGAAGCCATAGGGATGTCTCCGTGCATCAGACGGGGTCGGGGTCACCCGGCAACGTCAGCGTGTGGCCCCGCCCTCAGTTATAAAAGAGCTGTCACCTGAGAGAACCGTCATTATGGTGGGTGCCTCCCATGTAGGCGGGTCGGTCGTGATTTTTTTTTTTTCTTTTTCGGTCCGTTGGCAGAGCAAGAGGAGAAGAAGACTACGTGGGACAGTTTTATTTTTATTTTTTCGATAAAGGACTTGTCCCCAAGCCGTGTCATGTCATTTTCATACTTTTTTTGTGAAATGATAGAGGTACATTTGTACCCCGTTACCATTTCACACAGGGAGGGAGACCGGGATCTGGGGGTCTCCTTGTTAAAGGGGGCTTCCAAATTCCGATAAGCCCCCCGTCTGCAGACCCTCACAACCACCGGGCAAGGGTTGTGGGGATGAGGCCCTTGTCCCCATCAACATGGGGACAAGGTGCTTTGGGGGGCTACCCCAAATCACCCTCCCCATGTTGAGGGCATGTAGCCTGGTACGGTTCAGGGGGGGCGCTCTCTCATCCCCCCTTCTTTTCCTGCGGCCTGCCAGGTTGCGTGCTCAGATAAGGGTAAATGGTAAAAAAGCAGGAGTAGTATGGCGCTGCCCTTATGGAGACAAATTTTTTTTTTTCCTCTTTGTAGTGAATGTATTGCCTAGTGTCCTTATAGAATTGCTTCTAAAACCCGTATGTGTTCAAAAGTTGAATAAAACTGTGACTGGTGGTGAATATTTCTATTAAATGAAAATACAACAACTGGTGCTCCAATTGTTCAACAAAGATGCATTGTGCCCTTTAAATTAGGTAATAAAGTAGTTGTGGATATGGATACAATATCATCTAGGTGGGAAGTGTTAAAAACAATACAATACCACCTAAGTGGAAAGTATTAGAAAATGGTAAAAAAGCAGGAGTAGTATGGCGCTGCCCTTATGGAGACAAAAAGATATTTTCTTCTTTGTAGTGAATGTATTGCCTAGTGTCCTTATAGAATAGCTTCTAAAACCTGTATGTGTTCAAAAATGGAATAAAACTGTGACTGGTGGCGAATATTTCTATTAGAAGTGAAAATACAACAACTGGTGCTCCAATTGTTCAACAAAAGTGCATTGTGCCCTTTAAATTAAGTAATAAAGTAGTTATGGATATGGATACAATATCATCTAGGTGGAAAGTGTTAAAAAGAAAAAAAGAAAAAAGAAAAAAAAAGGAGAAAAAAGAAAAAAAGGAAAAAAAGGAAAACAGGAATAGTATGGCGCTGCCCTTATGGAGACAAAAAAAAAAAACTTCTTTCTTTATAACGACTTTATAATTCCTAAAGTGTGTGTGTGCCAAAAATGAATATATATGTGACTGGTGCCAAGTCCTTACTGTTAAAAGTACAATTACAACATAAGGTGCTTCAATTATTCAACAAAAGTACATAGTGCAGCATCACTAAAGTGACCAGTGTTAAATCATACAAATCCATACAACATTGTGCAAATTATCCATCATAAATAGTGACTCTTGTGCTGTGACCAGTATTAGTTGGATAGGAAAAGTTCAGTTTATGAAAAAACAAGTTCTTTTTGGAGTATTTTGTAGTGTTCAATCTTTGAGGGTCAAATATCTGTAGGAAAGCTTCTTATCCAGGTGCTGGTTTCCTTAATTAGTGCCTCCTCTGCATGCTCTGACAATGCTTGCACTCGCCGGATTCTCCTTTCCCCTGCAGGGGTATGGATGGTCACAGTGTCTGCCACTGTGTAGCAATCAAGGATATCCCCCAAACTTTACTTGCGTATTGTGGTGTAGTAATTACATGTAAAGGAAAGAAGGTATGCCCATCGCGTAAAACCAGGAGAACTTTTATTAAAACTTAATAGACAAATGTACTCACATTTCAAATGAACAAATCAAGCATGGCAAAAGTTAGTGAATTCCCTTTGTTAGAGGTGCTGCAAGACGTTCGTAACCCGCCCTATGCACGTTTCGTCGTCAGACTTCTACTGGGGCGTGATATGGATTTTAAGGGTCTGGTATGGATTTTTGGGGGGACCCCCACGCCATTTTTTTTTAATTTTGGCGCAGGGTTCCTTTTAAAATCTATACCAGACCTGAAGGGTTTGGTATGGATTTTGAGAAGGACCCCCATGCCATTTTTTTAAAAAATTTTGGCACGGGGTTTCCCTTAATATCCATACCAGACCTGAAGGGCCTGATATGGAATTTGGAGGGACCCCCACGCATTTTTTTTTTTAAATGTTGGTTCGGGGTTCCCCCTAATAATCATACCAGGCCCGAAGGGCCTGGTAATGGACTGAGGGGGAATCCCATGCTATTTTTTTTAATGACTTATATGTGTATTGCCGGGACCGACAATTAATTAAAGCCGCGAGTACTTTTAAATGACTTTTTTCCTTTAGAAATGTCATTTTGTGCAGGGACTGTTGTAAACACGGGAAACATGCGCCACTTTACAGGCATACTATAGACACCCCCCAGGTACGAAATTTAAAGGACTATTACACTTTTATTGTTTCACTTTAAGCATTATTAAAATCACTGCTCCCGAAAAAATTGCTGTTTTTATAACTTTTTTTGCATTGATTCATGTCCCCTGGAGCAGGATCCAGGTCCCCAAACACTTTTTATGACAATAACTTGCATGTTAACCTTTAAAATTAGCACTTTTGATTTTTCATGTTCGTGTCCCATAAACTTTAATGGTGTTCGCACAAATTGTTTGCCTGTTTGCATGTTCTACTGCGAACCGAACCGGGGGGTTTTCGGTTCATCCCTAGCTGTGAATGCTGATTAAATGCTGGTCTTGCAGCATAACCCTTCAACAGAAGCCAGACGTTAGACCGCCATCTGTTGAGCAGACAGTGGCATACACATACTGAAAGTGTACCTCGATTAAGAATAGTAGTCAGATCACACTCCCATGTTCATGTGACATCACTGAGACCTAACAATTGGCTGCTAGACTCAAGTATTCTTACAGGGGAGTAGATCACATACACCAAATATTGTCTAAAGCTGCTGTGGAAGTAGGAGCTTAAATAGAGCGCTGGCAAGGTGATCGTCAGTTTTAGTAGGGTGCCCTGAATGAGACAGTGGGATGAATTTAATAAGGGCAGATAGACTGTGCACTTTGCGAGTGCAGTTGCTCCAGAGCTTAGTTAATGAGAAGAAGCCTCACTTTGCAAAGACTACCCAATCAAGCATTTTTGCTTGCACATCATTGGATGATGGAAGTCAGTAGAGCTTCACCTCATTTACTAAGCTCTGGAGCAACTGAACTTTCAAAGTGCACAGTCTATTTGCCTTTAGTAAATCAACTACAGCCTCTCTATAAAGAATATGAAAACCCAATATTTCATATTCCTGATATGTGTCTGCTCTACCATGTACTTGTATGAAAAAGTATCCTTTTATTTGTAATGCTTCCTTTGTGTGAAATCCCTGATGTTCCTGCCAGTCCCCCTGCTTCCCTATTAAAAACTGACCACATAAGGCAGGAGAGAATGACATGGTTAGTGTTATGGCTGTACTGGGAGCTATTCCAATGATAAGACTTGTCCTGACACGCCCCCAATCCTGCACAGCCATTCACTACGAAGATTAGTGTGCTGTTGTTTCTCCTCCCCTATCTATTAATGCAGCTGAGAACAGAGGGAAACACTTTTTTCATTATTTTTTTAAATATCTATACACAAATGTTTTGCCTTTCACTTTAAACTAAATGGGCTGTTTTACAAGGTGAGGGTTTTTCATATACTTTCAGTATAGTCATTATAGTGCAATTGTTTGATGTCTCCTCTTACTGAACAGGGAAAACTTTGGAAATATTTACCATGTAGAAAGCGCCCTAAAAAAGAAGAGTAGAGGCAGAAATGTTTGGTAAAATATTTACACTTTCAAATCAGGAAAATGAGCAATGATCTTATATATTTTCACTGTCTCCTTCTGGTCATTATCATTTAGCAAAGGTAATAATAAAACCAGTTGGACTCCAGTCTGTTTTTTAATAGAGACAGGAAATCCTGCCAGGTTGTTATTGCTGTCTATGTTTACACAGAGATTTCCCCTCTTCTGCTCTACAACAAGAGTCAGGTTAGGAGTAATATAATCTCCAACAGTTGTCACTGGAATAATTGTCTCAATTTGAAGATTTTCCCTCACCTTCTGTCTGTAAGACTTTAGTCACACCTATACGTACATGCTTGTGTTCACAAATACATGTGTACCCCACAGCATATGTTATACGTGTGTTGTGGTACATTGTACCCCAGTTTGAGTGACATCTCAGTGCTCATATATAGTATGAATAAGTGCACCTGCCCTTTAGAGCACCACAATGCAAAGATGTGAATGCACCATGTGTTGTGTTGCATTGCTCAAAAGAGATGCTGGTGCATTGAGGCTTGTTAAGGTGTTTGTAAAGTCATTAAAAACTACTTACCGTATATACTCGAGTATAAGTCGTTCCGAGTATAAGTCGAGGCCCTAATTTACTACAAAAAAAATGGGAAAAACGTATTGACCCGAGTATAAGACGAGGGTGAGAAATGCACAGCTACTGTAAGTGGAAAAGAGGGTCAACAATGCCCATTTGCAGCATCACTGTGCCCATTTGCATGCCTCACTGTGCCCATTTGCAGCCATAGGTCCCCTGAACTTCAAACTCGGTAGTTAAGGGTCCCTAGATGCCCCCTAGCTGCAGCCAAAATTTGGGGTCTCTGAACCCAAAGGGTCCTGAAATGACATTGCTGCAGATGGACACAGTTGACCGAATTTGGGGCCCCATATCTCGGGGTCACTTAGTGCTAGGAACCCCAAATTTGGTGTGCAAACCCAGTGGAACTATCACCATAAAATTTCCAAAGCTGGGGTTTCTAGCACTAAGTGGCCCCGAGATACAGGGGCCCAAAAATTAGTTCAGAAAATGTCAAGCACTTTTCTGCAGCAGAGAATGACATTTTCTGAACCGGTTTTGGGGCCCCGTATCTCAGGGCCACTTGGTGCTAAGAACCCCAGCTTTGGATATGTTATGGTACCAGTTCCACTGGGTTTGCACACCAAATGTGGGGTTCCTAGCACCAAGTGGCTCTGAGATATGGGGCCCCAAAATCGGTTCAGAAAATGTCAAGCACTTTTCTTCAGCAGAGAATGACATTTTCCGAACCGATTTTGGGGCCCCGTATGTCGGGGCTCCTTAGTGCTAGGAACTTCATCTTTGGATATGTTGTGAAAACTGGGTTTGCACACCAAATTTGGGGTTCCTAGCACCAAGTGGCCCTGAGATACGGGGCCCCAAAGTCGGTTCGGAAAATGAAATTTTTTGCTGCAGAATAGTGCTTGACTCAAGTATAAGTCGAGGGGGGCACTTTCAGCACAAAAAAATGTGCTGAAAAATTCGACTTATACTCGAGTATATACGGTACACTCCCTTAATAATTTGTCTACAATGTAAATTACTGTAAATACCTTTTTTTCATTTTATCAGTGGCAACATGACATTTGGTCCCATCCTCTCCCACCAGGGTTTGAGGTGGTGACTCAAAAAGATGTTGGAGAGAGATGGATACCTTTCAATCATCCTCAGGCTGTAGGCAAACCTCTGTTACTTAAAACATGATGAGCTAGCTTTGGTGGAAAGGTTTTACTCACAGCCATCTTACTATAGTACTACAGGCACATGCGCACACATACAGTACTTACACACACAAGCCAAGAGGTCACAGACCTCATTAAAATCTGACAGAGGTTCTAATCATTCACCAACCTATCCAAAACCACTAAAGTTTCACTTTAATACTTTCAAATACTTTTTTTTGTCATTGTACAAAATACTAATGTATTTCCAAAGACATTCTTTTTACCATTCAATAGATCAAAGATGCAATATTGAGTATATTAACATGAATACTTATGCCGCGTACAGACGATCGGAATTTCCGACAAATGTTTGATGTGAGCTTGTTGTCGGAAATTCCGACTGTGTGTAGGCTCCATCAGGCATTTTTTGTCAGAAATTCTGACCAACAAAATTTGAGAGCTGGTTCTCAAATTTTCTGACAACAAAATCCGTTTTCATAAATTCCGAGCGTGTGTACACAATTCTGACGCACAAAATTCCACGCATGCTCTGAATTAAGTATGAGACGTAAGCGCTCGGTCTGGTAAAACTAGTGTTCGTAATGGAGATAGCACATTCGTCACGCTGCAAAGTTTTTAATCTATTAATGCGGCGCATTCTTTTCTTCTTTAGAATGCTAGAATAATGAAGTTGTTTTGCTGCTGATATTCACAGAGTTCTGACAAACTGATTTCTTTATTATTTTTCGTGATGATCTGAATAATATTTTTTATTTTTTTCGTCAGATCTCCATAATAATGTTTATAATTTATTTTTATAGTGTTTTTTTTAATGATGTTTTTATCAAGCTCTCCTGTTTTTTTTTTGTTTTTTTTTCTAGTGATCTCCATAATATTTTTTGTTGTTTTGTGTGTCAAGTTACCACAACATCATTATTATCTTGTATTTTTTAACCTCAAGGAGGTTGTTTGGTGTTGGTGTCCCTTGTTAATTTGACATTGTAATTTTGAAATGTACCTGCCTACTCACAAATAAACTTTCCTTTTTGAACTAAAACACATAGCCAAGGACTTGTGAAAATAAACTAGGCATTTATTAGGGGTCATAAAAAAATAAACACAAAGGCAGCGCTGGATAAACTGGTGAAATTGGCGAAGCCTTTGTACCCCAGGGCACACATCAATTATTTGACAGGCAAAATTGGTAGCCTGAGGAGTCCATTAATTAGGGAGCACAATCCGGTCCAGGACTCAGAGATCAGGGATAGCAGCAGATGACATATATGTCCTGAGGCTGTGGTCTTACAACAGCCTGCATCTTTTGTCAGACCATACTGAACCCAGGCCATCACTCTCTTGTCTTCCTTACATGCTTCCTTTCACGCTTGCTTCCGGGCTGTGGCTCTGGTGTTGGAGTTGTGGCAGGAGGTGGAGGAGGAGGAGGATGGTTCAACTCACACAGGTGGGTTTTGCTTGTGATTTCGCCCCTCAACCCCTTATTTAGGGCCAGATAGATCACTTCCTCACAAAATAGGCATTGGCCCACCTCCATTTCCTGCATTTTACTGGCTACCATGCAGGCATAGGCCTTTTGAAGATTGGGGGTGGTTCTGAGGGCCGCGGTAGCCTCCCGAATCAAAGAAAGAGCTGACTCCTCCACGTCCCTCCCCTTCCTAGTACTTTTTGTTGGAAGGCGGAGGAATCTGGGATTCGGCCAGGCTACTGGGCCCGGCCACCTCCTGGCTGCCACTTTCCCACGCCACCTCCTGGCTGCCACTTTTCCCTGCCACCTCCTGGCTGCCACTTTCCCCCGCTTCTTCCTGGCTGCCACTTTCCACAGCCTCCTCCTTGCTGAGGCTTTCCTATGTATGAAAATGGGATATAGTTTTAGTTTATTGTTCATCAATCAAACACAATTTTGAGAAATATGTTGAACAATGCTATACCTGACTCAAGCTGGGCTCCTCCACATCTTCTTCCTGGGTGGAAGGCCCAGTTTGGACTTCGGAAGCCTCATCTGAGGTGGAAGGAAGTGTGAAAGGATGGGTTAAGAGTGATGGCCTGATTTCAGTCTGGTCTGACAAAAATCACAGTCTGTCATAGTACCACAGCCTGGGGACATAAACGTCATCTGCTGTTGCTCCTGATCTCATGGAATCCTGGACCTTCTTGTGCTCCCTATTATAAGTGCTCCCCAGGCCACCAATTTTGGCCTTCAAATAGTTACATATAATATAAAACAACACTAGCCGGAATAAAAGTCACAAAAACCATAAGACCATAATTAGTTGAAGGATAGTATTCAAAGTAGATAGTAGGAACAAGATGTCTGACAATTCCCAAGGACCCAGGATAGGTGATTTGATGGGGGCATGTGTCTAGATCCCCACAGTGCCCAATGCGTTTCGTGTGATAACACACTCATCAGGGGCGGATGCTTGGGGACATCTACAGGGGATAACGAAATGTAATTAATGGGAATGTAATAAAACATGACAGGGAAGGACAAAATACACTGTGCCACCGGGAGCTGAGGTAAGAAAAGGCAGCGCGCTGACAAGGTGCAGAGTGGAAAGGCCTCTCCAGGATTAGGCAAACAAGCTGTTGGTAAATCTGAAGAGACTGGATGGTATGCCAATGATGACTACCAGAGAGAGTCTAAAACGATATATGAAATCGTATGTCACATTAATTGTTCACCCAAAAGTAACAGGTAACCAGTGGTACATGACCAATAAGGTTGTTAAATTTAGTAAAGGCTTACTTGTATAGCTGGACTAAAGGTGAGCTGTGGGATGGTGAGCTAGACATCTCAAATGGGTGATAACAAGAAAAGTTGCATCATGGGGGGCTAGATATAGCCGCCCTGTGCACGCTGAATCTTACCAGCGTCACGCCGGCATGTCATGAGCGAGGAGGAGGTCCGACATTGACGGTAACCACCACCCACATGAGATGCTCATATTCCCCAGCTGCGCCGGCCGAGATGGATAAGCCACATACTGCCGCATCATGACGCCTAGACGTGACGTCACATGTGGAGAAGGGTGCGTGGCGCCGATGCGCTGTGACCGGCCACCTCCCCCACACGCACCTCCCTGCCCCAAGGAGGGGCGATAGGGGGGGGTGTAGCCACGCAGAGCGCATCGCAGCTCCCGGGTAGCAGACACAGTGAAAACAGCCCTGGACATATGATACTCCATATTTGAAGTTGGAACACATAGCCAGTGTGCTGGAATGGTATGTCCAGAGAGCAAATGCCCAACATGGTACATCACCATCTGGATATGAAAACCCTCACAGCATGGGGGGCAGGGGAACACTGTCACCCAGTCTAATGGCCTCCATCCCTAATTATATACGAGAGAGGGGGGAGTTTGGGACTTTAAATGAGGCACCTATATGTATATAGTGTGCCTCCATCCCTAATGCAGGAAATATAATGGAGATTTGGGACTTTGAATGAGGCCATAGACAGTGTGGAGGTAGATAGAAATGGAAGTACATATACTTTATTCATGAAACAGCGTACAAACATAATCAAGACATATTACAATTATGGTATTTAGGGAATGATGAAATAACAATACATTAGCAAACATTAAATACATAGAATGTGATGTTAAAGGAGCAGGACACCTGCCACATGCAGGTGACCTGCTTCGTAATATAAGGGGACAGCAAAGCCAACAAACGGTGAAAAATGGGGTCCGTCATCCGGAGATAATTTCTGAAATCATCAGGATTATTCTCACGGATCTCACACAGCAAAGGCATGTGAGAGAATTGGTCCCGCTGGAGCAACCAATTCTTTGTCCATGAACTCCTCCTCGCCCTGTTCATGGACTGCGCTTGGGTCAAAGTAAGAACCCCAACACCAAGCCCCCGCATAGCACGAACTCTATGACGAGTACGTACCCGCAACATGGCTTCAAAACGGTCGGCTGGTCAGAACGAACTAACAGAATGCACTGAAAATCAGAAAGGCCTGAGAAGAGCGAGCTGAAAATCAGAAACGAGCAGACAAGAACGCACTGAAAATCAGATACATACTATAAAAGTACGCACTGAAAACCAGATGCAAACTGACTACATGCACTAAAAACCAGATACGAACCCACAAACACAAACTGAAGAGCAGTAACAATCTGAAAAGCATGAGGCTGAAAAGCGTGAATCATCTCTCACCAAACTTCTACTAATATGAGATTAGCAGATCGAGCCCAAAGGGTGGCGCAGTGGCTATTGAACTTCCTTTTTCGTTTACAAACGTTTTTATTGGGGTAGAACATAATGACAGGGTGTACTAGCACTGTGAGGACAATAAGTACAATCAAAGGGTAAAATAAGACAGCTTAACAATACATCTCACATGTTGCCTTTAAGATATATTAATACAATACACAATTAACCCATTAATTGGGAAAGAAAAGAGGGAAATTAAAAGAAACCAGAGAAAACTAGTGATTGTGATACGTATGCAACCCAACTGTAGGGGATATGCTAATATTCGACCAGGATGCCAGATCTGGCTGTATATTGTACATATGAAAGTAAGCATCACAAGTACCTACTGAGCAAATTATATCTAACAACTGTTAGTTCAACTGTGCATCTGAGGCAGGAACTGAGGGATCCTCGAGTCTGTTGCTAAGCAGGTGGGTTGTCCAAATATTCCATTTGTGGTCGAAAATGTGCATAGAGTCCAGGAGAGTATGGTGTATTCTTTCCATTATCCTAATGGACTCCATGCATAGAAGCACCTGCGACCATGATACATGGGCGTTTCCAGTTCAATGCTATTGCACATTGGATAGCGCTAAAAAGAGTGTGGACTAATTTCTGTTGTGGGGGGGGGGGACTCCTGGGAGTTCCGCAAACAACAAACACATTTGATAAGTCAAGGTAACAGATACTCCAGATAGTAGGGCTATGAGTGAGGCTGTTTTTTGCCAAATGGGTCCTAAAACCTTACAACTCCAGAACGTGTGCAAGAGCGTACCCTGTCCTGGTATCCTCTAAAGCATGTGCCAGGAACCAGTGGGTATATTCTGTGAAGGTGATCTGGGGTGTAGTACCAGCAGGTGTGTAGTTTGAGGACCGTTTCCTTTATGGATATAGAGCGTGTATATTTGTGCATGTTGTCAATCACTGGGAATTCCTGAGCTGTCTCTGTCTCCCAACCCTCCATTGCTACAGATTTTGGAGTGGAATTGTAATCATTAAGGTATCGGTAAAAAGTGCCTTTTAAATAGGATTTCGCGCAAACACATAAAGTGAAAATGAATAAATCAATAGATGATAACTGATAAATCACATAGGTGGTGCAAGACCAATGAAAAATGTCCAATAGTGGTGAAAAGTGTAGGCTTCTAATTTCCAGTTGGACAATTTAGTGAAAGATCAGCTGGATGATAAACCTCCATACAAAATCAGTGGTTAGATAGCTTCCTTCCCTTTAAAAAAGTCTCCCATTGCCCTTACCTTAAGAGGCTTAAGATAAAGCCTTAATGTAGATACAGGTGATAATCTGGGAGTAGTTGGAGGATGTCCCCTGGGGGTGGTTCCTAATGTGTGGATACTATAGTCGCTTCTGATAGGGGGCGATTCAGGGTCATGGGCTCCAATCCAACCGAGTGAGGAAAAAGAGAGAAGGAACAAGGGGCTTTCAATAGTGTAGTTCGTTAAAAATGGTTTTATTTCATCAAAAAAATATCTTTCCAAAACTGTGGGTACAAAACATACACACTGTGGATACAGTGTGCAGCGGTGACAGATAAAGATGGCGGCGGAACGCTGTCACCTGGTGCAAAGCTTCCGGTTCACACTGACAGCTTCTGGGTTAGAGCAGTGTGTAATGTCGTATGCGATGGCTAACGGGATCCTACGCGTTGCGTCACGTGACCTCGTGACTTCATCCCTGATGAAGTCACGGCGTGGCTTACACGACGGGGCGTGGCTTACACGACGCCGGAAGTGAGGTATGCGCTCCACCACAGCCTGGATCCACAACCAGGAAGTGATCTGTTCCCCTGGTTACCGAGCCGGCTGATCTTCGGAACGGTGATACGCATTACTTCTATCTGCTTGATTGACTGTTCTTATTTGTACGTATATTGGTTGAGGGGTGTTTTTTGAAGATTGTGGGGTTCATCTTAATAAACAGATTTACACTATGTGCACACTTTTTTCTTTGTTATCTATTTGTTTGGAGTTGTGACCCCCCCCCCCCGAACCCCCTGGAGTGGTGCTGAGAGAGATGTGATTAGGAGATCTTCTTCTCTTGGAGGCTTATTTAACTTGCAGTTTTGGTGAGTTTGACCCAATAGGGGGAGAGTCTCAACACAGGGTGAAATCCTACTGACCGGTGGAGCGCGAACACTGCGATTCAGCTGTATTATCACTTATGGACATTTTCCTGATTACTTCACAGGCTCTATATCTCTCTGTTTAATTACTTTTGTGCGTAGTTGGCCACATGATTTTTATTTTTGCTCAACAATAGCGCTGTTTGTAGTGTATGTTTACGTGAATTGTTTATATATATTAATATTATTTTGCAATTTTATGATTTTTTAAACGGCTGCTGTTTCTTGGATCACTTAGTGTAGAAACTGAGTGTTTTTACCTCCCCCATTCTCTAGTTCTGCCCTCTTCTTTTTGGACATTGATCTATCCATCTGGCGCTGAGCGGTGTGCTGCAGGCCCGAGCAAACCTCTTCTTTTTATATATAAAGAAGGACCACTAAGAACATTGACCGTTTCCTAGAGAGGCCCTAGAAGATCCCACCGGCACCCCAAAAGGGATCATGCTGTGCACAGGAGGAGCCCCTGTGCCTCCCTTTACCTGAGATTGTCTTAAGGCCCTAAGGTCCAAGATATCGTTTCATATTAATTACTGGAGGCTATAACCTTTCTGTGTGAACCAAGAAACAGAAGTCAGGTAATTGTCCCAATACTAAGAATCTCTGTGCAAGAGATACATTACATCATTTACAGAAGGATCTGTCCTAGTCTCCCCCAGCGGATGGACACGATCAAAAGAAACTAGAACTAGAAAAGTAGGAGAGAATTAGAGAAGGGAGGAAAGTAAGAAAGGAAGGTTAGCCGGCCATCTGGAGGGGCCTCCGCCCCGCAAATTGTCCACTTTTAGTTTTGGGGTTGGACTCCGGGTATGAGAGAGATTCCAACGAACTGTGCCCAAGGCTCCCAAATAGCTTCAAATTGCGTTTTTTTGTCATCTAGGATGCTTGCTAATTTCTCCTGGGCCATAATCCAGGAAATTTTACGAATTACTGCTTTCACCGAGACTTTGGGCTGTTTTCAAGCCTTAGCAATGGTGAGTTTTGCACCTAGGAGGATGAAGTGTATAATTTTACGTGAGTGCTTCGGAGTCTTGGGCAAGTTATCATTGAGGAGAGCTATGGCCGGGGATTTCGGGATTTGAATCTGCGTTATTTTCCGAATCAGGAAGAATATCTTACCCCAGAAGGGCCTCAGTCTAGGGCATTCCCACTCGACATGAGCCATTGAGCCCAAGAGCTGACACCCCCGAAAACACTTGGGGTCAGCTGTTGGGAACATTCTGGAAAGCTTGGCAGGGGTAAGATACCATCTGGTCATAACCTTAACACTTCCTTCAATTAAGGAAATATTTTTGATACCTTTAAAGGCTCTGTCAAAGGAGCTTCTCCATTTAGAGGCTTCCCATTCAATGGCTAGTTCCCTTTCCCAGTCAAGCATATAAGGAGTCTTTTGGGGGTGAAGGGCTAGTGACTGGTAGATAACGGAAATCCCCCCCTCTGTTCCAAAGAGCGACCACACCATAATTCATATGGCGTAAAGGCGGTATGTGAGGGAGTACCTCCTCTCCAGAGTTGGCAGAGGAAATGTCTTATTTGGTGGAATCTAAAATGCTCAGAGTTCGGAATTTCAAGAAGCCTTACACCTTGTTCCAAGGAAATTGGCCCCTCATTTGTGAAAAAATGTCCGATTCGGTACAGTCCCTTGTCCAGCCACCAACGAAAAGCCTTAATATCCAACCCAGGGGCAAAATCAGGATTATTGAAGATGTGCGCCAGTGGTAGACATCTCGAGATTAGGGACGGATTTTTTTTCAGGTTATCCCATAAGTGAAATGATTGAGATAGAGATGGGGAGAGTATTGGGGGTCTCTTTTTGGGGGGAGTCCAGAGGAGAAAGTCTAGGGTGTATGAGGGGGCTACCCGTCTCTCTATCTGAATCCAATCTGGCTTCTCTGCCTTAGAGTAGACCATGGAGATTTGGGCTAGCCTGGCAGCTTGAAAGTACCAGAAGAGCTGAGGAGCCCCCATGCCACCCTGAGCTCTAGGAAGGAATAGGGTTTTTTGTTGAAATCTATGTCCTCTCCCCCCCCAGATAAATTTGGTGATTTTTTTTGGAATTTGGATAAGTGTTCCTTGTTAATGTTTATCGGAATAGATATAGAAGCCTGGGCAAAAGTGTCATCTTTACTGCAAAAACTCTGCCCAACCAAGAAATCTCACCCTTGGACCATGTTCCCAGATCAGCCGCTAACTTACGGTACATTGGAGGGAAGTTTAAGGGGTACAAGTGTTCCGTTTTAGCTGTAAGTTTAATTCCTAAATAAACTATCCATTGGTCATTCCATTTAAAGTCAAAGGAGCTTTGAAGTGCGGATACTGTTTCTGTCTGAAGGGAGATATTTAAAGCCGATGATTTAGAATAGTTGACCTTAAGGCCTGAGGTACTAGAGAATTCTTTCAGTAGTTTGCACAAATTAGGGAGTGATGTGATAGGAGACGTTATGAAAAGGAGCATATCATCAGCGAAGAGCCCACACTTGTGGACTTGTTCTCCACAGGATACGCCGTGGATATTTGGGTTTGATCTAATCGCTATCGCAAGTGTTTCTATGGCCATGGCGAAAATCAGAGGGGAGAGAGGGCACCCCTGTCTCGTCCCTCTCGCTATTTAAAGGGGTTTGGAATATTGGCCATGTAGTCGGATTACTGCTGCCGGGTTGGAGTAGAGGGATCGCAAAGTCCCTAAGAAACCAGCCCCGAAACCCCAGCTCTCCAGGAGAGAAAAAAGGTAAGGCCATTCGATCGAGTCAAAGGCCTTATGTAAATCTAAAGACAACAGCATTCCTGCCTGTTTGGGGCCCCACTCCCAATTAGATTGGAGAATGGAGACAATGTCCACCGCTCTCCTAATTTGATCTGGGCCCTGCCTCCCCGGGATAAAACCTACCTGATCTTTGTGGACGTACTGCTTGATAAAGGAGGCGAGACGGTTGGCTAAGATTTTAGTGAGTATCTTGAGATCATTATTGATTAGGGAAATGGGCCTATAGTTCTCTACTTCTTCGTGGTTCTTATTGGGTTTGGGAATAACTGCTATGAAAGCCGTGTTCAGATGGGGATCCATTGGAGAGCCTGATTTCTTAGAATTGAAAAATTTTGCCATATGGGGGGCCAGTATATCCCCGAACTTCTTGTAGTAAGGGACTGACAAACCATCCAGCCCCGGGGCCGAGCCTGTCTTAAGGTTTTTGATAACTTCCCTTATCTCGTCTGAGGTAAAGGGTTCCTCCATAAGGTCTCTATGGTCCTTGGAAAGAGAGGGCAGTTGAATATTCGAGAGAAAGGAAGCGATCGAGATGTCTCTCGGTTTTTGTGTGGTTTTGTATAATTCAGAGTAAAATTCGTGAAAGGCTGTCATGATTTTAGATGGGTTGGCCGTAGGAGGTTGGTCTGCTATGCGCAATTTGGGGAAAGTGTGAGAGTGGAACTTGGGGGAGAGTTTCGTGGCTAGCATTGTCCCAACTCTGTCCCTGTGGCAATAAAATTTTGCTCCGCTCCATCTAATGTGTTTTTCGGCTTTAGCCGTTAAAGCTAGGTTGAGTTCCAGTCTTATCGCATCTAGTTTTTCATTAAGTTCCTTGGACGGATTTTTTTTGTGTTCGATTTTTAAAGTAATACATTTCTGCTCTAGCCTATGAATGTCTATCAGCCTCTCCTTTTTAACTTGAGTGGCTAATCTGATGAGCTCGCCACGGACTGAGACCTTGTGGGCTGCCCACAGGGTTTCAGGGGAGATGTTTCCCACATCATTTATGCTAAAGTATTCCTTGATAGCATTTGCTATTAATTTGGCATTAACTAGATCCCCCAGGAGAGACTCATTCAATCTCCAATAAAAGCCCCCGCTACGCGACAGAACATTTTTCAACGTCAGGAGGACCAGTGAGTGGTCCGACCAGACTATATCTAAAATTTTGGCTTTAGAGGAAAGGGGGATGAGGTTAGTCGGAGTGAGTATGTGGTCAATTCTTGCGTAGGTCTGGTGGGGTGAGGAGAAGTGTGTAAAGTCCCTGCCCGTGGGATTCAGCTCCCGCCAAATATCTACTAAACCTTGGGAGTGAATAATTTTAGCTATTCTGGTGCTTAATTTTGTGGGGCGTGTTAGTCTTCCTTTGAGAGGGTTATTTTTGTCTAGACCCTGGTCAAACGCTACATTTGAGTCCCCTCCCCATATGACTTTGCCCTCCAGGAGGGGGTTGAGAGTTGCAAAGAGGTTCTGGAAGAAGGTTGCTTGACCCTTATTGGGGGCATAATAAGAGATTATGGAGTATAGTACTCCCTCCAGAGTGCCCTTTACAAGAATGAACCGTCCCTCTGGATCTTTAAGATCAGAAATATGGGTAAATTTACTGTTCTTAGAAAAAAGTACTGCAACACCTTTGGTTTTGTTTGGAGCGTTGGCCAGAAAAAATGATGGGTAGTAAGAGTGTAGGAACTTGGGACTGTACCGAATCGGGAAGTGCGTCTCCTGCAGGAGCAATACATCTAGTTTGAGGGATTTGTAATGGTCCAAAGCTACTCTTCTTTTCCTAGGCGAATTGAACCCTTGAGCGTTATGAGAAGCCACCTTGAGATCTAGTCCCTTAGACATTAAATCAGCCATGGGAACAGAGGGGGAAGTGATCACCGGTCCAGCAGCCACTTACCTCGTATTGGTGTGTGTTCATAGAGAGGGTGAAGGGGTGCGGATCCGTCCTATAACTGTGTGCAGGAAGTTCCGGGGCAGCCCCAGATGGCCAGCTAGAAGAGAAAAAAGTGATGAAAAAGAGTAGAGGGAAGATAGAGAGACAAGTAAACAAAAAAAACAACAACAATGTCGAGGGCCCTCTAGCAGGACCCGTGGAGGGCATCGGTGTATCCGACCGCTTAGTCTCCATTTTAAATCTTCTCTCATCCATAGTGGGCGAGAGAAGTCTCACTCCGCGGGAGCACATTGGGTTCCCTCGAAGTGAGAGGAGGCGCAAGGGTACCACCCCGGACCCTTACTTCTAAGTAACTTTGACAGAAAATGTGCATAACATAGTCTAAGATCTTCGTCTTATCCAGTGCAAAATTATACTGTAACCTTAGAGCAATAATAATAATCGAGAAAACTATAAAAGGAAAACAAGGGGAGCTGACAACACAAAAACATAAAAATGAATGGCCACTAGCCCTAAGCTAACTACGACCATGAACCTGGATCTGGGGAGATAATGGTTACTGAGTGCTATGAAGAACCGAAGTTTCAGTGTTTTAATTCTCAGTGCGGATTGAGAAGAAACCTCTCTCCCACTTCTAAAAGGCAAAGGGAACTCGGGGACAGTTCTCTGTAGACGATTCACTTCGGTAGTCCTCAACTGCAGGCGGTGTCAAGTCTTTAGTGGTAATAAAGTGACCTGTGTCCAAGGCCCCAATTGGGCCGTGGGATTAAATGGGTGAGCATTAGCTCAATCAATAGAGGGGTGCAGTCCCGAACAGAAATGACCGTGAAAGGTCTGGGTGTATAAGAAGGGGACCTTCAAGCTCCGTTATGGGGGTCTTCCGTCCTTACTCCTGTTAGAAGGGCCCTTGATCCAGAGAGGGGAGACTGGGCTGCCTGGAGGGGGCGTTTGCATGAGCCCGAAGAAGATGAGGAAAGTTCCATGGGGGCTTCCTGGGAGATTAGTTTGAGGGAGAGGAACAGTCTCTCACCTTCCGGGAGGTTGGAGAAAGCATAGGTCTTGCCTTGTAATGAAAACTTCACGGCAAAGGGAAATGTCCAACGGTATTTGATGTCTTGTTCCATCAAGACTGAAAGGAGAAGTTTAAGGGTACATCTCCTTTGTATGGTGGACTGAGCTAGGTCTGCAAAAACCTGGATTTGGTGACCCTGATGTTGGAGCTTAGGCTTCAAACGAGATTGTCTCATTACCTCCTCTTTGATCGCATAAAAATGCGGTTTTACTATTACGTCCCTTGGGGATCCGTCCTTCCTCGGGGGTCCCAGGGCTCTGTGAGCCCTATCTAGCTCTAGCCTGTGTGGCGGAATATTAGGAATGAGCTCTGAGATAAAGTCCTGCACCGTGAGGGGGATATCCGTAAATGACTCAGGGAGGCCTCTTATTCGGAAATTGTACCTCCTGGACCTGTTCTCGAGTTCATCGATTCTTAATAGGGCTGTGTCCAGTTGTGCTTGGACTGTCTGGAGATGTGCGGCATTCTGGTTGGTTCTGGCAACCGTGTTGTCAATTTTGTCTTCCTTAGCCTCAATCCTAGAGCCCAGGTTAGAGAGGTCCGATTTAATTGCATTAGTGATCTGGGAGGCTGTATTGGCCAGGCCCTTTTCTAAAAGAGCAGAAAATTTGGTAAGGAGATCTTCTTGGATAGCAGAAATGTCCTTAAATGAGTATCCAGGTGGGGTGTCTGCAGATGAGGGGAGTTGAGGGGGTATGCCTGTGGGAGAAGCGCCATCTTCCCTCTGCTCACTGCTGTGTGTCTCTCTGTGAATCCCCTGTGAGCCTTCATGCTGCTGCAGGCCCTGATGAACAGTCTGAAGCGTGCTGGGGCCTCCCTGTGCTGCCTGGGCATAGGTCAGAGTCGGGGGGGTGAGTATGGGTCTTTGCTCCGGCCCCTTGTACTGTGTGGCTGAGTGAGGCCTAGCTGAGTCACCGTCGTCGGCCATCTTAGTACACCCATCTGCCGCCACCGCTGCAAATTGCAGGCCCAAATCTCGGCGAGCCTGTGCGCTGGACATCTCACCGTGTGCCCCCGCTGTTCCTCAAGCGGGGGGAGTGTTCGTGTGGGTTCTCCGCTGGCTGTGACCGGGGTTATGCCGCTCGGTCCAGGGTGGTGCAGAGCTCCGGGCTTAAGCGGCCATCACGGAGCTCTCGTGCATGCGCACTCCCCGTTCAAATATTTTTAAATATGGTCTTTACCTGGTTTAGGTATAAGGGACATATTGGCCAGTAGCATTTCTTTGGGGAAATATTTCCCTTTCAGGATATAGTTGTAGAGTTTAGTCAGTTTGGGGATTAAAGATTCGGCAATTTTTTTGTAATTGATGGCCAAGAATCCATCTGGACCTGGGGTTTTGGAGGGTTTAAGGGAAGAAATGAAAGAGGCAACTTCCTCTGACATACAGGGGGCATTAAGGATTAATAATTGCTCCTCCGATAGCTGGGGGAGTGAGAGGGTGTCTAACCAGGTTTGTGGGGGAGAAGGAAGGGAGGGGTCTGGGCCAGAAAATAGTTTCTGATAAAAGGAGGAGAAGATACTTAGGACTTGTTTGGGATGGGTGGTAAGGTTACCATTATAGTCTTTGAGCTTGCAAAGGTGGGTCGGTTGAGTGGTCTGTTTGAGCTTGCGTGCGAACATTGTTGAAGCTGAGTTGCTATGAAGGAGGAAGCGGGATTTTTCGGTGTGTTCTGAGAGTATGTCGTCTATGATCCTTCTTTTTTCATTGATTTGGTGGAGTAACTCCTGCGAAGGAGTCTGTGTGTGTCTATAGTAAAGTTTTTCAAGGTCAGAAGTGAGTTTTCGAGTTTCATGTTGTTTTTGTCGTTTCCTACTGGTTGAGATTTCTATTAGGTGGCCCCTCATCACAGCTTTATGGGCTGCCCAAAGGGATGTGGGGGAAATTTCCTCTATGTCGTTGTGTCTAAAGTATTCTGAGTCGTTCTGACAGTTGGGTCAACACTACAGGGTCTGTAAGTAATGTGTCGTTAAGGCGCCAGGATCTGGCTGTATAGGGGAGGCCTACACAGGAAAGGTGGATGGATACTATATGGTGGTCTGACCAAGGGCAAATATGTATGTTTGCTGAGTCAGGGAGGGAGTGCAGAAGATATAATCCAGGCGGGAGTAGCTATTGTGGGGGTGTGAATAGAAGGTGTATTCCCGAGAGCCTATGTTGTGAGCCCTCCAGACATCTATCAGTTGATTGGACTTCAAGAAGTGTTGAAGGGATTTAGGGAAGGCGTTAAAGGGGGGGCATGTTCGGCTTCTATCCATAACTGAGTGGGCTACAATGTTAAAATCCCCCCCGATTAGTAAGTGGGGTGAGTGGAACCTGTCTAGGACCTGAAAGAAATTTTTTTTAAAATGTAGCCTGTGATGCGTTAGGCGCATAAACTGAGGCTAAGGTTATTTGTTTATCCTGAATTAAGCCTTTGACTATCACAAAGCGACTGCTTGGATCCTTATATATCTGTTGGGTCTGAAACATCACTGAGTTTTTAATGAGAATAGCTGCCCCTCTAGACCTGGACTCATAGGTGGAGAAGTAACATTGTCTGAATGTTTTGTCTGAATATGATGGGTGGTTATTGGTGGAGAAATGCGTCTCTTGAAGTAGGAGGATATCAGCTCCTAGAGATTTGTAAGCTTTAAATGCTTTTCTCCTCTTTTGGGGGGAATTAAACCCCTTTATATTGTGGGAGATTACTTTGAGACCCATGGTATATTCATGGGGGGAGATTGAGTAACAGAGGGGAGTCCAGGCCGAGAGGGGCCCCCAAACATACAAGTATAAGAAACCTGTTAAGGGGATTTTCAGTATCTGGTAGACACAACTGGAGGAATATCATAATTTGTATCACATTTGTGGGATCAATTGAGTTTGGTAGCATAAAAGGAATTAGAAAAAAAAAAGCAGAGAACAAAAAAAAAAAACAGAAAAACCAGTAGCCATAAAACTGGGCCATAAAATGGCAATACATAGTCTTGGGGGGTCAAAGGGGAAGACTCCCCAATGACCCAAAGAGTAATGTCCATTCGGACCAAGGGGTCCAACACTCTAATCTCGTGAGTCCGTAGACTCTGCATATATTGAAATTAATTGTGAGGGGCCCACCAGCTTGGACACCACTGATGAGAGGCCAACAGGCCCCAAACAGTGTAGAGTGGAGGGACAGTCAAGCGGACGTGACCAGAATTCTGCGATGAGCTGGGAGAGTCCGGATGCTTCAAAGCATGGCGGGAGTGATCCTTTGTCCGTAACCTTGAAAAAGGGACAGAAAACAAACAGAGGAAAATAAAAACATTAAAAATGAAAAGAGCAGTTAGTCTCATTGTTGATTCTGGCGATCTCTTCTGGGAGGTGGGGTGGCCCAAATAGCTGAATGATGCGTCTAGGAGGCCTAGCTTTACCAGCAGTTCCTTGCCTTCTGCGATCGTGGTAACGGTGTAAGTCATGCCATTATGAGGAACCTGGAGCTTAAATGGGAATCCCCATCGGTAGCGGATATTGGCAGACTGGAGGACAGACGTAACTTCTTTCATCTTCCTGCACTTGTCCAGGGTTGTGGGGGAGATGTCCAGGTATATTTGAATGGGGATACCCTGCAAGTGAATGTTGGGAGTGTTCCTTGAGGCCCTGAGGATGTCCTCTTTAATTAGGAAGTCCTTGAGGCAGAGCACTATATCTCTAGGGGGCTTTTCAGGAGGAGGGGGTGGGCGCAGAGCCCTGTGGATCCTGCCACAGGATAAGGCTGAAAGAGGGGAGTCGGGTAAGAGGGACTGAAATAGCTTCTGGATCGCAGGCAGTAAATCGGTCACAGACTCCGGGACTCCCCGCACCCTAAGATTGTTACGTCTGTTCCTGTTGTCCAGGTCCTCAATGTGGGCTTAAAGTTGCAGGACCGTCTCAGACAAGGACTCATGCTGTTTTCTAAGATCTGAGCAAACCAGGGTCAGCTCATCATGCTTAGTCTCTAATAAGTCAGTTCTGCTGCCCAGAGCTGCAATCTCCAGAGATAGTTAGTAGATTTGTGCAGCTCTGATTGAAATTTCTGGGCAATTTTGTCATACATCAGGGTAAGACCTTCATACAGATCCGCCTTGGTAAGTTGCAATGAGTACTCACAGTCTCCCATGGAGTGTGACAGTGAGGAGGCTGCAGCATGTGGATGTGCCTGTGTCTGTCTCTTCTGGGCGCCATCTTGGGACAGCATTTTCTGTTCCCGCACTCTCAATAAGTAAGTTGTAAGTGACTTTTAGGCCGGGTTTTCTGCGGCGATTTTTCGGTCCCGGCATGCGCTAGATGTTCTGCCAGGGGTGCAGGGAGGAATCAGCAAGAAAAATTGTGGATATAGCCCCGGGGAAGTGCCATTCGTCTCCGTGGCTCACAGGGCTCACAGCCCTTGATCCTTCCTGGATCGTGCCGCGCATGCGCCCCCCTTGAACTTCCTTTTTATAGTGCCGTCGTACGTGTTGTATGTCAGCTCGTTCTTGATGATTGGAATTTCCGACAACATTTGTGCGACCGTGTGTATGCAAGACAAGTTTCAGCCACCATGCGTCGGAAAAAAAATCCAGGATTTCGTTGTCGGAATGTCCGATCGTGTGTACGTGGCATGATAGTTTTGTAAGTAATATATTTATTTGGGCGGTAAACCAAAAGATAATCCTGTACTTAAAGCCTTATCCTGTAACTTGACACATAATGGTAAAAAAGATAACTGTGCCATAAGGGATATGTTTATTTATTGCACGTCTTTTTATTATTATTATATTATTATTTTTTTGGGTTAGTTTGTTCAAGGCAAGGCTAGCTTCATTATATAAATCCTATTTATCTGAATAAACCAGTGGTCAATACACCAGTAGAAAAGGGTAACTGCAGCATACAACATGGAAAATTATGTGGAATTAGTGTTGAGATTCTCAGATGATCTAAATCAGTGTTTCTTAATTCCAGTCTTTTGGAACCTCCGACAGTTTTGGGTTTTCTGGATATCCTTCAGCTGTGGTAATTACTAAACTAGAGATACTCCCACCCAATGTTGTAATCAGTGAGATAAAACAATAACCTAGCAATTGCCTAATAGTATATAATGCCCCATTCTTGGCATCAATGGGAGGAATTGTGCTTCATTAGTGGTGTCACTGAAAATAATTTTAATCATGTTTGGTGTCAGTTGGAGGAATTATGCTTTACCATTGGTGTCAATGGGAGGAATAGTGCTTCATTGATGGTGTTAGTGGGGTGAATAGTACCTCAAAGACCGAATAAATGCAAGCAAGGGCCCACATGTCCCCATGGATAGTTTGGGGACAACTAATTTGAAATGTATCTAAAACCAAAACTTTTTGTTTTAGTTTTAGATAAAGTATTTTCTTCCTTTTTTTGTTTTGTTTTTTGAAACAAAGTGGTGTGGGCTTCAAACTCCTGTTCACTAGAAAGAATGACCCTCTTTATTTGCCCTGGTGATGTCACCAGGACTGAAAGTGAAAATTGCAAATTTTGAGATGCCATCAAAAAAGGGGAAAATTAGCCCAGTGACAATTGTCCTAGAGGAGACTTTGCCTAATTTTAGATAGTGTTGCTCTTTTTTTCCTGTTGCATATACTGCACAGAAAGTGAGGGCAAATTTCCAATATGTGACTCAGTTGATGAAAAATTGAAGCCTTAAGTGTTTTAACCATTCTTTACTCAATCCAAAACAGGATATTCAATTTACTTTAAACTTATTAATAACAAACAAAGTGGGGTTGATTCACTAAAGGCAAATAAGCTGTTCACTTTGCAAGGGGATGTTCCCCACAGCTTAGTGAGTGTTGTGAAGTTTCACTTTGCAAAGAATACCAGATCACGTGATGACAGAAGTCAGCAGATCTTCATCTCATTTACTAAGCTCTGGGGCAAATTGCCATGCAAAATGCAACTTCCCTTCAAAGTGAACATCTGTTTGCCTTTGGTAAATCAACTCCATAGATAGATTATATTAGTGCTCTCTATATAATAAAATATTTTTGATTTATGCCACTCTTATTTCTTTTTTTCTTGCTCTGCTGCTGTGTAATTGATCTTGTTCCCACTGATTGATTTTGCTTTCTTCATCTGGCTGATTGACTTTGTTTGCATGAAAGGCATGAGGTAGTCTGACAGGGCAGGCCAATGAAGAGGAGATACTCTCCTTGAAACGCATTTCATAACCTTTGATGTCTTACCTGGAAGTGGGCGGAGCCAGGTGAGCTGTCATTGTACCGCACTGTGGATGCTCAGCAGCCCTTTCCAGCCTCAGGGACTTTACTGTTATGCCCCGTACACACGGTCGGACATTGATCAGACATTCCGACAACAAAATCCTAGGATTTTTTCCGACAGATGTTGGCTCAAACTTGTCTTGCATATACACGGTCACACAAAGTTGTCGGAAAATCCGATCATTCTGAACACGGTGACGTAAAACACGTACGTCAGGACTATAAACGGGGCAGTAGCCAATAGCCTTCATCTCTTTATTTATACTGAGCATGCGTGGCACTTTGTGCGTCAGATTTGTGTACACACGATCAGAAATTCCGACAATGGATTTTGTTGTCGGAAAATTTTATAGCCTTCTCTCAAACTTTGTGTGTCAGAAAATCCGATGGAAAATGTGTGATGGAGCCTACACACGGTCGGAATTTGCGACAACAAGGTCCTATGACACATTTTCTGTCGGAAAATCCGACCGTGTGTACGGGGCATTACTCTCAGTGCTTCTGATCGGCCACCCATGATATTGATGTGCCTGAACACATTTTTTTTTCATCTTTGAATCTCAATCTGAATCCTTTTATTACTACATTATGGTGGTGTTTGTGTTGCTCTTTCTTGTTTTTTTTTTTTTTTTTAGACTCGATATCATTGTGTTTTTATTTTTACCACTGTCAAATTCATGAGATATTTATGAATTGATGTTTCCTTTGTATAGATTTTATATTTTTTCTGGTCCTTTCTTTCCCCCCACCCCTTCTTCTTCACTTGTCTTTTTGATCTGAGTGCCATAGAATTTTGGTATTGACAGGGTTGTTGGTTGTTGAACCTTGGACAAGGTTCTGGTCTATTGTATCCCTGATTTAATACCAGCTGTTTTCAGGATCTTCTGTAGGTACTGATATCAGGTTAGCTCATTCTGCAACTGGCAACAGCAAGGCAATGTGGGAATGCTTATTTGAGCTGAGATCTATGTAGTACCCCCTTCCATACTAGTGATTTATCGGTGCTGAGAGTGCCTCCGGCAAAAAGAACTGTCAGACATGTCCCTTGCACATCCCTTAGAATTAATAACCAGCCACACCTAGCACATCAGCTACAGTCCCCCCCCCCCCCATAAATATAGACATCCCTCCCCTCCTGCAAGTGGAGCTCAGCGTACTTTTTCAGATGTTTGCAAACAGGGAGGTAAGAAGGTTTAATTTCAGGAGAAACATATAAGATCATTTATTAAAGTGTCCAGGATCTTCACTACCGCACATGTATATATGAACTAGGTGCATAAAATACAATTCTTTTCAATGTGTCCATGTGTTGAGCCTATGCTAATCTATACCTGTTAATGCTGCTAAAAAGACATGGTGTGAATGAGCCCTAAAAAATATACGCAATTTTATCACAACCAGTGTTAAAAGCACTAGAGGCATAATATCTCATCTATTTCTTAAAAGTAAATATGGGTGCTCTTAGCTAGCTAAGTGACCATATGTAAATATTCACTGAAGCTTTGGTATAATCTATAGTGAGTAAATCCATCATGAGTGAAATATGTAGGCTGCAATTGCTAAATGTCCTATGAAATACAAGTTGCCTGGCTGTTATGCTGACCCCAGGCTTCTGTATCTTTGTCTGGGGTCAGCCACTTTCTCAGAACAAGATGCAGATTATGTCAGTTGGAAAAATATCAGATGTTGGTATCTGAAAGCTTGCTCTGGGTCAATGAATCATTAAATCAAGAGAGTCATTAAAGACAGTCACACGACGGGCTTTTTCAGAAGCCCTAATGTACCTTAACTGATAGATTTCCTAAAAGCAAGCACGTTCAACTTTTAAGCAAGTTAGATACTAAAAAGCGGCGCACTTTAAGTATCCTAGTGCCATCTTGTGGACAGTGTGCAGAACGCAAGTTTCATTGAATACAAAGAAAAAAAAGAAATCCTTTTGTCCTAATGATGAAACCTTTTTGAAAACTTTTTGGAATCATTTAGAGAATTCATTTTAGTAGGTAACATTAGAGTTTAGTCTGACACAGGCTATACAGAGGGAATGGGAGATCTCCTTCCAGAGTCCTGAGCTGGCCTCTAGAGGTGGTGAAGATGACTTGCTGAGGTTCAAACTGAGCATTGGAATGGGGAAGAAAGGGGATTTAAGTGACATTGAACATGACATAGTCATTGGTGCCAGAAGGGCTAGTCTGAATATTTCAAATATTGCTGATCTACTGGGATTTTCCTGCACAACTATCTCTAGGGTTTAAAGGTGTATCACTCTCCCTGACCTCCAGAGGCCTGGTGGTGACCCCCATAGTCAGGAAGGGCTGACATTCCTCCTCAGGGTGCAGGTTACTAGGCATGGTAGGTGTTGTGCAAGGTGGAAAGATGGGCAACAGTCATTTTTAAAAATGAACAAAGAGTTTTATTTCTCTTAACAGGAAATGTGGGAGAGAGGGATAGGGCACAGGACACCCTTAGGCAAATGAAATAGCAAGTTGGCAGACTCCTTAGACAAAAATAGAACTAGGCAGACAGCTATACAGAAAAAGGGCCTTTAAGCTGAATTCAGTTATTTGTATTTTGTAGCAACTGCTGTCTCTTATAGCAGCAAGCTCAGCTCCCAGCTATCCGCTAGATTCCTCAAGCTTAACTCACAGCTACCCACTGGATTCCTGAAGAGAAAATATCCAGTGAGCGGCAGTCGTGTGGACAAAAAATGCCTTGTTGATGTCAGAGGTCAGAGGAGAATGGGCAGACTGGTTTGAGATGATAGAAAGACAACAGTAACTCAAATAACCATTCGTTACAACCCAGGTATGCAGAATACCGTTTCTGAATGCACACACATGGAACCTTGAAGCAGATGGGCTACAGCAGCAGAACACTCCTGTCAGCTAAGAACAGGAAACTGAGGCTACAATTCGCACAGGCTCACCAAAATTGGACAGAATTGGAAGAAGATTGGAAAAATGTTGCCTGGTCTGAGGAGTCTCGATTTCAGCTGCAACTTTTAGATGGTAGGGTCAGAATTTGGCATAAACAACATGAAAGCATGGATCCATCCTGCCTTGTATCAACAGTTCAGGCTGGTGGAGGTGGCGAAATGGTGTGGGGGTAATTTCTTGGCACACTTTGGGCCCCAGTAGTACTAATTGAGCATTGTTTAAACACCACAGCCTACCTGAGTATTGCTGCTGACCATGTCCATCTCTTTATGACTACAGTGTACCCATCTTCTGATGGCTACTTCCAGCAGGATAATGCACCATGTCACAAAGCTCAAATCATCTTAAACTGGATTCTTGAACATGAGAATGAGTTCTCTGTACTCCAATGGCCTCCACAGTCACCAGATCTCAATCCAATAGAGCACCTTTGTGATGTGGTAGAACAGGAGATTTGCATCATGGGTGTGCAGCCAGCAAATCTGAAGCAACTGCGTGATGCTATCAAGTTACTATGGACCAAATTCTCTGAGGAATGTTTCCAACACCTTGTTGAATCTATGCCACGGAGAATTAAGGTAGTTCTGAAGGCAAAATGGGTCCAACCCGTTACTAGCAAGGTGTACATAATAAAGTGGCCAGTGAGTGTGTGTTTGTGTGGAGTTCTATCCCACCTGTACAGCACATTGTAGAATACATAAAATAGTACAAGATATTTATAATATTGCCGATTATGGCACACTTCACCTTCAACTGTGCTTCTCTCCAGGCTCCTGCCACTACTCCATCCAACGTCATTTCTTCTGGGTCCTGTGATGCTCCTTTTTGGCCACTGGACAGCCACTAATGAAATAACTCTTCTGCATGTGCACAGGAACTACAGTACATGATCCTCAGCATCCATCCATCTTAACATGCAGTGTACACAGAAAAGAAAAGATTGATAGGAGGCAGGGGAAACAGCTTTTGGCATAAGAGACTTTGCATGACTCTATTCCAAGCAACCCTACCTCCTAGAGATGTTTTATTGCAAGATTTTAATTACAAATTTATTGTGCCATCAGCATAAGGCAGTGCAAAGCAATGATGATGTGCCACAGTAATGATACTTGAGCAAAAGGAAAGCTAGAATGTCAAAATCCTGAGGAGGGCACATATTATGTACAAATATATTCAAATACTGTATAAAACAAATTGAAACTGTTTACATGCTTTAACATTGCCAGCACCTAATGCTTAACAGATCTTAATAACAGCTGCACAAATCCACATAATCAAACTGAACCGTCGGTTGAATGGAATTTGACCAAAGCCATAAATTAATATGGGCTCCAATAGGATTGAATGTATTTGTTAAAAGAAGAAAGATATTATGTGAAATAGTGTTTGGATAGATAAATAGCTGAAATGCTAGCCAATGTTTTCAAATTTCAACCAGCTTTCAATCACATAAATTCCTAAACAGTATTGATCATAGCTACAGACTGCAACTGAACACACAGAGCACAGAGCCTAATTTACTAAAGGTGTTGAGTATCTTCACTCAGGTGTCCATTTATGAAACTGTGAACAGCGGTGATCCTGAGGATCGCCACTTATCACAATCCATAAACGGTTTATGAAACAGAGATGATCGGGGGAGAACATGTTCTCTGCCGATTATCTCCACACATTGAGAATCCTCATTGGCTGACACAGAGATGGCCAGTTTATGAAGCTGCGATTCACTGGCGATCTGAGTCAGAATTCACCCTCCCCGATTCACCAGCTCAGAGGTGGAGAATCGGGGAGTGAAGAGAGAATCCCAGGGGATCGGAGAGGGAAGAAGGAAGATTATTAACTTCCTTCTACCTCGATCAGACCCCCCAAGACAGTAACCCTGCCCCCCTGTCATATTTATGTGTATACATATACATACTGTTCCCAACTGTCCCTGATTTTGAGGGACTGTACCTGTTTTGGAGCAATGTCCTTCTGTCCCTCATTCCTCCTCATGTGTCCCTCATTTTGATCTGATCCATATAGATGTATATAAAATGCACTTTTAATCTATCAAAAAGTGTTTCCCAGAGCTAAACCTTTCATCTGATTTCTAAACTGCTGCATTTGTAAATTCTAAAAGCCAATATAAAGGAATAGTAGTGGTGTTTAACCAATAGTGTGTGTTTTACCAGTCTTGTTTTTTTGTACAATTCTCTAAGGGGGTGTGGCAAGGGGTGTCTACTTTTCAAAGTCATTTGGGTGGGTTTTGTTCTATATGGACATTTCAGGGCCTCCGTAACTGTGATAGGTAGTGAGGAGTAAAATCACAATTTTACGCCTTTAGAAAGCCTGAAGGCGGTGCTTGGTTTTTGGGGTCCTGTACATGGCTAGGCTCCCAAAAAGTCTTACGTATGTGGTATTCCCATACTCTGGAGAAGCAGTAGAAAGTATTTGGGGATTTAATTCCATATATAACCATGCCATGTTTGAACAATATATCATTTAGTGACAATTTTGTGTAAAAAAAAAAAAATTGTAATTTTCCACAAACTTGTGGCAAAATATTCCATGTTCACAACATGCCTCTCAGCAAATAGCTTGAAGTGTCTACTTTCCAAAATGGAGTCATTTGTGGGGGTTTTGTGCTATCTTGAGATTTCATGGCCTTCAAAACTGTGATAAGTAGTGAGGAGGTGAAATCGCCATTTTATGCCCTTAGAAAGCCTGAAGGCGGTGATTGGCTTTCGGGGTTCTGTACACGGCTAGGCTCCCAAAAAGTCTCACACATGTGGTATCTCCGTATTTATAAGAAGCAGCAGAATGCATTTTGGGGTGATATGTCACATATGCCCATGTCATGTTCGAGCAATATATTATTTAGTGACAACTTTGTGCAAAAAAAAAAAAAGTTTGTAATTGTCCCGAAACTTGTAGCGAAATATAAAATATTCCATGGACTCAACATGCCTCTCAACAAATAGCTTGGGGTGTCTACTTCCCAAAAAGGGGTCATGGGGGGGGGGTTGAACTGTCCTGGCATTTTATGCACAACATTAGAAGCTTATGTCACACATCACCCACTCTTCTAACCACTTGAAGACAATACCCTCCCTGACACTTTTTGTTTACATGAAAAAAAATATTTTGCTAGAAAATTACTTTGAACCCCCACACATTATATATTTTTTTAAAAGCAAAGGCCCTACAGAATAAATTGGTGGGTGTTTTTTTAAAAAAAATTACTGCCTTCGATCTGACCTTCGCGGTGATACCTCACATGCATGGTGCAATTGCTGCTTACATATGACACCAGCTTTTTATTTTGTTTTTAAATTGTTCCTTTCATATTTTTTTTTTTTTAATAATTTTTATTGTTATCTCAAGGAATGTAAATATCCCCCATGATAGCAATAGGTAGTGACAGGCAGTGCTGTATTCTGGCCTAGGCCGAAAAGGCCCAGGCCTAGGGCGGCACTTTCCGCACGAAAAAAGCCCCTCTCCTCCTCTGGAGTCAGTCCATTCACTGCCAGAGGTTGCTGGCTGCAGCTTCTCTCACGTAGAGCAGAGCGTGTGCTCACAGTTCCCCCTCCCTTCGGCACAGACAGGAGAGCAGAGAGAGAGAACTGGTCAGCCTCCTGTGTTATGACTCCAGGTGCAGGTGGAGCCTCTAAATCGGTCAGATTGTGGCTTCAGCTGGCAGACCCAGCTACATTCTGCATGTCCTGGAGGGAGTGAAAGTAAGATACTGATCTCTTTAGGCCTAATGTACATGAGGCAACCTCTTCTGAATGATTTTTTGACAGCTTGAAACCGGCATTTAAAAATGCCGTTTAGCCGCGTTTGCATGCCGCGTTTAGTCGCATTTAGCCGCATTCGCTTCTAGAAGCGTTTATTTAAGATAACATCATAAGACCCTCCCAAAGCACAAAAAACAGTATTGTTTAACTATTTCAGCCATTCTGTGAGACCAAAGTGAGCATCAGCAGCTGAGAGAGCAGCAGTGTACTTGTATTTACCTCAATTTCAGTGCTTTTACTATGGATCCCATAATGAGCATATGTGAGGAAATTTAAAAAGCCAGATATTACATTTCATGCAACTATGTTTGACCAAGTCGGGGGTCAAGCTCAATGGTGGGGTCATCTGGTTCAAATCTAACAACATATAGGTCAAATTCCAATTCTACTTTGGCTAACAGCAAAGCTAATGGTGTATTGGATTGGATCATGGGCGTATTAGGGGTATATAAATGGTCTATGAAGCATTGCAAGCAATTACAAGTTTTTAAAATATATATTTTTTTTGGTTTTTCATCATTTGCTATCATTTTTAAGTTTTGTAATGTAAAAAAAATAGGGTACCTTTAAAAACGCTTCTAACCACATTTACCCACGTTTGTCATCTGAAACGTCGGACACTTTGGCGTCTGAACTAATTTTTTTGCCTTCAAAGAAAAGCCTCTAAACGCAACTGCCTAAAAAGGACATTAAACAAACCTGTGTACATGTACACATAACATAACATTGGATGAGTTCAGGGGCAGCTGAAGAAATCATCCAACTGCCTCTGAACATCTGTTTACCAGTAGCAGTGTACATGAGCCCTTACAAACCTCCCACCTCTGCTTTTACTTTGTTTCTCCTATCTCCTGTTATCTGAAATAGGGATGACTGTCCGATAATTAACCCTATGTGTCCTTGATGCTAGAGAGAGGAGTGATGGGCACTGGTGAGGCTGTGCTGATGGGCACTGGTGAGGCTGCATTGATGGGCACTAATCAGGCTGCATTGATGGGCACTGATCAGGCTGCACTGATGGGCACTGGTGATGCTGCATTGATGGGCACTGATGGGCACTAATGAGACTGCTTTAATGGGCACTTATGAGGCTGCACTTGGTACCCACTTTTAATGTACAGAGAGGAAGTGGTGGGGCTAAATAGGAAGGAGTGTGGTTTGCAGATGACAGGGTGGATCTTAAACAGGAAGGGGCATGACATTGACAAGAAGGGGTGGGTCATATTTAAATTAGAGGGTGCACAAGTTTAGTCAGGCCTAGGGCAGCACAAAACCTAAATACACCACTGGTGACAGGTCCTCATTTTTTTGAAATGGGGTCTATCAGACCCTAGATCTCTCCTCTGCCCTTAAAGCATCTGACCACACCAAGATCGATATGATAAAATGCTTTCCCAGTTTCCCAATGGTGCTGTTTATATCCGGCAAAACCTAAGTCATGAAATGCTCATAGCTTCCAGTTTCTTAGGCCATAGAGATGATTGGAGCTGTTCTGGTCTCCAATCAGCTCTATGGTCAGCTGGCGGAACCACTGGCTGCATTCTCGGGTTCCCTGTTGGGACAGGAGAGCCCCAGAAAATCATGGAAGACGGTGGGAGGGGGGGACGTTCCCTCCCACTGCTTGTAAAAGCAGTCTAGAGGCCAATTAGCTGCTGGGATTGCTTTTACATGAAAGCCAACCGCTGGCTGAAAAGAATGATACCAAGATGATACCTAAGGTTGTAGGCATCATTCTGCTATAACCACTCAAAGTCCAGCAACATACAGTACCAGTAACTTGTTGGGCATATATTGTAATGTCCTTTTTTTTATGCAGCCTGTGGGCTGAACGAAAAAAAGAGATTGATCGGTGGGTATGCCCACCATTAGAATAAAGCCCTTCATCCACCCACTTTTAATAATAGGCATACATGTACCATTTTTTTTTAACTGTGGTGGTGAAATCACCTCCTACAGCACAGGAGTCGCTGATTTTCGTATCGTGAGAGCAAACACTGTTGTTGTCAAGATAAATAAATCAGTTCTGCAGCGGAATGGCGTACCTGAAAAGCAAACAAAGGTAATGATAAAACATTAACTCAATAAAACAACTTGATTTTTTAATGCAATCTGTGCCTAAAAAATATATGCCGAAGCATTGGGGCAATCCGCCTCTAATGTTAGGAGCAAATTGCTCCTCCACCCCTGCCCCCATGCTTCGGCATATATGCTCTTTTTTTTAACTGTGGTGGTGAAATCACCTCCTACACCGCTGGAGTCATGGCTTTATGTATCGTGGGAGCAAACGCTGTAGCTGTCAGAATAAAAAAACCCATACTGCCGCTGAATGGCGTACTTGTAAATGATGGTTAACAGTAAAACAAAGAAACATTACAGTATAACAGTAAGGCATACCATGCCTGCAAAGCAAATACAAAAAAACATAGTAAAAATAAAACATTACAGTTCTAAAATACAGTAACAATAGAGAGAATAATAGATATAGAATAATAGAGAGCGAAAAACAGAGAGGACAATAGAGAGCGAACATAAGAGATAGAACAATAGAGAGAGAAGAAAAATAAAACCACAACTAATTTTTCTTATTTTGTTGTCTTTTGTGTGTTTTTATTTGTTATTTTTTCACTTTTATATAAACTGTAAATGTTCCAGATTAGGGTCTCTCAAAATGTGATGGCCGTGTCATCTTTCGAGATCCTGTGTAAGTGTGCCCTAGGACTGTACAATGCTGTACCCTAGGCTAATACTCCACTAGTGTGTGGTAGCGTTCAAAACATTCACCAATGCAAAGATCAGGTTGGTCAGGACAGGAGTGACAATAAAAGCGGGTGTCACGCCTCTATCTGCATTTTCTGCAGACACAACATCTTCTTTGGGGATTTCTTTGGGTAGGGGTACCAGGGAGGACATACGGAAAGTGTCTCTCAGCCGGCTCACTGCATTTGGATTGGGAGGTTGGGCCACAGCACCGTCTGGAAACAGAAGTGATCTCTTCCTGAAATTTAACCACTTAACGACCGCGCCATAGTCGAATGATGGCTACAGCGCAGCTCTATAACTCTGGGAGGGCGTACCCGGGAATATGCGTGACCGCCGGGTCCTCCGGATCACGGTAAATGGCCACTGACAGCGGTCGTTTGCCATGTGATCGCTCTGTCAAATGACGGAGCGATCACTTGTAAATAAACCGTCAGGTTCCTCTCTCCCCTCTCTGTATCGATCGGTACAGTGTGAGTGTAGACAGGAGAGATCAGGTGCAGCAGCGCTGTGGGCTGGATCTGTAGTAACCACAGCGCTGATCTGTGCCCATTGCAGCCTCATCCATCCATCCATGCTCAGCCATCCATCCATACTCAGCAATACTCATCCATCCATCCATACTCAGCAATACTCATCCATCCATACTCAGCAATACTCATCCATCCAAGCTCAGCCATCCATCCCTAATCAGCAATACCCATCCATGCTCAGCCATCCATCCATACTCAGCAATATTAATCCATCCATGCTCAGCCATCTATCCCTAATCAGCAATACTCATCCATGCTCAGCCATCCATCCATACTCAGCAATACTCATCCATCCATCCATGCTCAGCCATTCCATCAATCCCCATCTATACTCAGCCATACCCAGTCATACCCAGCCATACCCAGCCATACCCAGCCATACTCAGCCGTACCCAGTCGTACCCAGCCGTACCCGACCGTATTCAGCGATACTTATTCATGCTCAGTCATCCCATCCATACTCAGCCATTACCATCCACAGCTCATCCATCCCCATTCATGCTCATCCATGCCACATCAGTTCTCATCCATGCCACATCCATGCCACTAGAGTGCCTCACAAAAGTGTAATAGGTAGTCAAATTAGATTTGAAATGTATGCCCCTAGAACACCTGATGGTGCTCCCTGCATGTTGGGCCTCTGTATGTGGCCAGGCTGTAGAAAAGTCTCCCACATGTGGTATCACCGTACTCAGGAGGAGTGGGAGAATCTATTTTGGGGTGTAATTTTTGGTATGTGCATGCTATGTGTGTGTGTTAGATATATTGTATAAATGGACAACTTTGTGTAAAAAAAAAAAAGCGTTTTCATATTCTTTACACATTTTCCAAAAACTTGTAGAAAAAAATGACATGTTCAAAAGATTCATTATGCCTCATAGATTATATGTTGGGTTGTTTTCTTTACAAAATGGGGTCATTTTTGGGGCGTTTCCATTGTCCTGGTGCTCCAGGGCCTTTAAAAGTGTAAGAGGTAGTCAAGAAATTATATGTATAATTTATGCTCCAAGAACGCCTGACGGTGCTCCCTGCATGTTGTATATGCCCACGCTGTGTAAAAGTCTCACACATGTGGTATCGCCATACTCAGGAGGAGTAGTAGAATGTGTTTTGGAGTGTAATTTGTGCTATGCATATTCTGTGGGTGAGAAATAATCTGTTAATATAACAATTTTGTGAAAAAAAAGGAAATAAAATCTTGATTTTGCAAAGAATTGTGGGAGAAAATTACAACTTCAAAAAACTCACCATGCCTCTTACTAAATACCTTGGAATGTCTACTTTCCAAAAAGGGGTAATTTGGGGGGGGGGGGGGGTATTTGTACTTTCCTGGCTTGTTAGGGTCTCATGAAGTGAGATGGGCCGTCAGTACATCAGGTGTGATCAATTTGCAGAGAATGGCACCATAGCTTGTGGACTCTATAAGTTTCACAAAGACCAATTAATATACACTGATTTGGGTTGATTTTACCAAAGATATATAGAAGTATAAATTTTGGCCAAAATTTATGAAGAAAAATTACTAATTTGCAAAATTTTATAACAGAAACAAAGAAAAATGCATTTCTTTTACAGAATTTTCGGTCTTTTTTCTTTTATCGCGCAAAAAATAAAAAACCCAGCGGTGATTAAATACCACCAAAAGGAAGCTCTATTTGTGTGAAAAAAAGGTCAAAAATTTCATATAGGTACAGTTTGCATGACTGAGTAATTGCCATTCAAAATGTGAGAGCACCAAAAGCTGAAAATTGGTCTGGTTAGGAAGGGGGTTTAAGTGCTCAGTGGCCAAGTGGTTAAGGAAGGATCCAGTTCGTCCTGAAGCTTTGTATAGCATATAACCTTTGAGCAGAGCCAATTGAAATAAATACACAGACACTTTTTTATACCAGCGTCTGGCCTTACAGGCAATTAGGTACGGCGCCAACAACTGGTCGTTGAGGTCCACCCCTCCCATGTTAAGGTTGTATTCGTGGACACAGAGGGGTTTCTCCACAACACCAGTGGCCGTTTGAATTTGGACCGTCGTGTCTGCTTGAAGGGAGAACAGAACGAAAACATTCTTATTATCCCTCCACTTCACAGCGAGCAAATTATTACATCTTAAGCAGGCTCTCTCCCCCAGCCTAAGATGGGAATCTACAAGCCGCTGGGGTAAGTCCCAGTGATTAGATCGCATGGTGCCACATGCGCCAATTCCATGATCAAACAAGTGACTGAAAAGTGGCACGCTTGTGTAATAATTGTCCACATACAAGTGGTACCCCTCTCCGAATAAGGGTGACACCAAGTCCCACACAATCTTACCAGTGCCCCCTATGTAGCAGTTCTCCGGCTCTACGTAACTATCTCTTCCCTCGCAAACCATAAAACTATATGCATAGCCTGTTGCCCTGTCACAGAGCTTATACATCTTGACCCCATATGTGACACGCTTGCTGAGAAGATACTGTTTGAATGACAAGAGGCCAGAAAACGTAATCAGGCACTCATTAATGCAGACAACTTGATCGGGAGTAAACAAGGCTGAAAACTACTGGTTAAAGTGGTTTACGAGGGGCTGAATTTTGTAGAGCCGATCATATTGAGGGTCACCCAGAGGATGACAGAGTTCATTGTCATTGAAATGTCCTGGTCATGGAGGCAGAGAATACGGCATATGGTGAATTGGGTGAGTGGACCAATATGACCACAACACACTCAGATCAAAGATATCGATCCGTTCAGACTATACTACTAAGGGAGGTGTATGGTGCATGCGTGGGTGTTAGTGCTACTGGCACTAATCTGATGCTGCCTGGGGCAAAGCAGACCCTAACTAACGATAAAACCTAAAAACTGATATCACTCCCCGGGTGATCAGGGGGTTAAAACTTTTTTAGGTAATGTATGGCGGGTGCCTTGATACTATAAAAAAATAACTAAGTTACCAGCATCGCCTGTGACAATAATACGGTGATCACTGGTGACAGGGGGTGATCAAGGGATTAAACCTTTATTAGGGGGGCTTTAGGGAGGGGTCCCTAGACCTATTTGGGCCTACTACTAAGTACCCTAATGCTGATTAGTGTCACAAATGACACCAGTACAGTGATCAAAGAAAAATATGAACACGGCACTGGGTGACACAGTGACAGGGAGTGAAGGGGTTAACTGGGGGGGGGGGAATCGAGGGGTGAAATGTGTGCCTACGTGTACTGTATCAGTGTAGTGTTGGTGCAATTCACGTTTGGATGTCCTCTCTCTGGAACGGAAAAGAATTCCAGAGAGGGAGATGACATCACTTCCCCTGCCTGTGTTTACACCTACAGGCAGGGGAAGCATTTCATTCGTCAGAAACGATCAGCAGGTCTAGGCCAGAAATCATTGGCCTCGGCCAGGAGACTGATCGGTTCAGAAACTTATCCGATCATCCCAGCTGCCGTAAGGTATCGTCGTTTCGCCCACCCGTGCCATTCTGCCGTAGTAAAAGTGCGGTGGCTGGTCGGGAACCGGTTAATAAACAGACATCTCAGTGTTTCTGTGAATTTCTGGTGCTGTAATCTCGTAAAGTCTCAGGAGATTCTAGTATCAGGGGCTGTTCTCCACTGCTTTGAAGTGTTTGTAGATCGCTTCACTGCTGCAAAGGAGAAGCAATCTACAAAGCTTTATAAACTGCCACCCAGAGAAGAACGATCTCCTCTGAGAATGCTGGAGAATGAAGCAGTAAAATGTTTTCACACTGCTTCATAAACGGACACCTCAGTATGTTAACACAGAGTTAACATTCACTTCAAATATCCAATCATGTAAAACGTAAATTCCTGTTAATTTTGAATACCCATGATGTACAAATGAAAATATGTAAATAAAATAAATATATATATATATATATATATATATATATATATATATATATAGAGAGAGAGAGAGAGAGAGAGAGAGAGAGAGAGAGAGAGAGAGAGAGAGAGAGAGAGAGAGAGATCTATATATCTATATAGATATGTGTGTGTGTGTGTACATTTGCTTTTTTAATTTTATGTATTTAAAGCAGCCTTCCTTAACCAGGGTTCCTTGGAATCCTGGGTGGGGTTCTGCTATGCTGACCTTCAATGTAAAGGGCCCTAAAATGTTCACTGTCTCTGTTTCTACTCTGGCTATTCATTTACTTATTTTAGGTATAATTATTAAGGAAATTCACAGAGTATTTTTTCACTTAAAACTCTGAACAACATATTGATCATGCTAATGTACCACGAGCTGTAGATCTAAGAGAACTGTAGAGCTGGGGTTACCTGGGATCTGAACACTATATAAGGGGATCATCCATACGTGTGCACCTCAAAGCTCAAACACATATGTGTGTATGCATGTGTATACAGTATATATTGACGGTGTCAGTAGAGCAGTGGACGTTGTCAGTAGGGCAGAAATATATGTCAGTAGGGCAGTGAATGGTGTCTGTAGTTTTTATGTGTATTATTTGATTTTGTATTATTTTTACAATTTTGTTTCTTTAATTCTTTTTTTACAATTTTTTCTTAGAAGCCCCTTTAGGGGGCTTTGGTGAAATATTGGGGGTTTAAATAGGGGGAATCTGCACCACACAGGGTGATTAGGGTATGCTCAGGCACTCCTGGCAGTGCCCTGTGCGCACGCCTATGGGTTCATCATGGTGAAAAAGTTGAGAAAGGCTAATGACATTGCGATGTAAGGAAAAAAAAAAGAATAAGAAGAGTAAATAAAGAAGGTGAAAGAAAGAAGGTTCTTCTACATTACTTTGTTTCTAAAACAACTGCTGGTGTTTTCCGTCACGCCAGTATGCAGTTCAGTTGAGTATGTGGGATCCAGGGTGTAAATCAGGAAGAATTTTTTTTCCTTTGGAATCTAATTGCCCAGAAATGACTCTGGATTTTTCTT
This sequence comes from Lithobates clamitans, assembly GCA_037952925.1. Lineage (NCBI taxonomy): Eukaryota > Metazoa > Chordata > Amphibia > Anura > Ranidae > Lithobates > Lithobates clamitans. The sequence continues at coordinate 5,098,864 of JBBGZY010000925.1, read as the reverse complement.
TGCATTCTTCTAGATTCACAGAGCAGTGATTGCTAAAGCAGTTCTCAGTCAGCCTCACATATCAGAATTGATTTACTAAAGGAGTTAAATATCTTCACTTAACCACTTCAGCCCCAGAAGGTTTTACCCCCTTCCTGACCAGAGCAATTTTTTAAAATTTGGCACTGTGTCGCTTTAACTGCTAATTGCGTGGTCATGCAATGTTGTACCAAAACGAAATTTGCGTCCTTTTTTTCCCCATAAATAGAGCTTTCTTTTGATGGTATTAGATAACCTCTGTGGCTTTTATTTTTTGCGCTATGAACGTAAAAGGCTGAAAATTTGGAAAAAAATGATATTTTCTACGTTTTGTTATAAAAAAAATCCAATAAACTCAATTTTAGTCATACATTTAGGCCAAAATGTATTCAGCCACATGTCTTTGGTAAAAAAAAAAGTCAATAAGCGTATATTTATTGGTTTGCGCAAAAGTTATAGTGTCTACAAACTAGGGTACATTTTCTGGAATTTACACAGCTTTTCGTTTATGACTGCCTATCTCATTTCTTGAGATGCTAAAATGGCAGGGCAGTACAACCCCCCCCCCCCAAATGACCCCATTTTGGAAAGTAGACACCCCAAGGAAATTGCTGAGAGGCATGTTGAGCCCAGAATATTTTATTTTTTTGTCCCAAGTTATTGAATAATGACAAAAAAAAAAAAATTACAAAAAGTTGTCACTAAATGATATATTGCTCACACATGCCATGGTTATATGCAGAATTGCACCCCAAAATACATTTTGCTGCTTTTCCTGAGTACGGGGATACCACATGTGTGGGACTTTTTGGGAGCCTAGCCGCGTACGGGGCCCCCGAAAACCAATCACCGCCTCAGGATTTCTAAGGGAGTAAATTTTTGATTTCACTCCTCACTACCTATCACAGTTTTGAAGGCCATAAAATGCCAAGGTGGCACAACCCCCCCCCCCCCCCAAATGACCCCATTTTGGAAAAAAAAGTGTATTTTTCCCGCAACTTGTGTCACAATATAAAATATTCCATGGACTCGACATACCTCTTAGCAAATAGCTTGGAGTGTCTACTTTCCAAAATGGGGTCATTTGGGGAGTTTTGAACTGTCCTGGCATTTTATGCACAACATTTAGAAGCTTATGTCACACATCACCCACTCTTCTAACCACTTGAAGACAAAGCCTTTTTTGACACTTTTTGTTTACATGAAAAAATATTTATTTTTGCAAGAAAATTACTTTGAACCCCCAAACATTATATATTTTTTTAAAGCAAAGGCCCTACAGATTAAAATGGTGGGTGTTTCATTTTTTTTTTCACACAGTATTTACGCAGCGATTTTTTGGGGGAAAAAACACACTTTTTTAAATTTTAATGCACTAAAACACACTATATTGCCCAAATGTTTGATGAAATAAAAAAGATGATCTTAGGCCGAGTACATGGATACCAAACACGATATGCTTTAAAATTGCGCACAAACGTGCAGTGGCGACAAACTACATACATTTTTAAAATCCTTTAAAAGCCTTTACAGGTTACCACTTTAGATTTACAGAGGAGGTCTACTACTAAAATTACTTCCCTTGATCTGACCTTCGCGGTGATACCTCACATGCATGGTGCAATTGCTTTTTACATTTGATGCCAGAACGACGCTTGCATTCGCCTATGCGCTTGAGCAGGGGGGGGGGGCAGGGGTGCTTTTTTTTTTTTTTTATTTTTTTTTTTTTGCTTTTTTATCTTATTTTTAAACTGTTCCTTTCATTTTTTTTTATCATTTTTATTGTTATCTCAGGGAATGTAAATATCCCCTATGATAGCAATAGGTAGTGACAGGTACTCTTTTTTGAAAAAATTGGGATCTATTAGACTCTAGATCTCTCCTCTGCCCTCAAAGAATCTGACCACACCAAGATCGGTGTGATAAAATGCTTTCCCAATGGCGTTGTTTACATCCGGCGAAATCTAAGTCATTAAATGCTTGTAGCTTCCGGTTTCTTAGGCCATAGAGATGATTAGAGCCATTCTGGTCTCTGATCAGCCCTATGGTCAGCTGGCCGAATCACCGGCTGCATTCTCGGGTTCCCTGTTGGGACAGGAGAGCTAGAGAAAACCATGGAAGACAAGGGAGGGGGGGACATGCCCTCCCACTGCTTGTAAAAGCAGTCTAGAGGCTAATTAGCCATTAGGATTGCTTTTACATGAAAGCCGACCGCTGGCTGAAAAGAATGATACCAAGATGATAACTAAACCTGCAGGCATCATTCTGGTATAACCACTCAAAGTCCAGCAACATACCAGTACGTTGCTGGTCCTTGTTGGGCATATATTGTAATCTTTTTTTTCATGCAGCCTGTGGGCTGAACGAAAAAAAGAGATTGATTGGTGGGTATGCCCACCATGTATATATGCAAAAGCATGGGGGCATCCACCCCAAAAGTTAGGAGCAAATCGCTCCTCCGCCCCTGCTGCCCCCATGCTTTTTTTTTTACTTATGGAGTCATGACTTTATTTATTTATCCTTTATGTATCGTGGGAGCAAACGCTGTTGCTGTCAAGATAAATAAATCCGCGCTGCAACTGAAAGGTGTACCTGCTAAGCAAATGATGGTTAACAATAAAACAAAGTAACATTACAGTATAACAGTAATACCCCGTACACACGATCGGATTTTCCGACGGAAAATGTGTGATAGGACCTTGTTGTCGGAAATTCCGACTGTGTGTAGGCTCCATCACACATTTTCCATCGGATTTTCCGACACACAAAGTTTGAGAGCAGGCTATAAAATTTTCCGAAAACAAAATCCGTTGTCGGAAATTCCGATCGTGTGTACACAAATCCGACGGACAAAGTGCCATGCATGCTCAGAATAAATAAAGAGCTGAAAGTTATTGGCTACTGCCCCGTTTATAGTCCCGACGTACGTGTTTTACGTCACCGTGTTTAGAACGATCGGATTTTACGACAACTTTGTGTGACCGTGTGTATGCAAGACAAGTTTGAGCCAACATCCGTCGGAAAAAATCCTAGGATTTTGTTGTCGGAATGTCCGAACAAAGTCCGACCGTGTGTACGGGGCATAACACTTACCATACCTGCAAAGCGAATACAAAAAAAAACATAGTAAAAAATAAAACATTTTTTAACTCAACTTGTGCCTAAAATATATATATGCCGAAGCATGGGGGCATCCACCCGCAAAAGGTAGGAGCGAATCGCTCCTCCGCCCCTGCTGCCCCCATGCTTCGGCATATATGCTCTTTTTTTTAACTGTGGTGGTGAAATCACCTCCGACAGCGCTGGAGTCACGGCTTTATGTATCGTGGGAGCAAACGCTGTTGCTGTCAAGATTAATAAATCTGAGCTGCAGCTGAATGGCGTACCTGAAAACAAAAAAAATGGTTAACAATAAAACACAGTAAACAGTAAAGTATAAAAAAATTACATACCTGAAAAGTAAACATGATAAAACATTGCAGAATAGAATACTGTAAAAAAGAGCAGAACAATAGAGAGAGAATAGAGAGAGATTTGTGTATTTTTTTTTTTTTTACATTTTTTTTATAACTGTAACTTTTGTAACTGTAACCGGTTCCAGGTTTGGGTCTCTCAAAATGCGATGGCATCTTGGGAGACCCTGTGAAAGTGTACCTAGTCTGTGCAATGCTGTACCCTACGCTAAAACTCAACTAGTGTATAGTAGCGCTCAAAACATTGACCAATGCAAAGACCAGGATTGTCAGGACAGGAGGGACAGTAATAGCGGGTGTCACGCCTATATCCGCGCTTTCTACAGACACAACATTTTCTTTAGGGGGCTCGTTGGGTAGGGGTACTCTGGAGGACATAAGGAAAATGCCTCTCATGCAGCCGGCTTACTGCATTTGGTTGGGGAAAGTGAGGTGGAGCACCATCTGGGCTCTGACGATCTCTTCCTGGAATTTAAGGAAGGATCCAGTCCGTCCTGAAGCTCTGTATAGCACATGAGAGTTCAGCAAAGCCAATTGAAATAAGTATACAGACACTTTTTTATACCAGCGTCTGACCTTACGGGCAACTAGGTACGGCGCCAACAACTGGTCGTTGAGGTCCACCCCTCTCATATTTTGGTTATATTCGTGCACACAGAGGGGTTTCTCCACAACACCAGTCGCCATAGTAATTTGGACAGACGTATCTGCATGAAAGGAGGTGAGAACGAAAACATTCTTATTATCCCTCCACTTCATAGCGAGCAAGTTATTACACTTCAAGCAGGCTCTCTCCCCCAGCCTAAGACAGGAATCTACAAGCTTCCCTGGGAAAATCCCCGGCGATTAGATCGCACAGTGCCACATGCTCCAATCTGATGATCAAAAAGGTGACTAAAAAGTGGCACGCTCTTGTAATAATTGTCCACATACAAATGGTACCTCTTTCCGAATAAGGGTGACACCAAGTCCCACACAATCTTGCCAGCGCTTCCTATGTAGTCAGGGCAGTTTGTCGGCTCTATATGACTATTTCTTCCCTCGTAAACCATAAAACTACATGTATAGCCTGTGGCCCTGTCACAGAGCTTATACATCTTGACCCCGTATCTGGCACTTGCTGGGAAGGTACTTTTGAATGACAAGTGGCCAGAAAACTTAATCAGGGACTCATCAACGCAGACAACTTGATGGGGAGTAAACAAGTCTGCAAAACGTTGGTTGAAGTGGTTTACAAGGGGCCGAATTTTGTAGAGCCGATCGTATTCAGGGTCTCCACGAGGACGACAGAGTTCTTTGTCATTAAAGTGCATGAACCGCAAAATCTGCTCGTATCGTGCCCTGGCCATGGAAGCAGAGAACACAGGCATATGGTGAATTGAGTCAGTGGACCAATATGACCTCAACTCACTCTTTTTAGTTACGCCCATGAGGAGGGATAGGCCTAGGAACGTCCTAAATTCTGAGACCGTAATTGGTCTCCAATCTCTGGCAAGGGAGGACTGAAGAATAGTGGCGATGTGTTGACCAGCGTACAAATTGCTTTGGTCCACAATAGATTTATAGAGATCTTCGGTGAAAAACAGCGAATAAAAGTCAAGTGACGTAAAATCAACTGTTTCCACATGAATGCCGGGTTGGCCAGTGAAAGGGAGAAGTATGGTGCTGCAGAAGTGGTGGGTTCTCAATTAGGATTAGCGAATGCAGCAGGAAGGGCACTATGGGCACGATGGGCCTGTGTTCATCTTCTTGGTGGCAGTGGGACACTACTTGTGCTTGCCACCTCGCCAGCTTGAACTGCACTTATGGGACTCACCACGTCACCCAGTGTTACTGCAGTGCTGGATGTACGACCAGGGTGTACTAGGCCGCTGGTGCTTGCCAGCTCACCAGAAGGAATAGCGGCGCTAGTACTTCTCTGCTCCATACGAGAGCCCTGCGGTTCTTGCACCTCAACAGCAGAAGATGAAGATTGGGCTCTGGTACGCCTGACCTTGGCAGGGACCACAACTCAGTCGTCAGAGCTGTCATGGAGCCGCTGCTGTCTACAGGTTTGTATTCTGAGCCTGAATCTGACAGATGAGTGACTTCCTCTTCATTATCTGTCATGCTCAGAAACGTGTAGGCCTCTTCACTAGTGTACCTTCGATTTGCCATTTTGGGCTCTAAATTTAGGGGTACACTAGTGAGACTCACAGGCAAAAAAGCTCCTGACTGTTAGTGACTGTATCAAAACGCTACCAAAAAACTATTAGCGATCACAGGGATCAGGCCTGACTCTGTGAACGCTGCAGTTATGTGTGATTAGTGTTTTTTAAGTGACAATGATCGATCGATACTGCACTTGGGTGGGCTGGGCTGGGCGGAGGGGCAAAACGCAGGTGCTAGCAGGTATCTGGGCTGATCCTGCTAACACTGCGTTTTTGGGAACCCTAAACTGCTGGGGATGCCAGTATAGATCTGATCGGATCAGATATTGATCCGTTCAGATACTATACCACTAAGGGAGGTGTATGCTGCATGCGTGGGTGTTAGCAGTACTGGCACTAACCTGATGCTACGGAATAACTTTTTCTGGTATGACAACAAGATCTACTTACAGAAGAAAGGTGTCGCGATGGGCGCCAAATTCGCCCCTAGTGTAGCAAATCTCTATATGGCCAAATGGGAGGAAGAAGAGAACCTAAGGGATGACAATGGAGATATTTTACTATACAAGAGATTTATAGACGATCTTTTAATTATTTGGAGAGGGGATATGGAAGGTCTGATGGGATTACTGAACTCCATGAATGTCAATGATCGTAACATCTCCCTCACCTGGAATGTTAGTACAGAGAGGATACATTTTTTGGATCTAGAGATTTTCAACACCAATGAGGGTATCATCACCAGATCCTTCTTCAAAGCTACGGACCGGAATTCGTATATTCCGGTTACAAGTTGTCATCACAAACCCTGGTTAAGTAACATCCCAAGAGGACAATATATGAGGATGCGAAGGAATTGCACTAGGATGTTGGATTATGAGACCCAGTCAGAGAGGTTGAGCACCATGTTCTTGGAGAAGGGATACCAGAAGGAGTTTTTGGAGAAGGAAAGAAGTAGGATTGGAAACATGAGTAGGGCGGATCTTTTAAAAGATGCCATTAAAGTAACCGGTAATGATGATCATGAGGGTATTAGTGTAGTTCTTGATTATTCTGCACAAAGTTATGAAGTAAGGAGGATTATATGTAAATATTGGAGTGTGTTAAAACAGGACACCCAACTTAAAGATGTTCTCCCGGATAAACCTAAATTTGTTTTTAAGAGAGCTCCCAGTTTGCGGGACAGGCTAATACATAATGTGGTAGATCCACCCCCTCCAAAACCAAAAATGTTTCTGGACCTAGAAGGGTTCTATAGCTGCGGCAGGTGTTATAGTTGCAGAAGGATCCCGGACAACACTAGGAGGTTAAAGGAATTCTCGAACCCTAGAAATAACTTATCGTATAAGATTAGGGATTTCATATCATGTGACACAGTAGGGGTGGTCTATGCCTTGAAGTGCCCATGCGATCTGGTGTATGTGGGGCGCACTACCAGGGCTCTCAAAGATCGCATGGAAGAACATGTGAGGCACATACGCAATGGGTCCGATAAACATGGTTTATATGTGCACTTTAAGAGGGTACACAACCAAAGTACCGTAGGCATGAAGTTTTGGGGGATTGAGGCGCCCAAACGCCACTGGAGGGGTTCTAATTTTGTCAGAGAGATAAGTAAAAGGGAATCCTGGTGGATACACCAGCTTGGATCTTTGGTTCCTGGGGGATTGAATAGAGATTTTGATTTGAGATGCTTCCTTAGTAATTATTGATATTGTTTGCTTTGGCGGTATACTCTTTTATCATTCCTGTTTCTTTGTTTTTTGAGTTGAAATGGATGACTCGTCCATTGGGCTGAGTTGGGGCACTTACTATAGATCATATACTTTTGATGTTTTTTATTCCTCTTGATAGTTCGATTACCTCTCTATAGTGATTTTATCAATATGTTCGAAGATATGCTTAATATGTACATTTTTTAATATTAATATTCCTATAATAAAGTATATTTTAATTTTATTTTAATATCTTAATAATATTTTAATTTTTAATTCTATTGATCCATCCTTGGGGTCAGTTAATATAAATATAATGTTTTATGTTTGTTTTAATACTTATTAGATAGGATACTTTGTGGTATTTAATTGTTGCGGCGATCTAAGCGTGTGTGGTGCGTGGCGGTGCTCTCTTTGCTAGACCGCTCCGTCCTGTATAGAATTCTAATATTATAGAATTACATGATTATAAAATTATAAGATTATTTATTTCTATGCAGTTATTTAAATATCTACACAATACTTTATTGGATCGTTTATCGTGCGATCGGGTTATCAGTAGTACACATCTTGCTATTTAGCAGATCTGTAGTCTTAGGGAAAAGGGCTGCTGGAGTTGTCTCTACGGTCTATTAAGGGTTATATCTGTGATCCTAGGCAAAATGGCTGCCATGATTGACACGGCTGATGTTAGCTTGGTCCATGGTCCAAGGGAAAATGGCCGCTATGGACGCAGCTGTAGCCTTTGATTAATATTGTCCGCGGTCTTAGGCAAAATGGCCGCCGGAGCTATAAATTTACTCTGGAGCTCCCGTCCAATCAGATTCCCCCTGATGAAGGCACGTGGTCCCGGTGCCGAACACGCGTAGGGGAGGGGCCTGGACGGAGCTGTCAGCAGAGAGGGAGAAGGAGAGTTTCGATACACACACCGCATCGCACGCCACACCGCGAGATTGACTGTTCTGTGTTTGTTAAGGATGGTGCACTCACGCACCCATAGTATGTGAGTACCCCAGCAAGGGGAGACAACCATTTTATTAAAATCCTTTCAATATACCTTACAATATTGCGCTATGGAGTTTTTTTCTTTTGCATATATTATCTTGATTTGAGAGCATTGGAGGTCTGTACAGCGGGTTCCGAATGAGCACAGGAGTGGCTCCAAGGCTTTGTTTGACATAGTCTAATCGCTGTGTCACACACAGGAAGGTGAGCATATACACCTGTGGGGGCGGCTGGAAGACACCACAGCATGTTTCCTGGTGACACACTTTTGGAAGGAAGGATATGTGAATTTCACTAAATCTTCGGACTATTTTTTCTGGACACTTTTATATCTTTGGATATACACTGTCTTTGGACTTTATTTCATTCACCTGTTGTTATATCCCTTTACATTATAGTTGTTTCATTTTCTAAGTGATATGTTTTTTATTGATCACTCACATTCTGTGTTTTATATAGCACTGTGCACTTTATACTCTAGCACTTAGGGGTATTTTTCACTCAAGTACATTATATGTTAACACCCATGTTGTTTATGTTCATTATTGCTGCACTTTTGATTGAAGTGATTTTTCTAGCGCAGACACATTGTTTTATCTTTACTAACCTGATGCTGCCTGGGGTGACGCAGCCCCTATCTGACCCTAAAACCTAACTTATATCACCCACCGGGCGATTAGGGGGTTAAACCTTTATTAGGTAATAAACGGCGGGTGTCCTGACACTATAAAAAGTAAACTAACTAACCAGCGTCACCCGTAACAGTTATACGGTGATCACTGGTGAAAGGGTTAACTAGCGGGCAATCAGGGGGTTAAAACCTTTACTAGGTAGTATATGGGGGGGTCCCTGACGCTATAAAATGCTGACGGCAAACCTAAATACTTACCTCCCTAACTAGCGTCACCTGTGACACTAATACAGCAATCATAAAAACGATCGCTTAGTGACACTGGCGACGGGGGGTGATCAAGGGGTTAAACCTTTATTAGGGGGGGTTAGGGGGGTACCCTAGACCTAAAGGGGCCTAACACTAACTGCCCTACCACTTATACCTGTCACAAAATGACACCAATGCAATAATCAGAAAAAAAAAAACTGCTATTGGTGTCACTGTGACAGGGGGTCCAGGGGGGTGATCGGGGGTTATTGGGGGGTGAAAAGTGTGCCTGCGTGTTCTAATGTAATGTGTAGTGTTTGGTGCACTTGCTTGATGTCTTCTCTCCTCGGAAGCCGAAACGAAAAGGCTTTACGAGGAGAGATTACATCACTTCCTCTGCCGCTGTTTACATTACAGCAGCAAAGGAAGCATTCCATTTGCCAGGAGCGATCGTGAGGGGGTGGCCTTGAATCAGTGGCCTCCCCCTCACCTCGGATCGCTCCTGACGATAATCCGACCACCGCAGGTACAGGGGGGGTCCTATCGGACCCCCTGCCCGCGGGCAGGCAGGGACGTAGAGGTAAGCCCTTATGCCTGCCCGTGCCATTGTGTTGACATACATTGGCGTGCGGCGGTCGGCAACTGGTTAATATATTGTAGCTGTGTTCACTTTGACCCAGTCATGCACAGATTAAATAAATTAGATTTTTGCGTGATTGGATGATATACTGTATATACTCCAGTATAAGTCGAGTTTTTCAGCACTTTTTTTGTGCTGAAAGTGCCCCCCTCGACTTATACTCGAGTCAAGCACTTTTCTGCAGCAAAAAATATCATTTTCCGAACCAAATTTGGGGCCCCGTATCTCAGGGCCACTTTCTGCTAGGAACCCCACATTTAGTGTGCAAAATCAGTGGAACTCGTACCACAACATATCCAAAGCTGGGGTTCCTAGCACTAAGTGACCCTGACATTCGGGGCCCCAAAATCCATTCGGAAAATGTCATTCTCTGCTGCAGAAAAGTGCTTGACATTTTCTGAACCGACTTTGGGGCCACGTATCTCAGGGCCACTTGGAGCTAGGAACCCCAAATTTGGTGTGCAAACCCAGTGGAACTGCTACCATAACATATCCTAAGACCAAGTGGCCCCGAGATACCGGGCCCCAAAGTCGGTTTGGAAAATGTCATTCTCTGCTGCAGAAAAGTGCTTGACATTTTCTAAACCGATTTTTGGGGCCCTGTATCTCGAGGACACTTGGTGCTAAAAACCTCAGCTTTGGATATTTTATGGTGCTAGTTCCACTGAGTTTTCACATCAAATTTGGGGTTCTTAGCACTAAGTGGCCCCGAGATACGGGCCCCAAAGTCGGTCAACTGTGTCCATCTGCAGCAATGTCATTTTGGGACCATTTGGGTTCAGAGACCCCAAATTTTGGCTGCAGCTAGGGGGCATCTAGGAACCCTTAACTACTGAGTTTGAAGTTCGGGTGACCTATGGCTGCAAATGGGCACAGTGAGGCATGCAAATGGGCACAGTGAGGCTGCAAATGGGCATTGTTGACCCTCGTTTTCCACTTACAGTAGCTATGCATTTCTCACCCTCGTCTTATACTCGGGTCACTAAGTTTTTCCCATTTTTTTGTGGTAAATTAGGACCTCGACTTATACTCGGAACGACTTATACTCGAGTATATACGGTAAGTAAACAGATTAACTTTCCTAAATTAACATTCCCTCCTTTTAAAAAATCATCATTGTTTTGTTTCAAATGTTGCTTTATACATTGACATACATCCTTAGACCCAGTCTGTCCAGACAATATGGTCACCTGTTCACTTGGCACCATCCACAGGTAACTTAAAGAGGATCTTCACTCTAGAAAGAAAAAAAATTAGGTCAGCAGCTACAAATACTGTAGCCAAGGGGTGGCCCGGCCATTAAGGGCACACGGGCGCCACCTCCTCTATCCATGCCACCCCCTATATGATTAATAGATAGATTTATGCATAGCATGAATCTATCCATGGCTGCGGTGGCCACCCCCTATTTACGCGTCCGGCCCCTTTTGGAGCACTGGGCGCATGAATTACAGCGGCGGGGGTGTTTCTTGAAGCACCTGATTAGAGCCATAGTCTCTAATAGGCTTCAAAATAGGGGGGACTCATAGCTCAGAGCATTGCACTTGGAGACCACTCAGTTGTGTTAGAAAAGCAAATGAATTTTCACTTTTCTAACACTGAATCGCCTCTCCGCCAATCAGGAAGCGCAGCCTGATACCCGTTTCCCAATTGGCTGAAAGGTCAGGCATTCCTATTGGACGCCTAGGAGAAGGGGGATTTATGGCGGAAGCTGCCATGATCCACACCACAGGAGGAGGAAAGCTGCTGGACTTGTTGCTTGCCCGCTTCCTAGATGGGGTAAGTGTGGGGCTTTGATGTCCCGAATGTCCAGGGGGGGGTTGCCGCCGGCCGACCAACTGGGGGGTGTGGCTATTTGCCGCCCCCCTAAAAGAAAAAAACACCAACTGCCACTGCTGTAGCCGCTGACTTATAATAAAATCGCAATTACCTGTCTAAGGATCCAGCACTGTCCTCACCGGGATGGTTCTTTGCTTGTCTTTGGGTCCCAGGCGTTGGCATGTTTAGTGTGGAAAGTCGGCTGTGTCTACTTTTGGCTACACAGTCTGCTTTCCACTGCACATGTGTGAGCCTCCCTGCATTTTGTGAATGGTCCAGCAGCCTTCTGGGACCTGCGACATGTCCCAGAAGACTGTGGGCAAAAAGAGGGGGGGTTTGAACATCCGCTCCAATCATGTAGGCAAATGGGAGTGGGTACATATCAAAATAAGACACAGAAGTTGAATCCAATGCAATTTTCAGCAATTTTCATTACAGGGGATGTTTTTCAGTCTTTTGAAATGTAAGAAGACAATACATTTCCTAAGTTAATTATAAATAAACCTCGGGCTAGATGATGTTGGAATGGGACTGCTGAAATGAAATCCTGAATACTGGATTAAAGACACAGTGAAAAAAGAGTCTGTTATCTCTTTAAATCTGATAGCCAAACCATTCTGATATGAATTTACTAATGATGGACTTGTTTGATTGTATGGTCATTTATTTTGCATGTTTCTGAATTTTAGTAATACATATGAATTTATGAAATTATTTGTATGTAATTTTGCATTCATAATATTTTTTTACACCGGTTTGGTTATCAGATTTAAAGGGATAGCGCACTCTTTTTTCACAATATATTTTCCTAAGCCCCATCTCTGTGAAGTGCTAACACTGAGGGAACATGAAAAAAATGAGGAGGGGCTAACTAGCACTAAACTAACTAGCACTAAACAGGAGGGGGAGATACCAAAAACAAGTTGTAAGGAGGGAGGAGAGGGGAGGGAGGGGTTATAAAAGGATAGAGGGGTCACAAAAGGTTAGAGAACCATAGAGGAGAGGGAGCTGAGGTATTGGTAGTAGTTGTGTGTCTTCTAAATGTTCTTTTCTTTTCCCCTTTTAAAGGAAGTAAATATGAACTGGGTATATTAATGTATTGAAGGGTATTTAAGTGTGAATTTATACACAACATTGTAAAGATGTAATAATAGTATGTATACGAGGTGCCTCTCGATCAGTGGTATTTGTTTTTGTAAAAATTTATAAAAATAAATGAGTTAAAAAAAAACAAACAAGTTGTAGTACTCCAAAAAAAGGCCACTAGATATCAGCATACTACAGAAAAATAACAATCTCATGCAGTCCAATAAGACACAAAAAAAAAACACATAAAAGAGGGTCAGAGCGATCCTCACTGTAAATTAATACAAATATCTGCACAATATTTGTGACGGTCATTAGGCTCAGCTCACCAAGTTCTAATACAAAGATAAGGATCTTTATTTTAACTGCATATTTGCAATTTTCACATTTTATTGAACTACTGGCTGAAAATAACTGCCACTTTATGGAAAATAAGGGTTTTTATCCTTGTCAGCGTGTTTGCTTTCTCAAATGACCTTGTGATTTATTACAAATAGTTTTCTGTTCACCTGCTTAAGGCCAAATTCCGGGCAAATTTTTTTTGTTCCTATGCAGTAGGGCTGCTTTGTCCGCACTGCATGGGTTAACTGCTCATTTTGTCTATACTCATCTAATCATTTGATCCTTTGGAAATCATTGCTCCCCCATGTCCAGCAGTAAACTGTTCCTGACATTTTCATGTCCAGAGCCGGTCTATGGGCATGGTGTGCATGGAACAGTCCACCACACAAGACTGCTTGACCGCAGGGACCGATGGAGCCAAAGGGACTGGTCTTGCGCTGGGTGAGTGAGATTTAGGTGAGTATATCTCTGCTTCAAGAACCCCTAGACAAAAACAAGCAGTTATCCCATGCAGTGCGGGCATAGCCCCACTGCATGGGCAGAAAAAAATAATTGCTAGGAGTTCTGTTTTAATGAAGATATTAAAAAATAATATTTTTAACAAACACAAAAAAGTTCCAGAACTTCTCAAGTGGTGTCTCTCCACCACATCCAACCTTGAGCCAACATGGAAGAGGATAATTTGAGGATAATTCTAAATTCCATTCTACGTTTTCAAAAATATGAGGTTCTAGATTCTGGGTAACAGCCTGTGGGACAGCAGCCTGCTACCTGTGGGAATTATCCCAAAACCACAGGACTTGGACCAGCAATCTTGTGAGATTTATGACAACATGGCACTTTGTTGCAGGAATTGAGGCACTGCACAACATCTCATAGAAACCAAATCAAATCTATCAGACTGATTCTTGCTGTTAGAACTCTGTGACTCCTGATTGGTTGCTGAGTTATTGTATAGTTAATGAACTGCATTAAGTGTGAACAGCAGTTTTATTGGCTGTATACAGATGTCTAACTGCCATTATTTCCTACTAAATTTTCGTGGAGTATTATTTTAATTCTAAATAGGTTGTTGCAAAATGAGAAGAATTTTTTGGCATTATTTAAAAAAAACCCTGCATCATGTCATTTTATACTATGACCATAAGATGTCACTGTAGTCTACAAATAGGTCAAAGCGATGCCATAATAAGGAATACATATGGCAGCCTTTAAAGGAAGCAGCGACTGACTCACTAGCTGTATACGAGTTGTAGGTATTGATCTCACTAGCAATAATAGTTTGTGCAGCACTTTTTAGAAAATAAAGGAAGACAGTGCATTTACAATTCAATGCAATAGGGTTCAGAGGGTCCTGCTTGTGAGAGCTTACAATCTAATAGGGTACAGCTGTGGCCAAAAGTTTTGAGATAGACACAAATATTAATTTTCACAAAGTCTGCTGCTTTAGTGTCTTTCGATCTTTTTGTCAAATGTTATTATGGTATACTGAAGTATAATTACAAGCATTTCATAACTGTCAAAGGCTTTTATTGAAAATGTACATGAAGTTTACGCAAAGAGTCAATATTTGCAGTGTTCACCCTTCTTTTTCAAGACCTCTGCAATTCACCCTGGCAGGCAGTCAATCAATTTCTGGGCCACATCCTGACTGATGGCAGCCCATTCTAGTGCTTGGAGTTTGTCAGAATTTGTGGGTTTTTTTGTTCACCCACCTCTTGAGGACTGACCACAAGTTCTCAATGGTATTAAGGTCTGGGGAGTTTCCTGGATAGGACCCAAAATTTTGATATTTTGTTCCCCAAGCCACTTAGTTATACTTTTGCCTTATGGCAAGGTGATCCATCATGCTGGAAAAGGCATTGTTCCTCACCAAACTGTTCCTAGATGGTTGGGAGAAGTTGCTCTCTGGGGATGTTTTTGTACCATTCTTTATTCATGGCTGCGTTTTTTGGCAAAATTGTGAGTGAGCCTACTGCCTTGGCTGAGAAGCACCTCACATGAATGGTCTCAGGAAGCTTTACTGTTGGCATGACACAGGACTGATGGTAGTGCTCACCTTTTCTTGTCCAGACAAGGTTTTTTCCAGATGCCCCAAACAACCGGAAAGGGGATTCATCAGAGAAAATGGCTTTACCCCAGTCCTCAGCAGTCTAATCCCTGTGCCTTTTGCAGACTATCAGTCTGTCTCTGATGTTTTTTCTGGAGAGAAGTGACTTCTTTGCTACCCTTCTTGACACCAGGCCATCCTCCAAAAAGTCTTCGCCTCACTGTGGTTGCAGATGCACTCCCACCTGTCTGCTGCCATTCCTGAGCAAGCTCTGCACTTGTGGTGCCCCTATCCCGCAGCTGAATCAACTGTAGGAGTTGGTTCTGGCACTTCCTGGACTTTCTTGGGTGCTCTAAAGCCTTCTTCACAAATGCAGTAGAAATGTTTTTTATGGGATTAAGTTCATTTTCGTAACAAAGAGGGACTTTACAATTAATTGAAATTCATCTGATCACTCTTCATAACATTCTGGAGTATTGGCATCATAAAAAAATGAGGCACCAGACTTTGTGAAAATGAATATTTGTGTCATTCTCAAAACTTTTGGACATGGGTGTATATTGTGGTGCTTTACACTGGAACCAGCATACAGTGAGAGTGTCATAAACTTTCAGCTTCTGTCAAAAGCTTTTTGCTGAGGTTAAAACAAAAAAGCCATCAAGGTCAAACCAAAGGGAGCTTTATGCGATCTTGTTAGCTATACACATTGTAAGAATCCAGGAGTTTTTGGGGATGCCAAAGTCCATACAACAGACTGCCTCTAAATTGCTCTTAAGTTCTTTGTGTATTTTAGGGAATTGAGCCAGCAGGATCTGAAGGATTACAATTAGGCAGAATCCTGTCTGAAAAATGTTTACTATTCCTATGGTTAAAATTGGCTGATGTTTCAGATCTCATAGCAGGTGTTCATAGCAAGTTCATGATCTCATTAGAAAGTGAAGATATGTAGCTCAAATATGTTTTCCATTAAACCTTAAGGCTCCTTCCACACTAGGGGTCTGATCGGGTCTGCTGGACACTCTATTCTCCTATATGGAGTGATGGGTGTAAACAGACATGTGTCTGTTTACAGCTGCTTACATCCAATCTGATCCGCTAAAAAACAGATGTATAGAGAACAGTTTTCCTTCCATCTAGTGGAACAGAACAGATGGCAGAAGAGTATAAATGGACAGGTGATCTGTTCACATCCAACTGCCCATAGAGGAGAATGGGCTGTGTCTGTGTGTGCTCTGCACAAGCGGAGCGGATATGGAACAGTCATCTGCCTGCTCAGCAGGGATCAGCAGTCAGATGCCCGCTAAGCAAGTGGACTCCTGGTGGAGTTCACACCGTGTAAAAGGGGGTCTATTCATTGCATGTATTAAAAATAAGCTCTGTATCTTAAAGTGTACGGGAACTTTCAAACTCAGTTCCCTAAAAGTGAACATTGCTGCAGGACATGGCTCTACTAGGTACCAGAACTAGATAAGTGTGCAGCTAAGAAGGGGCAGGATTGGGTTTGATCAACTCTTTGAGGCGGCAAATTTGTTTTAGAAAACTTTAATTGAAGTTTGTTCGCCCTTTAGGTGATATCAACAGGCCATTAATACCAGGATCAAACCAGGAACCATTCCTTCGCTTTAATCCTGGCCATACACTTGACATCTATCTACCAGTTTCCAACATTTTACTCAACTTTTAAATTCAAAAGAGATATATGACATGGATTATGGTAGGCTGAACTGATGCGCACAGCGATGTGGCTACTGTTTGACTTCTCTGTTCAATAAAGTGGTTTTATATCTCCTTATTAGGATAACACCTAATAAAGAACTATAGTACTTCCTTATAAAGAAACTTGCTTTTTGAAGGTTTGAGAGGGAAATTTCTGCTCCCCAAAAACTTTGTAGTTAAAAGTTTGATCCCAACCACTGGTTGGCTGGAGGTCAACAAGTTGGAGCTCAGGCATCATGTTGGAGAGCCTACTGCGCAATAGTAAGAGTCTTATGCAGCACTTCCTATTAGATTACCAATACAGAATGTGAATGAAATGTTTATTTGCTGAAACTAATTATTGGTCCCACTCCACCTAATTACCAGTGGTGCAGTTTTTCTGATATTTGCTTGCCTATAGCTATGTGTATGGTCAACATAACACTGCCACATTCAGCACAGTGCTTGTTGTTTAGTTTTAAGAAAAAAGAAGATGTTACTATGTGTGAAAAGCCTTATTTTATATAATCACATTGTCTGCTAAAAGACTGGTGTTACTATGAAAGCACTGAATTTCAGTGTAATTTCACTGTAGAACTATTTATAAAGCCAAGAAGGAGTAGGACATTCAGGCATGTTATCATCACATTGAAAGTGTTTTATTTTTATTACTTATATTTCTGAAAACTCACCAATGTAATCTTTGGTAGATTAATGTGGGTTGGAATTCAGTGGTCTGGGGAATTGGGTAGAAAGTATGAACTCCATCCACAAGTTAACCTTACCTATCCTGGATCATTATTCAATCCCCAATAAGATACTGCCCATATGGATATAACAACAAATTTCAAACATCCACCCATTTCCTTTCTCTGTGCCAACCACTGTGCTGTGTTGAGGGCCATGGTTAGGTAGCCTGTGACTAGGCCTAATGTTTGCTGCATTCTATGGTTGCCTCCATCACTTTGTGTACTATGCTCCATACTTGTGCTTGATGTCTCTGCAGTCCCTCACCACTCTAACTGCCTGTCACCCTCACTTATCCTATGTGTTTCTCTGTAACCCCTGCTTATCTCACATCTCCTGTATGGCTGTGTCTATAAGGCTCCATAATGAAGTTTTGCGTTCCAGAACCCCTTCCCTGAACTTACAGAACTCTTAACAATGGTACCACTTGGTACAGCATTCAGCCACAGCCTGCCATAGACTTTGACAAAGTGCCTGCAACCTAAAGTGCCTGGAGGGACACATTGCAGCTGGATGGCCCCATGTGCACGAGTCTTAATTTGTATTAATTTGTAATTTGTATTTAACAAGAACATAATCCATATATTTTCTAACTAATGCAGGGTATTAATACACTGACTGTAACTTGGACATGCTTTGGAGCAGTTTTGCTGGTTAAAATATGACTGCCTAATTTACAAGGAACAAGCTGAACAATATAATGCCCTGTACACACGGTCGTATTTTCCGACGAAAAATGTGCGATCGGAGCGTGTTGTCGGAAATTCCGACCGTGTGTGGGCTCTATCGGACATTTTCCATCAGATTTTCCGACACACAAAGTTTGAGAGCAGGCTATAAAATTTTCCGACAACAAAATCCGATCGCGGCAATTCCGACCGTGTGTGGACAATTCCGACACACAAAGTGCCACGCATGCTCAGAAGAAATTCCGAAGACGGAACAGCTCGCTCTGGTAAAATTAGCGTACGGAATGGATATAGCACTTTCGTCAGGCTGCAATGTTTAGAATTGTTTAATACAGCGCACTCTCTTCTTTATAATGCTAGAAGAATTAAGTAGTTTTGCTGCTGATATTCACACAGACTTCTCACAAACTTCTTTCTTTATTATTTATCGCGATTTCATCAATATATTTTGATTTGTCACATCTGACACAAAAGATATATGTTTTTTTTTTTGGTTTGTATTGTTTTCAAGCCTGATCGTGTTTTTAATTTTTTAAATTTTTTTATTTTACATCCTGAATATTTTTGGGTGTGCTTTGTGTGTCAAGTTACCACCACACCATTATTATCTTGTATTATTTAATCTCAAGGAGGTTGCTTGGTGTTGGTGTCTCTTGTTAATTTCACATTGTATGTTTGAAATGTACCTGCCTCCTCACAAACAAACTGTGATTTTTGAAGGAAAACACACATAGGCAATTATAATTGAAACACAAAATCCTTTATTAAGGGATCAGAACCAAACAAAGAGGGAGGCAACGCTGGAGAAACAGCAGAAATTGGCGAAGCCTTTGGCCCCCAGGGCACACATCAATTATTTTACTGCAAAATTGGTGGCCTGAGGAGTCCATATCTAAGGGAGCGCAGTCTGGTCCAGAAGTCCAAGAGATGTATGTCCCCAGGCTGTGGTCATACAAGAGCCTGCATCTTTTGTCAGACCAGACTGAACCCAGGCCATCACTCTCTGGTCTTCCTTCCATGCTTCCTTCCACACTGTGGCTGTGGTGGTGGAGTTGTGGCAGGAGGAGGAGGAGGAGGAGGATGGTCCAACTCACACTGGTGGGTTTTGTGTGTGATTTCGCCCCTCACCCCCTTAGTTAGTGTTTTGTAAAGAAGGTCCTCACACAGGAGGCGCTGACCCTCCTGCATGCCCTGCAGTTTTGTGGCAGCCATGCAGGCAAAGGCCTCTTCAGGAGTGGGGGTGGCTCTGAAGGACGCAGAAGCCTCCTGAATCAGCCTGAGTGCTAAATCCTGCACGTTACTCCCCTTCCTGGGTCTTTTGGTTGGAAGGCGGAGGAGAGGAACCTGCGATTGTGTCAGGCTCCTACTGGGCCCGGCCTTCTCCTGGCTGCCACTTAGCCCCGCCTCCTCCTGGCTGCCACTAACCCCCGCCTCCTCCTGGCTGCCACATTCCACAGCCTCCTCCTGTGTGCTACATTCCACAGCCTCCTCGTCCTGGCTGAGGTCTTCCTGTGTATGAAAAAGGGAAATCGTTTTAGTTTTTTATTCATCAATCACACACAATTTTCACTTCATGACTGTTGCAAATTGAATGTTAACAAATATGATGATCATTCTGAGCCCAGCATTTTTCATTCTTGTCCCAATTATTTTTGCCCACTACTGGCTATTGATATGTAAAACACTTTATTAAATCAGCAATTAGTGATCAATAATAACATCTAGTAAACATCATTTATTTATTGACCAGAAATCTGTAGAAGAATGCTATACCTGGCTCCAGCTGGGCTCCTCCACTTCTTCCTGGCTGGAAGTCCCAGGTTGAACATCGGAAGCCTCAGCTGGGGTGGAAGATAGGGTGGAAGGAAGAGTGGAAGGAAGAGTGGAGAGGGATTCCCTGACTTCAGTCTGGTCTGACAGAAATCGCAGTCTCTCATAGTACCACAGCCTGGGGACATAAATGTCATCTGCTGCAGCTCCGGATCTCTGGGAATCCTGGACCTTCTTGCGCTCCCTAAGATAAGTGCTCCTCAGGTCACCAATTTTGGCTTTTAAATAGGGGATAGTTGCTGTGGGGACCACTGGCTTCACCAACTCCAGCAGTTTCTCCAGCACTGCCTGCCTCTTTTGTTTATGTAGCACTAACTCTCGGTGGAGCTGCTGGTTTAAAGCGGGCTTGTTACCTTCACTCTTGATACCTCTGTTTCACCGGCACCGGGTCTAGGGTTCCGTTGAGTTTACCTCTGGACGATATAAGCACCAAACACTTGAATAGGTTCTCCAATGTTTTAATGAACAAATAAAGGAAGTAGCAGGAAAGAGGCAGAAGGAAAGCTGTAGGGAAGCTCAAATACCTTTCCTTAGTATTCTCCAGAACATTCTTAGTAATTGAACACTTGTAGTTGAATACGCTACCCTTGTGGGATTCAATCTTTGCCCGACTGGATAGACCTCTCTCACTTGTCTAGCAGCCAGTACGTAGCACGAACAAAAGTCTCTGCCACAGACTTGTTTGGAATAAAACCCATACGATCCTCTGCCACAGGATGTATTGGTTTGCAATGAATGTCAGACACAGTACTTGAACCTTTAAGCCAACCCGGCAGTACTATGCGGTGAAACTACTTTAGGATACGTCCTCAAACCGAGTCACCAGGCCCCTCTCCAGACCAGCACTCTGCATGATCCTTCCATGAAGGGTCCTCCCCTGGGATCTCCTCGGTTGTCCAGCTTCTTCACTCAGGATAGACAGCTCGGGACCATTCCTCTGCTACTGTGGTAGGCCCCAGGCAGGCTTCTGGGCCCACCCACATGCTGCAGCGACGTGGGCCTCTGGAACGGAGGACCACAAGGTGGTACTCTTAACACATAGCTGTCGGCCAGGAGGGCCAGCAGGTGGCTGGAAACGAACCCCCAAAGATGGCGTCTGTCCCATAAATACCCTCTCTCAGAATGCAACTCGGAGGACCACCTCCACCGAGTTATATCCGGGACAGAGGAGCACTCATACGCTTCAACACGTTGCTTTTCCAACACTGGCCCATAGTGACAACGACACCCACCGGCACAGTGTGGAACTACACGCAACGTCAGCCAAGCTGGAACAGAGGCAAATATAACTTCCTATAATAAATGACCCACTAGATTTACCTATCAGCGGTAGATAAAAATCTACCAGTGCTACATTTATTATTGTATTGGGGGTGTTTGACCTGCCACAGACAGGGCAGCTCCCTGTATTTGTCTATGAACAGGGGGAAGAAGTTGTGGTCATTGAAGCCATCCATTTTATCTGCAAGACACAACACAAGACAAACCCTAATGTCAAGCGAAACTCTCCTAATCTTGTTACAATATAGGCCTCAATCTAGAAGCAGTATAGGCCCAAGTTTAGATCTTACCTTCGTTATCACAATCGGCGCCTCCGATATTTCTTCCTCCGCTCACAGATCGTACGTACTACGCACGTGTGTTACGCTTTATACACACTGCGCATGCGTGAAACTCCGCCCGCCCCTGACGTTCTTTCTAGTCTATTCCCCGTCCCTTCTCATTCGGCGCAGTGGGGGAAGAGCACATGGCGGAGACACAACAGATGCGTGCTAATTACAGCAACGAGGAGGAGGAGGAGGAAAGCCCAGAGCCAGAAATATCCCAATCCCAGAAGAGACGATTTAAGGCCACAAATATGTCCTTTGGGGAGATGTTGGAGATCGTCGACATCCTGAAGAGGGCCGACTATGATGGGAAGTACGGACCTTACCCCAACCCCAATGTCAGAAAGGCCAACATCATGGCAAAAGTAGTCAAAAGTCTTCAGAAGAATTTCAGGGTACGACGATCCAAGGATCAGCTCAGGAAGCGGTGGTCGGACCTCAAAATCAGGGAGCACGAGCAGTACAGAGGGATCAGGAGAGTACTGAAAAAAAGTAAGTAGTTGTGCTGTGTTCCTATTCTTTTTTTTTATTACGTTCGTGCTGCTCCATGTGCTTTTCTTTACTGTTGTACAGTTTAAAATGGCAACTTTCATGTTCATGGGCACATTGTTCGTTCGTATGAAACATTGTTCGTTCGGCATAGAAAACACCATTGTTTTGGCCATATGCATTTGAATACATTTTTTCTAGCCTACTTCTCTTAAAATAATTTTGGAGTCTAGATGGGTTTGTAACTAGAATGTAATGCAAACTAGATTCTGTGTAAGGAGAGGCCACTCAGCAGCAGTTTACACATCTGGACGCTGGAGCACTAGTGGGGGACACCAGAACACCCTTTTTATTAGAGGGTCCACACAGGTGCTCCAGTGTATACTATAGGGGTGTCTCCATCTGTGAAGCTTGTACAAAACAGGCAAGTATTCAAGCTTGACAAAGGAAAACAATATTTCTTCTTCTTGGAACTCTGCCAAAATAGACAATTGTACCCCACTTCCAAGCAATGTTTCATATTCCTCTTTCTGTCATCAAATATCTGTGTGCTAAGTATACCTATTTTTTTTTTACATAGAGGAGAAAAGACTCGGAGGACACCACTCAGCAGAAGAGACAACAGACCCCCCACTTCATGAAGAAGGTGAAATCTCCCAAAGCCAAGCAGAGGAAGAAGGAGACGTGATGGAAATAGTCACCACAACAGGTGAGTGTCTGCGACCACAGGCTCAGGTAAGAGATGGATGCCGGCATATTTATAATACATGGTGTGTTTTTGTTTCTCTATTTTTAGGTTACATAGTTACATAGTAGGTGAGGTTGAAAAAAGACACAATATAAGGTTAAAAACAAAGAGCTACGCTTAGAACAATGAGTTAGGTATGCTGCCTCCCTTAAAAGAGCTTCCCTAGGGATTCTCTATTGACTAAGAATATATATAACAAGGGTTGTGGCGCTTCCTATGGGGTAATAAATGGGAAGGGCGGTGTGTGGTGTACACAGGTGGTTACCCTCAGTAAATCCTAATGGAGGTACACCACACACCGCCCTTCCCATTTATTACCCCATAGGAAGCGCCACAACCCTTGTTATATATATTCTTAGTCAATAGAGAATCCCTACCCCTTCCCATTTATTACCCCATAGGAAGCGCCACAACCCTTGTTATATATATTCTTAGTCAATAGAGGTACCTCCATTAGGATTTACTGAGGGTAACCACCTGTGTACACCACACACCGCCCTTCCCATTTATTACCCCATAGGAAGCGCCACAACCCTTGTTATATATATTCTTAGAAAAAAGACACAAGTCCATCAAGTCCAACCTATGTGTGTGATTATGTGTCAGTATTACATTACATATCCCTGTATATTGCGGTCATTCAGGTGATTATCTAATAGTTTCTTGAAGCTATCAATGCTCCCCGCTGAGACCACCGCCTGTGGAAGGGAATTCCACATCCTTGCCGCTCTTACAGTAAAGAACCCTCTACGTAGTTTAAGGTTAAACCTCTTTTCTTCTAATTGTAATGAGTGGCCACGTGTCTTATTAAACTCTCTTCTGCGAAAAAGTTTTATCCCTATTGTGGGGTCACCAGTACAGTATTTGTAAATTGAAATCATATCCCCTCTCAAGCGTCTCTTCTCCAGAGA
Organism: Lithobates clamitans; assembly: GCA_037952925.1. Taxonomy (NCBI): domain Eukaryota; kingdom Metazoa; phylum Chordata; class Amphibia; order Anura; family Ranidae; genus Lithobates; species Lithobates clamitans. The sequence goes on along the minus strand of JBBGZY010000925.1, from coordinate 5,074,971 downwards.
GAATAAGTTCAGTACTCGCAACCTTTCCTCATAACTAAGATCCTCCAGACCCTTTATTAGCTTTGTTGCCCTTCTTTGTACTCGCTCCATTTCCAGTACATCCTTCCTGAGGACTGGTGCCCAGAACTGGACAGCATACTCCCAGGTGCGGGCGGACCAGAGTCTTGTAGAGCGGGAGAATTATCGTTTTATCTCTGCAGTTGATCCCCCTTTTAATGCATGCCAATATTCTGTTTGCTTTATTAGCAGCAGCTTGGCATTGCATGCCATTGCTGAGCCTATCATCCACTAGGACCCCCAAGTCCTTTTCCATCCTAGATTCCCCCAGAGGTTCTCCCCCCAGTGTATAGATTGCATTCATATTTTTGCCACCCAAATGCATTATTTTACATTTTTCTACATTGAACCTGATTTGCCATGTAGTCACCCACCCCATTAATTTGTTCAGGTCTTTTTGCAAGATTTCCACATCCTGCGGAGAAGTTATTGCCCTGCTTAGCTTAGTATCGTCTGCAAATACAGAGATTGAACTGTTTATCCCATCCTCCAGGTCGTTTATGAACAAATTAAATAGGATTGGTCATGATGGTCGTGAGGTGATCGTGATGTTGTGGATCCAGGTCATTTCACCAGTGAAAGTGCACAGATCCTGATCAGGGAGATCATGGGGTGTAATAGGGACTCGGAAAACATCCAGAAAAACATCAATGATGTTAAAAACAAAATGAAGAACATCATTGATGTTTTAGGGAGAGTTTAAAACACCTCCAAATCCCTTCCTTTTTTGTGGTATTTGTAAAGTAAAAAATTTTTAAATTTTTTGCCATTTTATAGAAAAGCCAAATTTTGAAGATGCACACAGTGTGTCAACATGTGCTATCTGCCATCACGGGAGATCAATGTAGACGTTTTGGGGGTGCAACCCCTTCCTCAATAATAAAGTAGCTGAGAGGAAGGGGTTGCACCCACAAAACACGTCCCTTGATCCCCCGTGATGGCAGCTAGCACATGTTGACATTCGGCAATTTGTGTGCATCTTCAAAATTTGGCTTTTCCAGGGTTGACTTCACCCCATCTGAACGCAATATCAAGCACAGTTTCTAAATACTCATGTCTGATATTGCCTTCAATTTCTACAAAAGTTAAACTTTGTAAGTTCCATATTTGTGTATTTCTTGTTTGTTTGAAACATGCCTGTTTTACCTTAAATGGACGTTTCAATATTTATTAATGTTACCAAAAAAATTGTTATACAACAAACATGGTGGTTTGTTTTAAAAAACCTTTTAGAAATGCACATGTGATTGTGCTGGTATTAAAAAGATTGATAATCAAGAATGTGTGGATTATTGTTTCAATGCTCCTAAAATTTTGTTAAGGTAAAATTGGTGTTTTCAGGGACAATGGGGGTTATTTCCTAAGGGCAAATCCACTTTGCACTACAAGTGCAGTTTCAGTGCAGGCTCAAGTGCACTTGTAGTGCAAAGTGTATTTTCCTTTAGTAAATAACACCTAACAGTGCTTTTTAAGGTTACACAATCATGACATTTTCAGGACTCCCCACATTTCTGTCAGGGTCAGCTAAAAGAAACACAAGCAGTAAATGTCACCGAAGATTTTAGTCGTTAAAATGATTTTTTTATTTTAAAAATCTAAGACAGATTTTGTGGGCACTCCAGGACAGCCACTTTCAAGCGCCATCAGGGTTGGTTCATTTACTTGAATTCCGGCCTCAGGCCCAACTGAGGCAGCATAGTTGGCAGAATTTCGCCTTAAAAAGTTGTGGAGAACACAGCACGCCAGGATGATATGATTCAGTTTATACTCTGCCATGTGTATGGGTGTAAGAAATAGGCGGAACCAGCTGGCCATGATTCCAAATGTGTTCTCCACCGCTCTTCTGGATCTGGTCAGCTGGTAATTAAAAACCCTCTGGTCCGGGGTGAGGGTCCTCATCGGGAATGGCCGCATAAGATGGTCCCCCAGCGCAAAGGGTTCATCAGCAACAAAGACGAATGGGAGTCCTTCCACATTGTCTTCTGGAGGTGGCAAGTCGAAGCTGCCATTCTGGAGACGCCTGTAGAACTCCGTCTGGGTGATGACTCCACCATCGGACATCCGGCCATTCTTCCCCACGTCCACATACAGGAACTCATAAGTAGCCGTCACCACTGCCAACATCACAACACTATTGAACCCCTTATAATTATAATAGTATGACCTCGAGTTGGGTGGTGGGACGATGTGGACGTGTTTCCCATCAATTGCCCCTCCGCAGTTAGGAAAGTCCCACCGCTGGGCAAAGTGGGAGGCCACAGTCTGCCATTCCTGTGGGTTGGAATGAAACTGTGGAGTCAAACAAGAAAGATAAATTAATCATTTTGCACATAAACAGGGGAAGCAGATTAGACAAACATTCTTGGCCAACATCAGTATAACATTTATTTTAGGGAGTATTTAAAGACAAAGGTATAAGGTCCACCTATCAGATTCCTCCCCCCCATGGGCCATTTGTAAAATTTTATGGGGGGGGAGATGTTTTGGACAGGTAACCATCTCCACTTCATTGAGAGATGAATGCCTAAATAATGTGTATTACTTTGGCCAGCCCCTTCTTACTTTACACTATTTGCAGCCCACTGGACAGGTAAGAAGTGTCATAATACAAAGAGATAAATACACACTGTACACATACATATTTAAACAGTACCATTAGAAAGTATTTAGGCAGGCCCTTGCACTACATGCTTTGGGGAATTCATCCATAAATCTGACCACTAAAGAGGTGGGTATAGTGTGTATGGGTTTGGCAAAGTCAGCAGATAGAGGATTGTTATCAGCTGAGTTAGCAGTTGGGGGGAGGGAGAGTTCCAAATGATTTTGGGACACCAAAAAAAAGCCTCTGCCACTCTGCCTGAATTTAAAGCACAAATCACATTTTTACACATTTAAGGGGTGTTTGGGGTAAAGCACAACTATGGAGTTGACAAAATAAATTGTTAAGTGACTACACAAGGTGAATATAGGGCCAGGAGAGCATGCTGGGGAGGTAAGTGAAGGCAAATATGTATGAAGGACAAAAAAAAATTACCTAAAAATCCAGCATGCATGAGGACAAAGTGGACATTCACAGCATATTACAATCATGGTAATTAGGGAATGAGGAAAGAAATACAATATATTATCAAACATTAAATACAATAAAATTTGATATTAAAGGATAAAAATCTTACCTTAATATACTCCTTCTGCAGGACCTGGATGATGGCAGAACAGGCCTCTGGGATAATGATTCCCAGAGCCTGGGGGGAGATGCCTGTCGAGAACTTGAGGTCCTGAAGGCTTCTCCCCATCGCCAAGTATCACAGGGTGGCGATGAGCCTCTGCTCCGGAGTGATGGCTTGCCTCATGCAGGTATCCTGCCTGCTGATATAGGGGGTCAGCAAAGCCAACAAACAGTGAAATACGGAGTCCGTCATCCTGAGAAAGTTCCTGAAATTGTCAGGATTATTCTCACGGATCTCACGGAGCAAAGGCATAACAGAACTGGTCACGCTGGAGCAACCAATTTTTGGTCCATGAACTCCTCCCCACCCTGTTCATGGACTGGACTTGTGTCAAGGTAAGGACCCCAACACCAAGCCCCCTCACAGCACGAACTCTATGAGGAGTATGTATACGCAACATGGCTAGAAAACGGTCGGCTGCTCAGAACGAAGTAACAGAACGCACTGAAGAACAGCAAGGCCTGTGAAGAGCGACCTGAAAATCAGTAATGAACGAACACAAACACAACGACAAGTCAATTGTACTCGCTGCACGCACTGAAGACCAGATAAAAACCCACAAGCACAAACTGAACAGCAGAAAACAACCTGAAAACCACGAGTCTGAAAAAGCGTGAATCGTCTCTCACCAAACTTTTACTAACACGAGATTAGCAAAAGGGAGCCCAAAGGGTGCCGCGCTTGGTTCAGAACTGCCTTTTTCTAGTCTCATCGTACGTGGTGTACGTCACCGCGTTCTTGGTGATCGGAAATTCCGACAACTTTGTGCGACCGTGTGTATGCAAAACAAGTTTGAGCCAACGTCCGTCGGAAAAAATCCATGGATTTTGTTGTCGGAATGTCCGATCAATGTCTGATCGTGTGTATGGGGCATATGGATGAAAATATCTTCCAATCAAAGCATATAAAAATTGGTTGAAAGGAGACTGAAAGACGTGTGTCCAGGATTATCATCTGCGTCAGTCTAAGATTTTCCAAATTACTTTATCATACAACCTTATCCAAATTTTATGAGTACATGCATCTTTTGTAAACCTACACACCTTTAAGTTTTAGTGCAGTTCTATCTAAATTTAGTAGCTTGATCATTTCTATACATGGATTCTTTGGTCTTCCCCCGCAAACGTTAAGCTTGGACCGTGAAAACCTAAATCTATGTCCAAATCCAGGTACGTATTTCTCCTCCCTTGTCTGTTTTCTCCTGTATTCTTTCCTAAATGTACATAATATAACTGGATACTAACATTTATAGGTAAAGTTGATCCAGGGAAAATCCGATTGCCTCCCGGGGGGATCAGGAAGAAATTTTTTCCCCTGCTGTAGCAAATTGGATCATGCTTTGCTGGGGTTTTTCGCCTTTCTCTGGATTGTGGGATTGTACGATTTTATTTTTTATTTTTTTATTTTTATGGTTGAACTAGATGTGTCTTTTTTCAACCTGCCTAACTATGTAACATGACTATATGTCTAAAAAGTCTAGGACAACATTCAGGGGCTCATTTAACCACTTGATTTTGGGGTCTTTTCCTCCCTTAAAGGATAAGTTCACCTTTTTAAAATACATTTATTAGTTTTTTACTAGGAGCCTGCAGAGCATTGCAACCGCCATCAGCAGATCACAGCTCTTGCATTCTGTCAGTGTAAGCTGTCTGCTTGTACCTCGTATGGGCAGGCAGTTACACACTGACAGGAAGCATCAATGAACTACCTAGAAAGCTCAACAGCACTCTGGTAGTTTATTGAGAACTACAAGCCAACAGCAGCAAAGGCTGTCTGTACTTGTAGTTCTCACATTCACAGAACTCTGTGAATGAATGACCCTGCGGATTGGGCTCTCTGTCACAATGGATGATCGGGGGGGGATGTCCGGGGATGCTGCAACAACAGTAACATGTAACATGTTACACCCTGAATATGTATATAACGTGTAACATGTTACAAGAGGTGAACTTATCCTTAAATCATTTCAAAGATGTCTCGGTTCCCATATTATGCCATTCAGCATTTGTAGCCCTATTGTATTATACTGTATATTGTTTTTCAGGACAGATGGGGGTATGATATATGTATTGATATATTTTTATTAGGATTTCTTTATTAAAGAAATTGTAAAAAACAAAAAATACATTTTTCTGTAGTTTTTCCCAATGCAACATGTGCATACAGTAGTTTGTGCACCACCAATTTCTGCCAAAGTCAATTAAAACTATACCACACAAGTGTGATTTCTGCGTAACATAGCGAAATGGTAAAGCTCAAAGTTAATGTTTTAGTTTTACTGTTGGAGACTGTATTCTCTTTTCAACGTAGCATTGTGACGCACACAGGAAAAAAATAATCGGTTTGCACAAACTATTAGTATTAAGATAGGATCAGGTTGGCTTGGCAAGGGCACACTTTAACACAGTGGCTTATTTTTTGCGTGTTGCAATTGCAAGAATTCCAAATTACATTGCTTTAATTTCTGCAATTATTTAATGCTCGTACAGTAAATGAAAATGTCACCCAGATCATCTGATGTCATTGTTGGGACCAGGGGATTATTCTGAAGAGGTAATAAGTTTGTTTTTTTGAAGCACGCTGCTTGTTTTAGGGCTGAGGGCTCTTGAGAGGTGTATTAATACAGAGCCCTGTGATGTTTTCAGGAAGCTATGTACATCTCCTTGCCAGCCCCTCCCACAAGCTATGATCGCATTGTAAAGAGAAGCACAGAGACCTAGTGATAACATCACTGATTCTAAAAAAAAAAAAATCTAAAATAGGCTATGCAATGAAGATGGAAAGGCCTTACTTAAAAGAGAGAGAGTTTTTTTTTTTTTTTTTTTTAGAATCATACATACGTAGGTGGATGCAGCATTGGTCCAATGCTGCATTGGTCCCCCAGCACCTCTAACACTGAGAACCGAGAGATTGAATACCGCTGATTGCTTGGTTTTCTCAGCTCTCTGTTCTGCCCTCCTGCACTCGCTGGAGTGCTGGGCTGTAGAGGGGGCATTAGCAGCCGGCTCAGGCTCTCAGCCGCTCACTGAGAGGCTGAGCCAGATGGCGGTCCAGGCATGTGGGTGGACCCTGACTCTATTGTCGTGATCTTGCCTGAAACTGGACTGGCTCTGTGATGTCAGCCAACAGCTGCCTTCAGCCACTGTCTGCTGAAAAAGGGTCACAGGAGTGCAGAACGAACTGCATTTCTGTGATTCAAAAGAGAAGTACAGCCAAAAGAGCTTTGGCTGTATGTCTCCTTCAGGAATTTTTATTTGCATGTTGATACGGAGGTGGGGGGCAAGGAAATCATAATATAAGCAGGATAAACTTCATCTTAAAAATTTTTACGAATTTATAAAGACTCGTATGTGTAGAAACCACCACAGCTTTCCCACCACTGTGTCTCTTGCCTCTGTATGATACTATTAAGAATTCTACCATGCACACCTTTGCTATTTACTTTATAGCCACAATTCCAAATGACTTGTTCAAAAATTGGGCACACACTGTGGGTGTTCTTCTATCACACTGCCAAAAAAAGCATGAAGACTAGTTTAGAAGTTTTCATTACATGCTATTTCAAAATGCCAAATACTCTATTTAAAAAAAAATGTGAGGCTAGTCACAGTTGTGCCGAATGCCCTCAGAGAAGATAAGCACCATTATTTTAGTGAGGACAGCACACTGCTGCTTACAAGCTAACTTATCTAAACTGAGCTATTCTGGTGAGCTTTTATTTCCCCGATTAAGCAAATGTAAAATGTTTACAGTGCTATAAAGTCATTTTTTTCAAACTACAAAATATTGTAGATGTAGCACTGTCATAGGCTAAGGATGCTAGATAAATTTAGTGTGGCTTGCTCTGTAGCCAGAGGAGCTGTTGTCTGCTGTTTTGGTCAGTTCTGGCTCCACAGTCTGGGCATTTGATTGCCCCTAAGTCTCTTCAGAACTTTACAGAACTCGGGGCAGGGGAATTCAAATACCCAGACTGGGCTCTTACCTTACTCATAACTTGACCCTCCCTCCTAGATTGTAAGCTCTAACGAACAGGGCCCTCTGATTCCTCCTGTATGTAATAGTATTGTAATTGTATTGTCTGCCTCATGTTGTAAAGCGCTGCGTAAACTGTCGGCGCTATATAAATCCTGTATAATAATAATAATAATACTCCACCCAATCCCTGAAGAGGTGTGCCCAGATGGTGGGTGGGAGGCAGGTAAATAGCTGGGAGCCCAAAGAGATGTATTCTTCCCTTGGAGGAAGGGTAACTGTGTGCTTCAGGGGTTGCTAAGCCCTGATGCCTTCCTGACTGGCTTCAGGACTACTCCCTCCCCTGGATCAAGCCCATAGCCTTGCTTCTACTGGGATTTGTAAGTAGAGCTAAATCCCATGAGGTGTAGTTTATCTATGGTCCCCAGCTGTGGATGTTAAAAGCTGTTCCATTGTGCCTAGTGTACTATTCTATTTTGTGGTCTTCAGCTGAAAAAACCCAGTCTGCTTCTAATAACTACCCAAACCTATATTGTGGTTGTGAACTGTAGGAAACGTAAACTGTTCCAGTCTACTTTCTTGTCCTATCCATGCGCTAACATTCCCCTGGCCTACAGCTGGGAGAGAATATGAAGACTGTTGCTACTACTGTACCTAGTAGAGAGGTGCTTCTGCTAATTCTGTGTCTGCTATTTTACTGGTCCACAACTGGGAGTAAAATACTGTGTTGCTGTCACCTACAGAAGTGTCCTCTACAAATTTGTGCCTAGACGTTTTAGAGTATTTCATACCAAACTGTTCTCGCTAGTTACAAGTTTTCAGCAATAAATAAAAAAAAAGACATCCCCTAGACTGGTTGTTGAGCCAGAGTGAGTGAATTGTTGCTGTGTGCCTGACTGCCTCTGCACTAATTTGGGAGAGGAACCTGTGGAAACCAGCGGCCCTTTCAGAGGTGATCACTACATAAACAAGACATAAAGTAACTACAGACTTAAAAAATAATTTCAGGCACCCCAAGCAGAAGGATTCAAAGAGTGTAATCAATCAATGGTGATGAAAGTAAAGAAGTGCTGTACACCTTGTTCCAACTGCAAGTAAATCACCCTAGTCACTGGTGTCATAGCCACTCAGTGCTGCAGCCTATAATTGAAGTTTTATTTAAACATATACAGTAGTCATATATTTTGTAGACCTATGGGTAAAACCTACCCAAGGTCATCAATACATAAAGGTGATAATGGTTATGCCACCTGGTGCCCTAAAGCTAGTGTATTTCCTTGAAGAATGCTTTGTCCAAAACGATCACCCCTGAACTGTTCCAAACATTCACTAAAACTAAGGTTTCCACAAATAAATTCTTATTACATACTTAATTCTAGTACACCGTAGATATTATTTTCTTTGGTGTCTTTAATCAAGATTTCAAGTAAACTAGCCTTTACATAGAAGCTATCTGGATGGGTATCTCCTCAGCAACTGCTTTGAAGACTGTACCCAGACCCCATTGGACTGAAAATTAGGTATGAGCCAAATGTACCTGGGTTCAGTTTGAGGTGAGTGTAGTGATCATTATAAAAACCCAAAAACAAAAATGAATTGCATTGCAGTTTACCAATCCTTAACCACTAGCCGACCTACCGCCGTCTTTATACTGCGGCAGGTTGGCTCTCCTGGGGAAACCACCATAGCTGTATGTCGGCCCTTTCAATAGACTTGGCAGGCACACGCCCACCGCGTGACATAGGAGCTGATTCACGTGCCCGGTGGCCGCAATGGCCGCCGGGCACCCGCGATCACTCCTGAGAGAGAAAGAATGGGGGATCTGTCAATGTAAACAGACAGATCCCCCATCCTGTCAGGCAGAGGAGAGAGATCTGCTGTTTCTAGTGATTAGGAACAGCAATATTTATCTACTCCCAGTCACTACACTGCCCCCACAGTTAGAAACACCTCCCTGGGACCCATTTAACCCCTTGATCGCCCCCTAGTGTTAGCCCCTTCCCTGCCAGTGACATTTATACAGTAATAAGTGGCTATTTTTTAGCTCTGATCGCTGTATAAATGTCACTGGTCCCAAAAAAGTGTCAAAAATGTCTGATCTGTCGGCCACAAAGTCACAGTCCCGCTAAAAATCGCAGATCGCTGCTATTACTAGTAAAAAAAGACACTAGCTGTCCTATTCCCGTGGCTACTGCTCCCAGTACCACCTCTTCAGGCACTGCTAGCCTGCCTGGCTGCAGCTGCTCCTTTCACTAGCCCTCTTTGCTACTTCTCCACAGTCCTCCCAGACTGAATCTGCATCCATCCCAGACTGCTTGCACCCAGTCCCTTCAGGCATGCCTCTCAGTGCTCTGACTGCAACACTCACCAGCCCTCTTGGCTGTCTCCCCCCCCCTGAAGATTTGCCTGGCAGTGTCCTCCTGCTGTTCTCTCCTTGCCCCCATGCCTCCTGGTCAGGATCCCTCCGTGTGTCATGAGAAGGGGTCCCTTCCTCACCCGAGGCCAGGCCTGAGTTTACCCCCCCCTCAGACAGGGGGTCTACTCTCAAAGACCTTGAACAGCCTAAAATTCCATCTCCATCTTCCACCCTTACTCCACTGCCCCAGCTGAGCTGACCCTGAGTAATTGAGGGGCCTTCCCCCTGCCAACCCATCTGTTGGGCATTGATTAGGAAATATCAGCCAAGCCTGAATTTTCCAACACTAACAAAAATCCCAACATTAGCACTCTAGCCATGCTAGGGGGTGCTACATGTCCATGCACACATAGGCTTTTAGCAGCCTTTAGTGGCAGGAGCTTTGAGCCTAGGTTCACACTGACAGCGGGATTGAAATCCTGCGAGTTCAGCTAAACTCGCACAATTTCATACCTGCATGTCAGTCCGACTTCGGGGGCGATTTCAGAGACATCTGTATGGGTTGCTGCACAGATGTCTATACAAATCATACCCTGAAGTCGCCAAAAGTAGTACAGGAAATCGGCATTGCAGCGATTCGGATGGTACTTGTCAAATTGCATGCCAAATCGCATCAATGTGAACCTAGGCTTAGAGGCAGAAAAAAAACCCCACTGCCAGTGCATCCAGGATCAGCCAGTGAACATATTGGCTTTATCTACATATTTTTTTTTTTATATTTAAAGTTTTTTATTGTAATTTTAAAATGAAAAAAAGAAAAATACAGAAACATCGCCAATTGGGCATACCCTGGCGTCTTAGTGTATACATAAACAGCAGTGAGAGAAGAGCTTATTAAGTATAGTTTTGATTGATCTAAGGCAAAAATAATCGAGAAACAGAAAGTAAACAAGTATACTACAAATAACTATGGTAGCATAAAGTATTCCTGTAATAATAGGTTAAGTATTGAATGGGGGGAACACCTATGTACAACCTATATCACGGTGTGACATTGTAATCTATATAACATGTTTTAGTAAAGTGTCCGAGAGGTTGTAATAAGATAGGGGGGGTGGTATATAAGCTGTCCTCTTAGAGGCTGGACTGTTACGACAGTGGTGTGCTTCTAGAGTCCAGAATCCAAGGGTGCCAGTTTCTGTTAAAGCGCTTGATGGACATGTTGGCTTTGGCAAAAGAGAATTCCATCTGAAAGTGTTGGTTAAGTATGCTGATGGTATCTTTAAGATTTGGCGGGTCTGTTGATTTCCATTTTCTTGCGATTGTTAGTCTTGCGGCAATGAGAATATGTGTGAGTATTGTTTGCTGATGGGTGGGCATCATTGGAATTGAGAGTCCTAGGAGTAGGTCAAGCGGGGACAAAGATTGGGATGTACCACACATAGCTTCAATTAGGTTGTGTATTTGTCTCCAGAAATTTTTAACTGGTGGGCATTCCCACCATATGTGTGAGAGAGATCCAACGTGAGTGCATCCCCTCCAACAGGTCGGGGAGGTTTTCGGGTAGATTTTCGCCAACCTTTCTGGAGTGAAGTACCATTTGTGAAAAAGTTTCTGTGTTGCTTCCCAGTGATTAATGCAGTGCGACAAACGTAAGGGCAATGTGAGGGCCTTTAGCCATTGTGTATCTGAAACCGGTTGGTTTGATAGTGAGGACCAGTACTGTACGGAAGACGCCATATGATTCGTAGTTGGTTTGGTGAGAAGCTTGTACATGAACGAAATTCCTTTGGACGTGGGTATAGCTATATTGTAGAATTTGAGTATTGGGAGTGAGAGATCGTCTGAGGTTGTCCAGGAAATTTTTGATAGGCTAGACCTGATCCTTAGGTAGAGGAAGAACGTGTGTTTGGATAGTCCGTATTTTTGCTTTAATTGCTCAAATGAGAGGAGGGTTGATGACGAAAAGAGCATACCTAAATGGGTGATGCCGACTTTTGTCCATTCTGAAAGAGGTAAGTCCGGGGAGACGAGGTGTAATGCCTCAGTGGGTATTGCTGTCAAAGTATCCTTTGAAATCCCTCCTTTGATTTGTAGTATTGAAGTCCAAATTCTTGTGGCGGATGTAATAGTGTCAAGAGGGTATCTTTTGGGATGGGGGTTGAGCCAGAGTGCGGCTAGGAAGTTTTTAGGATCCGTGGGTAGTAGGTTGGTTTCGATTTGTTTCCAGGTTGTATGATGTTTGTCTGACCACCAAGTTTTCAGCTGGTCCAGGATGGTTGCTCGGTGGTAGGCTTGAATATCTGGGACACCCAGTCCTCCGTGTTGAACTGGAGTTGTGAGTATGCCTTTTTTTATCCTAGGTCTCTTTTGTTGCCAAGTGAAGCCGTTGATGATTCCTTGGATTTTTTTTATTTGATTTTGCGTTAGAGGGAGAGGTAATGTACGGAAAAAATATAGGACATGGGGAAGTAGATACATTTTTGTCTGAGCTATCCTACCAGCCCAGGAAGCTGGAACCCTACCCAGGTCCCTCGCTAGATGAGTAAGCTTGTCCAGGAGGTCTTCAAAGTTAATTCTCAGTAACATTCGGCTTGGGAACGTTAATTGGATACCCAAGTATGGGAGAGAGGAGTTGGAGGCCCAAGCAAAGGGGGAGCTAGTGGTAATGGATTTTAAGGTTAGAGAGTCAAGGCCAAGATTAAGCATTAGGGATTTACTGTGGTTTAGTTTGTACATTGATATTGTGCTAAATTTGTCAAGGATTAGTTGGACTGCAGGGAGGGACAGTATTGGATTTGTTAGAGCAATGATCACGTCATCTGCGTATAGACCGATTTTATGATCGGTCTGTCCGATTGTTATACCTGTAATCGCTGTGTCAGATCTAATAAATTGTGCTAGGGGCTCCATTATCATGGCGAAAATTAGGGGGGATAGTGGGCACCCCTGTCTCGTGCCGTTAGTGATTTGGAATGGGCTGGAGACAACCCCTGATGTCCAAATGCGCGCAGATGGGTGGGTGTACAGAGCTAGTATTGCAGAGAGGAAGGTGCCCGATAATCCAAATTTTCGGAGTACTGCTTCCATGTACGGCCAGTATACTCTATCGAACGCCTTCTCTGCGTCCAAAGATAGGAAGAGAGAAGGCGTTCGACTGTGCTCTGTCCACTGGATAAGGTCAATGAAACGTCTGGTACCGTCTGAAGCTTGCCTGCCAGGTACAAATCCTACCTGGTCAGGGTGAATAATTTGGGGGATGATGGTGGAGAGGCGCTGTGCTAACAGTTTGGCGTAAATTTTGGTGTCTGTGTTGAGGAGTGAAATTGGTCTGTAGTTGGCTGGGTTGTCTGGGGGTTTGCCTGGTTTGGGGATGGTAACCACTAGGGCCTCGAGAGATTCCCTAGGGATTATGCCTGTAGTAGCAAATTGGTTATACATGTCGCATAGGTGGGGGACTAGTTGTTGGGCGAATCGTTTATAATATTCGTTGGGTAGTCCGTCGGGTCCCGGCGCTTTGTGTAGAGGTAGGTTGTTTATTACTTTTTGGATTTCGGTTTGTGAGAAGGGAGTCGTGAGAGAGTCTAGTTGTTTTGGGGAGATCGAGGGGAGGGAGATAGAAGATAAAAAGTTCTTTATGTCATCTTGGGTGGGTGTGGGATGGGGGTCTGTTTTCGTAAGGTTGTAAAGTTTGTTGTAAAAATTACCAAATTCGTTGGCAATATCTAGCGGGTTGGACAAGCGCTTGCCCTGGGGGTTTGTGATATATGAGATTTTTTTATTAGAAAGTTGTTTTTTGAATTGTTTGGCCATAAATGCTCCTGATTTATTGGCCGATGAGTATATCTGAAGACGTAATCGTTTGATAAAATAATCAAATTTTTGGTGGAGATGACTGCTGAGTTGGGATCTGAGCTTTTTTAGTTCTGAGGAGGTTGTATTAGTGGGGGATCTCTTGTTTGAAGTTTCAAGAGATCGGATTTGTTTCAAGAGGGATTCTGTTATAGAGGAGTGTTGTTTTTTAGCCTGGGCTCCAAGTTTGATGAAAAGACCTCGTAGACAAGCTTTGTGAGCATTCCAAACAATAGCACAGTCATTTACAGAGTTGACATTTTGTTGAAAATAGTTATCGATCTCGGATTGTATTTGAGCCTCAAAGGAGGGGTTGTTGAGGAGGGAGGTGTTTAGTCTCCAGACCGTGTGTCTAGTGGTTTGGGAGGGGGATGCTATTTTGATCGTAACTGGGGCATGATCAGACCATGTTATAGTACCTATAGTAGATGTTGTGATAGCCTGCAATAGGTGTTTGTCTGTAATGAATAGGTCAATGCGGGAGTAGGATTGGTGTGGGGGGGAAAAGTAGGTATAGTCTCTCTCCTCATCGTGCATGCACCTCCATATGTCATAAAGATCTTCTTTTTTGAGGATATTTGATATTGCTGAGGGCCTATTTCTCGCAGGGTTGGAAGTATCAAGGGTAGGGTTAATTACTTCATTAAAATCTCCACAAATTACCAGTGGGGAAGATCTGTAAGGGGCCAACTTGGCAAAGAGGTTGGCGTAGAATTTTTTGTGTGCAGTATTGGGGGCATATACGTTGACTACAGTGAGGGGGCGGTTGTCAAATGTGGCTGATAGGATTAAGAATCTGCCGTCTTCATCACTTTCACAGTGATGAAGCTTGAAATTTATTGCTGCGTTTATGGCAATCATTACTCCTCTCTTTTTTTTAGGGGCACTTGCGAAGAAGCAGTGGGGGTATTTTTTGTGACTACATTGGGGTTGTTTGAGTTTTGCAAAGTGCGTTTCTTGGGCACAGATTATGTCTGCCCGCTGTTGTATTGCTTCTTTCCATAAGAGATTGCGTTTAAATGGTGAGTTTAGGCCTTTAACATTGAGGGAGGTAATCGAGAGTGTCATATTGGTATTGTGGCTATGAGGGCTTGGGCAGAGGGAGAGAGACCCCACCTACCGTTGGTGAGAGTAATTATACAGTTAGATACTTAAATGCTGTATATAGTACAATTATTTTACCAAAGTCAGTTGCGAAATACAAACAATCTGCAGTTCTAGAAAACAATTATAGTTAATGTCAATTAATCTATGCTGTAATCAAGAGGAAAGAACAGAGAAAAAAAAAACACTTAGACAAAAAAAAAAGAAACTTGTGCGTAGCACAACTTTAAACCTGAGGGGTGGTGAGGAAAAGAACTAGATGTGACGCCCAGGCTGGATATACGTAGATCTGGGGAGCTGGGCTTAGATCAAAGTTAGGTCTTTTTGGGAGCTTTATTCGCCATATTTCTGGAGTCAGATGGCCTGTAGGAAGGAGTAGGTTGTTCCGCTTCTCTGGGGGCAACGGGGAGAAAGCCCCAGTTGGTGAGCTTTTTGTAGCCATCCTTTGGGGAGAGAATAGGCACTATCTTTTGTTGGTGGGTGACCAGCAATTTCGTAGGGAAGCCCCATTTGTAGGTTATTTTTCTTTGTTGAAGTATGGAAGTCACTGGGGCGAATGCTCTACGCATCTCCATTGTAGCCGGTGACAGGTCAGTGAATAACTTGACGTTGTTGTAGGGGGCTGGCAGGGGTGTCACGGATCTTGCGGCGGAGAGGACTTGTTCCTTCACATGGAAGAAATGTATACGTGCCAAGATATCTCTGGGGATATCGTCAGGGAGGTGTGACGGTTTAGCAATTCTGTGGGCACGGTCAATTAGAGTGTCGCGGGCGTTGAGGCGTGGGAGTAGGGCTGAGATAAGTTGTTGCAAGTAGGGGGTTATTTCGTTCGGTTTAACCGATTCAGGGATGCCCCGGAATTTAATGTTGTTCCGCCTGGAGCGGTCTTCCAAATCCGCCATTTTCATTTTGATACGGTGAATTTCTTCTGCATGGTGCTCATGAGCATCTAACAGTTCATTGTGTGCCTTAGAGTAATCTTGTAGATTTTCTTCAAGGGCATCTGTGCGTTCTTCTAGGCAGTCTATTTTATCATGCATCTGGGATAGTGACATTTGGAGCTCTCTATGCAGATCTTGCTGCAATGTGAGAAGCATAGATTTCAGCATTACTTCAGACACTGTGTTTTCAGTGACAGGTATAGCAGCCAGGGAGGGAGTATTTTGGGCGCTGTGTGACCCTGCAACAATATGGGACCACAGCTGTTTCTTTGCATGTGGTTCTTTGTTTGGGGAATGTGCAGGGGAGGTAGCCAGCCTCTTACCTCTGTCTTGCTGCAGTCCTCCTGGGGAATCCTCTGGAGGGGAGAGTGTGTCCATGCTGTCCCTGTCTGTTGCTGCGGTCACAGTGCCATGGAGAGGGAGTGTTGTGGAGGTGGCAGGCAGGCCCTCTGTGTTGTTGGAGCGGGTGCCGTCGCTTCCATCGGCGCCATCTTGGGCCTTCTGCATAGCGGCGGCCGTCGGATAGTAGTCGGTGAGACGGCGGGGGTTTGGCGGTTTGTACCGCTGCATCGGAGTGCCCGAGGGTTTCCCCAGTCCTTCCCCGCTGATGTAGTGTGAGCAGCGGGAAGGATGGTAGCTGGGAGTTGCTGGTATCCAGGCCGTGGAGCGGAGCTCGGACTTCAGGCAGCCATCCTGGTCCGCAGCAGGCCACGCCCCTCCTTATCTACATATTTTTATACCAAAACATTGTTCTAATGCAGCATCTGCACAGTGATTGAGTAAAGTAACCAAACTGATATTTATAAAACAAGAATTGATTTAAAAAAAAAATGATCTAAGGCAATTTTTAGTATTTTTTTATTGTCACCCACACAAGCAGTTTCTTATAAATCACAGAGAAACAATTTCAGCATTTTACAATCTCAGAGTTTCTCTGACCTTATGTCCTAGAAGCTTGTGACAGATTAGATTTAAAAGGTATTTTAGATGGAGTGTGGTACAGGCTATAGGATTCAGTACAGTCAGCACAAAAGCACCGACGATTGTTTGCTTGATTTGGTGTATTCCTAAGGCTCTGTACCTCTGTATATCCATTTTGCAGGCTAAGTGACATTAGCGTAGATAAAAGAATTCTAAGTGCAAAATGTCAGTTAGGTGTCTTTCACTTTATGATACCATGTGTAAGGGTATTTTTTTATGCATTCTGTATTCATTGATTTTTGCACATTTAACACATCAGACAGTATACTATAAAGCATAGGAGGACATCAGTTGTTCAGCGAATAAACAGCCAGCATTTAGGGAATACAGCTATTGACACAGGATAAATTGAATAATCATTAAATAAAGTTCTTCAGGTCTGTCAACAAACACAAGAAATGCATCAACTGTAGAATTTCATAGGTTCCCAGCTTAGAGAAATCTTGGTCCTGGGCCATTTGAGTAGAGGTGATCCAGGACAATTGGTGTATAAAATGCTTTGCCAAATGTTTATTCCTGCTGCGTAGTTGAGGAGATTTGTCCCTAATGCCCAGGGGGATAGCTGCATTGCCCAGGATATGAAAAAGGGGCAAAAGGGATGGGGAAGGTCTGAGGCAAGTAAGAGCATGCCCGCTACATTGGGGCCAATAGTGGGGTGATTTAATGTGTCCAAATATGTGTGTCTAGGGGGGATAGGAGTAATGCATAGCTCCCAACTGTCCCTGATTTCGAGGGACTGTCCCTGATTTGGAGCAATGTTCCTCTGTCCCTCATTCCTCCTCATTTGTCCCTCATTTTGGTCCGATCTCTATAGTTGTATATAAAATGCACTTTTTATCTATCAAAAAGTGTTTCCCAGAGCTAAACCTTTCATCCAATTTCTAAATTTCTACATTTGCAAATTTTAAAAGCCAATATAAAGGAAGATTTAATTAACCTTTTTTTTGGTTAATTCGACTTTTAGGGGGTGTGGTAAGGACGTGTCCTATGCCTACAAACATTTGCTAGTAGGTGTCCCTCATTCCCAGCTCAAAATGTTGGGAGGTATGGTAATGATCTTGTTAGTAATAGGGTGTAACATGTAACCCCCGCTGTGACAGCGAGTAGGGGGTTCTTCTCACTGCACCCGCTTTTTTCAAATTTAAAAGGAGAGCAGCCATGCAGGGCTCCACCCACACGGCCGCATCATTCATTCACAGAGCTCTGTGAATGAATGAACTACAACTACCATCTACAATTGTACAGATGGCTTGTAGTTCTTAATGAACTGCAAGGTGCTGCTGAGGACTCAGACGGTCACAGACCTTCCTGCTCTCCAATAACTGTTTTCCAATATGAGAGGTATGGGAAGAGAGCTACACTGTTACAATACAAGAGCCTGACATGGCACCCATGATCTGTGGCTTGTGATTGCAATACTCTGCAAGCTGCAGAAAAAAATAATAAAAACACTTTTTTTTTTTTACACCTTCCCATCCACAAGAGGGTTTTTTGAGGCCAACCAGACCAGAAAGTAAGACAGGAAAAAGAGGTTTAAAACTGAGGTGGAACAGTTAATTAGTGTCCTTGGAGAGTTGAATTCCCAGATACCTAATGCGAAACTTAGCCCATTTAAATGGAAAGGCAGTTTGCAAATGTTAATGTTCGAAGGAAGAGTTAGGTTCAAGGCTTCTGACTGTAAAATAATATGAAAGTTTGATAACCAAATTTAGAAAACTCTTCTACAAGATTTGGAAGGGTGGTTTCTGAGTTATTTAGGAAAAAGAGAAGGCCCTTTTTGTATGGAGAGGCCAATTGTACATGCTTTCCTATCATAATTCCATCAATGTTTTGGTTTGCCTGGGCATTTAATGCCATTTTACCGAGTGACTACGGGGATGATGGTACGGGCTCTCTACTGGTGTAGGGCCATAGCTAGGAGTTTGCTGCAGTGGTTTCCATTTTGATAATATGACCTCTTGCATCTGGTCAACATAGCCTACATTCCCCATGCATAGGGATCCTACAGCATGCTAGGTCTGATAAAACATCTGGGATTTGATTGCGTTTATGTAAAGTTTCCAGGCAGTGTATCTGTGTAAGTAGTTTGCTCATTTATTGGCTACTTTGCTTTTTTAGTTGTGAGCAATGTTTAATCAGCATGTCTCTTCTATAGGCATTGTGAGCTTCTTATTAGGTGCATGGGAAAGCTTCCAGGAACTGATTGGGGTCAAAATACAAAGATAGCTTGCTTTCTACATCTTTTTTAACTTAAGGGTCTTGTAATAAGGGTTCATTGAGCCTCCAATTAGAAGACAGAGCTGTTGCTGGGCCTAAACAAAGCTTAAAAATGACTGGCACGTGATCCAAAATGGTAATATTCCTGCTATCTGTGAGAAAAATCATAGGAAGGTGGCAATGTTTGACCCAAAGCATATCAATTTGAGAATATGAATTGTGCATGGGTGAATAAAATGTAAAATCTTGTTTGTGGAATGTTGTACCCGCCAGTTGTCTATAAACAGGTGAGGATCTGGGGCTTTACAAATATGTCTGTGGGTCGCTGCTGAGAGGTGGAACTGTAGGCATCAACAGATGGCTCGAGAACATAATTAAAGTCCCCACCCTAATATGATGACACCTTTGTGACTGAAGTTGCCCTTTAATAAAAAGTAATTGTTCTCCTTTGTCCTCATATTCTGCTATGGTGGTCCAGGGAGCATTTGCTGCTATAAGAATGAAGACTCCTGTGGAGCACTTGTGGAAAGACTGGGGATACATGGTTAGAAGCAAGATGCATTTCTTGCTAATTGAAAGCTAATTGAAATTTTGTTCATGTAAATCTGTCAAGATGTTTTTTTCTTGAATATTTAGACCCTTCACATTGAGACCAGGAAAGGTGAAGCTAGGGAAAAATTTAAAGTAAAAGAACAGTAAGAGAAAACAAGCAGAAACAGAGAGGATATGAGGATATCCCTTAGAAAATGTAAATGAGGGGGAAAAATTCTGAGACCCTGTTGCACACTAGCTGGGAATCAGGGTAAACCTAGACAGGGGAAGGCCAAACCACGGATGGTGGGAGGTACAGGAGGTTTGACCTATAGAACTTATGGACATGAATAAAGTCAGCATTAGGGATGAGCTTCGAGTTCGAGTCGAACTCATGTTCGACTCGAACATTGGCTGTTCGCAAGTTCGCCGAACACCGAACAATTTGGAGTGTTCGCGGCAAATTCGAATGCCGCGGAACACCCTTTAAAAGTCTATGGGAGAAATCAAAAGTGCTAATTTTAAAGGCTTATATGCAAGTTATTGTCATAAAAAGTGTTTGGGGACCCGGGTCCTGCCCCAGGGGACATGTATCAATGCAAAAAAAAGTTTTAAAAACTGACGTTTTTTCAGGAGCAGTGATTTTAATAATGCTTAAAGTCAAACAATAAAAGTGTAATATCCCTTTAAATTTCGTACCTGGGGGGTGTCTATAGTATGCCTGTAAAGGGGCGCATGTTTCCCGTGTTTAGAATAGTCTGACAGCAAAATGACATTTTGAAGGAAAAAACTCATTTAAAACTACCCGCGGCTATTAATGAATTGCCGGTCCGACAATACACATAAAAGTTCATTGATAAAAACGGCATGGGAATTCCCCACAGGGAAACCCCGAACCAAAATTAAAAAAAAAAAAAATGACGTGGGGGGGTCCCCCTAAATTCCATACCAGGCCCTTCAGGTCTGGTATGGATTTTAAGGGAAACCCCGCGCCAAAAAAAAAAAAAAAAACGGCGTGGGGTCCCCCAAAAATCCATACCAGACCCTTATCCGAGCACGCAACCTGGCAGGCCGCAGGAAAAGAGGGGGGGATGAGAGTGCGGCCCCCCCCTCCTGAACCGTACCAGGCCACATGCCCTCAACATTGGGAGGGTGCTTTGGGGTAGCCCCCCAAAACACCTTGTCCCCATGTTGATGAGGACAAGGGCCTCATCCCCACAACCGTGGCCGGTGGTTGTGGGGGTCTGCGGGCGGCGGGGTTATCGGAATCTGGAAGCCCCCTTTAACAAGGGGACCCCCAGATCCCGGCCCCCCCCCTGTGTGAAATGGTAAGGGGGTACTTACCCCTACCATTTCACTAAAAAAGTGTCAAAATAGTTAAAAATGACAAGAGACAGTTTTTGACAATTCCTTTATTTAAATGCTTCTTCTATCTTCCTTCATCTTCTTCTTCTTCTGGTTCTTCTGGCTCTTCTGGTTCTTCCTCCGGCGTTCTCGTCCAGCATCTCCTCCGCGGCGTCTTCTATCTTCTTCTCCTCGGGCCGCTCCGCACCCATGGCATGAGGGGAGGCTCCCGCTCTTCTCTTCATCTTCTTCTTCATCCTCTTCTCTTCTTCATCTTCATCTTCTCTTCTTAATTTTCTTCTGCGGGCCGCTCCGCATCCATGCATGGAGGGAGGCTCCCGCTGTGTGACGGCGTCTCCTCGTCTGACGGTTCTTAAATAACGGGGGGCGGGGCCACCCGGTGACCCCGCCCCCCTCTGACACACGGGACATGATGGGACTTCCCTGTGGCATTCCCCGTGATGTCACAGGGAAGTCCCGTCAAGTCACCGTGCGTCAGAGGGGGGCGGGGTCACCGGGTGGCCCCGCCCCCTGTTATTTAAGAACCGTCAGACGAGGAGACGCTGTCACACAGCGGGAGCCTCCCTCCATGCATGGATGCGGAGCGGCCCGCAGAAGAAAATTAAGAAGAGAAGATGAAGATGAAGAAGATGAAGAAGATGAAGAAGAGAAGAGGATGAAGAAGAAGATGAAGAGAAGAGCGGGAGCCTCCCCTCATGCCATGGGTGCGGAGCGGCCCGAGGAGAAGAAGATAGAAGACGCCACAGGGGAGATGCTGGATGAGAACGCCGGAGGAAGAACCAGAAGAGCCAGAAGAACCAGAAGAAGAAGAAGATGAAGGAAGATAGAAGAAGCATTTAAATAAAGGAATTGTCAAAAACTGTCTCTTGTCATTTTTAACTATTTTGACACTTTTTTAGTGAAATGGTAGGGGTAAGTTCCCCCTTACCATTTCACACAGGGGGGGGCCGGGATCTGGGGGTCCCCTTGTTAAAGGGGGCTTCCAGATTCCGATAAGCCCCCCGCCCGCAGACCCCCACAACCACCGGCCAGGGTTGTGGGGATGAGGCCCTTGTCCTCATCAACATGGGGACAAGGTGTTTTGGGGGGCTACCCCAAAGCACCCTCCCAATGTTGAGGGCATGTGGCCTGGTACGGTTCAGGAGGGGGGGGGCCGCACTCTCGTCCCCCCCTCTTTTCCTGCGGCCTGCCAGGTTGCGTGCTCGGATAAGGGTCTGGTATGGATTTTTGGGGGAACCCCACGCCGTTTTTTTTTTTTTTTTGGCACGGGGTTCCCCTTAAAATCCATACCAGACCTGAAGGGTCTGGTATGGAATTTAGGGGGAACCCCACGTCATTTTTTTTTTAAATTTTGGCTGGGGTTCCCCTTAATATCCATACCAGACCTGAAGGGCCTGGTATGGAATTTAGGGGGACCCCCCCACGTCATTTTTTTTTTTTTTTTAATTTTGGTTCGGGGTTTCCCTGTGGGGAATTCCCATGCCGTTTTTATCAATGAACTTCTATGTGTATTGTCGGCAATGCAATAGCCGTGGGTAGTTTTAAATGGCTTTTTTTCCTTCGAAATGTCATTTTGCTGTCAGGCTGTTCTAAACACGGGAAACATGCGCCCCTTTACAGGCATACTATAGACACCCCCCAGGTACAAAATTTAAAGGGATATTACACTTTTATTGTTTGACTTTAAGCATTATTAAAATCACTGCTCCTGAAAAAACGGCTGTTTTTTAAACTTTTTTTTGCATTGATCCATGTCCCCTGGGGCAGGACCCAGGTCCCCAAACACTTTTTATGACAATAACTTGCATATAAGCCTTTAAAATTAGCACTTTTGATTATTCATGTTCGTGTCCCATAGACTTTAACGGTGTTCGCGTGTTCGAGCGAACTTTTTTCCTGTTCGCATGTTCTGGTGCGAACCGAACAGGGGGGTGTTCGGCTCATCCCTAGTCAGCATGAGTTAATGGGTCACAGTGCTCAGTGAAGGAACGTCTCATCCAAAAAGGCTATGCATTAAACATCATTACTCCAGGACCATGGCTTGGAGAAAGTAAGTTCAGTGAGCATTAAGTAACCTTGAATGCTAAAAGGACAGAAGTACAGTATATAGAGACCCACAATAAAGTATCATGTAGAGGAGTCATCTAAGTAGTGGCTTAGGACTCCCCTATCAGTGGACTCTGCCTGAGGAACCCAGACGGTAAACTATGGCAGTGAATTGACCTTCTGGGAGGGCGAATATTGCTAAATAAACACCATTCACATATTATAACAAAACTTTGAAACACAAAAAAATCTCAGGTGGGATTCAACATAGCCAAAGAAGTGAGCAGAGGAGCAAATTTTCCAGAAAGCCAGACCAAGCTGTAATGACAGCATAAAAATTAACCCAATAAAGTAATAGTCTTCCAGAGGAACAAAGGGACCTATTATAGGTTGATTACAGCAGCATGGAGGGGCGAGTAAGAGAGTGCCTAGCATATGTAGGGATTGTAGTATCAATTATCAAGTACGTCCTTGGCTCACCATACATGATTTTTTTTTTTCTTTGTTCAACCAGTGAGTTAAATAAAAAAAAAAGAAAAATAACCAATTCCCCCATCCACCGGTGGATCACTCCCCCTGCACTATTGCATTCTGTAGGTGGGAAGCCTTCCCCACCAACAAAATACAATAATCAGTGTTGCCGCCTAAAGCCAGTGGCACTGATCATTCAGGAAAAACCTGGCAGGGTGGTTGTACACAAGCCGATTGACAGTTCCTACTGAACTGGCTGGGTTTCGAACCATGATTTTCTGGATTTAGGAGTCTTGTAGCTCTCATAAGTATAGACACTACTTTCTTGGTATACTGTATAAGGACATTAAGATCATATTGAACCCAAACAAAGGGGTATTTGACACCAAGACAGGGTGAGGAGTGGAGAATGGGGCCACTTAATTAGCATTTAAACAGATATTAACAGGTTCTCAAGGTGTAGAGAGGGCAAAAAAGGCCACACCATCCCCAGTATGTGTGCCCTGAATGGTAGTCTAGTAAATGCAGTACAGGAATCCTCAAACATCCAGAAGCGAGATCCAGCATGAAGGAAGGTAAACTCTCCTTCAGTGTATGCGACAGTCTAGGGCACATGTATCAAACACAAGGCCTGTGGGCAAAATCTGGCCCTCCAAGCTATTTAATGTGGCCCTCGCATCTCAACTGAAGCGGCACCCCCTAATCTCTGCCCTCACCTTGTCCCTGCAGTCAGCAACAGAGAGGAGAAGAGAACTCCTCTGCCAGATCCTGCATTTCTCCCTGCAGCCGTGGAGAAGCGCATCTCTGCCTCATACCCCTTTTACCATCTCAGCAGGGAGGTGTACAGAACTCTTCTGACAGATTCTGTGCTTCCCTGTGCAGCCGCAGCACCTCTTCATCTCCATCTCCCCTGGTCTCGGCATTCAGCAGACTACGGCCCCCCTCTGGTCCTCCTCCAGACTCTGCATTTTCTGCTTCCCAGCTCTGCCACCAGCTTCTTCCCAACAGCACAAAGTAAGGGGATGCACTGCATTGTAAGAGAGTGTGGGAGACTCTTGACTTCTGATGTAAGGAGGAGTGAGTTGCTCAGGACATCTACCAGCCCTTTGAGGGCTACCGGCCCTTTGAGGGCAACCATAATGCTAATGCAGCCCGCAATGAAATTGAGTTTGACACTCCTGGTCTTGGGGAACAATCAACATCTAGTAAATGGTCATAGACCCATGCTTGTGTCTGAAATGGGGTTCAGATATGTACAGTGCCTTGAAAAAGTATTCTACCCCTTTTTTTCACATTTTGTTGTGTTACAACCAAAAACATAAATGTATTTTATTGGAATTTTATGTGATAGACCAACACAAAGGGGCACATAATTGTGAAATTGAAGGAAAATGATAAATGGTTTTCTAATTTTTTTACAAATAAATATCTGAAAAGTGTGGCGTGCATTTGTATTCAGCCCCCTTTACTCTGATACCCATAACTAAATCTAGTGGAACCAACTGCCCTCAGAAGTCACCTAATTAGTAACTAGAGTCCACCTGTGTGTAATTTTATATCAGTATCAATACAGCTGTTCTGTAAAGCCCCCAAAGGTTTGCTAGAGAACCTTAGTAAACAAACAGCATCATGAAGGCCAAGGAACACACCAGACAGGTCAGGGATAAAGTTGTGGAGAAGTTTAAAGCAGGCATTAGGTTATAAAAAAAATCTCAAGCTTTGAACATCTCATGGAGCACTGTTCAAGCCGTCATCCGAAAATCAAAACAGTATGGCACAACTGCACACCTACCAAGACTAGGGATGAGCTTCGTGTTCGAGTCGAACCCATGTTCGACTCGAACATCGGCTGTTCGACCGTCCGTCGAATTGCGAACGATATGGGCCGTTCGCGCCAAATTCGTGTGGCGCGTCACGGCCCATAATTCACTGCGGCATCGCAGTGCATTGCTGGCTGATGATTGGCCAAGCATGCACTATGACCCGCATGCTTGGCCAATCACAGCGCCGTCAGTAGAGAGAGCTGTAATTGGCCAAAGCCAGGGTGGCTTTGGCCAATTATGGCTCAGGGATTTAGTACACACCCCACACTATATAAGGCCGCCTGCACGGCGGCCCTGTGTAGTGTGTGTTCCGGTGTGCTGAGCGATAGAGAGAGAGAGAGACAGTGTCATTTGATTTGAGTTAGATAGATTAGGCAGAACAGTCAGTCAGTTAGCTGCACTTACAGTGTATTGTGTATATATATGCATCCCAGGTGTTGCATATATATATATACACTGTATTCAGTTTAGCTAGATCCGTTCCTTTTATCTTCTATCTAGACTATTTACATTCAGTGCAGTGTGTCCTGCTCACAGTGTTCAGCTAGATCCGTTCCTGCTATTTACATTCAGTACAGTGCTTCCTGCTCACAGTGTTCAGCTAGATCCGTTCCTGCTATTTACATTCAGTGCAGTGCGTGCTGCTCACAGTGTTCAGCTAGATCCGTTCCTGCTATTTACATTCAGTGCAGTGCGTCCTGCTCACAGTGTTCAGCTAGATCCGTTCCTGCTATTTACATTCAGTGCAGTGCGTCCTGCTCACAGTGTTCAGCTAGATCCGTTCCTGGTATTTACATTTAGCGCAGTGCGTCCTGCTCACAGTGTTCAGCTAGATCCGTTCCTGCTATTTACATTCAGTGCAGTGCGTCCTGCTCACAGTGTTCAGCTAGATCCGTTCCTGCTATTTACATTCAGTGCAGTGCGTGCTGCTCACAGTGTTCAGCTAGATCCGTTCCTGCTATTTACATTCAGTGCAGTGCGTCCTGCTCACAGTGTTCAGCTAGATCCGTTCCTGCTATTTACATTCAGTGCAGTGCGTCCTGCTCACAGTGTTTAGCTACATCCGTTCCTGCTGTTTACATTCAGTGCAGTGCGTCCTGCTCACAGTGTTCAGCTAGATCCGTTCCTGCGATTTACATTCAGTGCAGTGCGTCCTGCTCACAGTGTTCAGCTAGATCCGTTCCTGCTATTTACATTCAGTGCAGTGCGTCCTGCTCACAGTGTTCAGCTAGATCCGTTCCTGCTATATACATTTAGTGCAGTACGTCCTGCTCACAGTGTTCAGCTAGATCCGTTCCTGTTATCTTCCTACTGACAGGCAGGCTTGTCTGGTTACAGTATATAAAGCTACCTGAAGAAAATTACAGGTGTTCTTTTTGATCCTATTAGTACCACGGTCAGGCAGCTAGACTATTTACATTTAGTACAGTGTGTCCTGCTCACAGTGTTCAGCTAGATCCGTTCCTGTTATTTACATTCAGTGCAGTGCGTCCTGCTCACAGTGTTCAGCTAGATCCGTTCCTGCTATTTACATTCAGTGCAGTGCGTCCTGCTCACAGTGTTCAGCTAGATCCGTTCCTGCTATTTACATTCAGTGCAGTGCGTCCTGCTCACAGTGTTCAGCTAGATCCGTTCCTGCTATATACATTTAGTGCAGTACGTCCTGCTCACAGTGTTCAGCTAGATCCGTTCCTGTTATCTTCCTACTGACAGGCAGGCTTGTCTGGTTACAGTATATAAAGCTACCTGAAGAAAATTACAGGTGTTCTTTTTGATCCTATTAGTACCACGGTCAGGCAGCTAGACTATTTACATTTAGTACAGTGTGTCCTGCTCACAGTGTTCAGCTAGATCCGTTCCTGTTATTTACATTCAGTGCAGTGCGTCCTGCTCACAGTGTTCAGCTAGATCCGTTCCTGCTATTTACATTCAGTACAGTGCTTCCTGCTCACAGTGTTCAGCTAGATCCGTTCCTGCTATTTACAATTAGTGCAGTGCGTGCTGCTCACAGTGTTCAGCTAGATCCGTTCCTGCTATTTACATTCAGTGCAGTGCGTCCTGCTCACAGTGTTCAGCTAGATCCGTTCCTGCTATTTACATTCAGTGCAGTGCGTCCTGCTCACAGTGTTCAGCTAGATCCGTTCCTGGTATTTACATTTAGCGCAGTGCGTCCTGCTCACAGTGTTCAGCTAGATCCGTTCCTGCTATTTACATTCAGTGCAGTGCGTCCTGCTCACAGTGTTCAGCTAGATCCGTTCCTGCTATTTACATTCAGTGCAGTGCGTGCTGCTCACAGTGTTCAGCTAGATCCGTTCCTGCTATTTACATTCAGTGCAGTGCGTCCTGCTCACAGTGTTCAGCTAGATCCGTTCCTGCTATTTACATTCAGTGCAGTGCGTCCTGCTCACAGTGTTCAGCTAGATCCGTTCCTGCTATTTACATTCAGTGCAGTGCGTCCTGCTCACAGTGTTCAGCTAGATCCGTTCCTGCTATATACATTTAGTGCAGTACGTCCTGCTCACAGTGTTCAGCTAGATCCGTTCCTGTTATCTTCCTACTGACAGGCAGGCTTGTCTGGTTACAGTATATAAAGCTACCTGAAGAAAATTACAGGTGTTCTTTTTGATCCTATTAGTACCACGGTCAGGCAGCTAGACTATTTACATTTAGTACAGTGTGTCCTGCTCACAGTGTTCAGCTAGATCCGTTCCTGTTATTTACATTCAGTGCAGTGCGTCCTGCTCACAGTGTTCAGCTAGATCCGTTCCTGCTATTTACATTCAGTACAGTGCTTCCTGCTCACAGTGTTCAGCTAGATCCGTTCCTGCTATTTACAATTAGTGCAGTGCGTGCTGCTCACAGTGTTCAGCTAGATCCGTTCCTGCTATTTACATTCAGTGCAGTGCGTCCTGCTCACAGTGTTCAGCTAGATCCGTTCCTGCTATTTACATTCAGTGCAGTGCGTCCTGCTCACAGTGTTCAGCTAGATCCGTTCCTGGTATTTACATTTAGCGCAGTGCGTCCTGCTCACAGTGTTCAGCTAGATCCGTTCCTGCTATTTACATTCAGTGCAGTGCGTCCTGCTCACAGTGTTCAGCTAGATCCGTTCCTGCTATTTACATTCAGTGCAGTGCGTGCTGCTCACAGTGTTCAGCTAGATCCGTTCCTGCTATTTACATTCAGTGCAGTGCGTCCTGCTCACAGTGTTCAGCTAGATCCGTTCCTGCTATTTACATTCAGTGCAGTGCGTCCTGCTCACAGTGTTCAGCTAGATCCGTTCCTGCTATTTACATTCAGTGCAGTGCGTCCTGCTCACAGTGTTCAGCTAGATCCGTTCCTGCTATATACATTTAGTGCAGTACGTCCTGCTCACAGTGTTCAGCTAGATCCGTTCCTGTTATCTTCCTACTGACAGGCAGGCTTGTCTGGTTACAGTATATAAAGCTACCTGAAGAAAATTACAGGTGTTCTATCCCAGCTTAGTGCAGCTACAGGCCATTAGTATGTCTGGAAGGCCAAGAAGGAGAGGCAGACAGTCACAAGCCAATAAGAGAGGGCAAGCAGGCTCTGTGTCTAGTGCTGGTCGTGGAGACGGTGCATCCTCATCAGCACGTGGCCATGGGACACGCTTGGCCTTTTTTTCGGCAGCTGGCCGTGTTGAGCCGCAACATGCGGAAGACTTGGTCGAGTGGATGACCAAGCCGTCCTCATCCTCCTCATCCTCTCTCACCCATGCCCAGGGTGCTTTGTCTGGCAAAGCAGCGGCCTCTTCCCTCAGCTCAATGTCATCAGTGACTCCTTCCCTAGCCCCACCATGTCCTCCTGAGGATTCCCTCGAACTGTTTGACCACAGTGTTGGGTACATGCTCCAGGAGGATGCCCAGCGTTTGGAAGGCTCTGATGATGATACTGAGCTCAATGAAGGCAGTAACATGAGCACGGACAGAGGGGGTGCCCAAGAAGGACAGCAATCTGGCAGTCATGCTCCCCCTGCTGCAGCATACTGCCAGGTTTGCTCCAGTGATGAGGAGGGAGGGGATGATGAGGTCACTGACTCAACGTGGGTGCCTGATAGGAGAGAGGAGGAGGAGGAGGAGGAGGAGGAGGAGGAGGTGGCACATCACCAACTAGGCAGGATGCCCTCCAGGGGCCAGCCTAAGGGCAGCACATTGACTGCATCACACCCCAAAGCTCCACATGTGCAGGGCGCTGCAGTCTCTGCGCGTTATTCAAAAAGTTCTTTGGTGTGGGCCTTTTTTGAGACGAGTGCATCAGATCGCACCGCTGCTATTTGCAATATATGTCTCAAGCGTATCTCGCGTGGCCAAAACATCTCCCGCTTGGGTACCACATGCTTGACCAGACATATGTTGACCTGCCATGCAGTTCGTTGGCAAGCGTATCTAAAAGACCCACACCAAAGAACAAAGACGATCTCTCCTTGCTCCTCATCAGCTGAGATTTCCAACCCCACTAGACCTTCAGTCCTCTCTGCGACCTGCAGTGAGAGGAATGAAGGTGTAGAATTAGGTGTGTCACAGCCAAGTACTTATGGGCAATCTGCTTTTGGTACACCGACGTCAGATTGTACCAGGCAAATTTCCCTGCCCCAGCTGCTGCACCGCCGAAAGAAGTTTGCTCCCAGCCATCCACATGCCCAGCGGTTGAATGCTAGCTTGGCAAAATTGCTAGCACTTCAACTGCTGCCTTTTCAGTTGGTAGACTCTGCCCCCTTCCGTGAGTTTGTGGAATGTGCGGTTCCTCAGTGGCAGGTACCCAAACGCCACTTTTTCTCACGGAAGGCGATTCCGGCTCTCTACCGGCATGTGGAAGGCAATGTCCATGCCTCGCTGGACAGGGCGGTCAGCGGTAAGGTGCATATTACCGCTGACTCATGGTCCAGCAGGCATGGACAGGGACGTTACTTAAGTTTCACGGCGCATTGGGTGACTCTGCTGGCAGCTGGGAAGGATGCAGGACAAGGTGCAGTAGTGTTGGAGGTTGTTCCGCCACCACGCCTCCAAAATGCTGATTGTGACACACCTCTCTCCTCCACCCCCTCCTCTTCTTCTTCCTCCATGGCCTCTTCCTCGGAACCAGCGGTGCTCCGTAGGCGTTCAAGGGGCTACGCAAGTACGCAGGCCAAAAGATGCCATGCGGTGCTTGAGCTGGTGTGCTTGGGGGACAGGAGCCACACTGGGGCAGAGGTTCTGTCAGCTCTGCAGGGGCAGGTTCAGAGGTGGTTGACGCCACGCCAACTTAAGGCAGGAATGGTGGTTTGCGACAATGGCACCAACCTCCTCTCTGCCCTCCGACAGGGACAACTGACCCATGTGCCCTGTTTGGCTCACGTCCTTAACTTGGTGGTGCAGCGGTTCTTGGGCAGGTACCCGGGCTTACAGGATGTCCTGAGGCAGGCCAGGAAAGTCTGTGTGCATTTCCGCCGGTCATATAATGCCAGTGCTCGGCTGACGGACCTCCAAAAGGAGTTTAACCTGCCCAAGAACCGCCTAATCTGTGACATGCCCACCAGGTGGAACTCGACGTTGGCCATGCTGCAGCGGCTGCACACGCAGCAGAGGGCCATCAATGAGTACCTGTGCGACTATGGCACCAGGACAGGGTCAGGGGACCTTGGTTTTTTTTCCCCACGCCAGTGGGCCATGATCAGGGATGCATGCACTGTCCTGTCACCATTCGAGGAGGCCACGAGGATGGTGAGCACTGACAGTGCATGCATCAGTGACACTGTCCCCCTTGTCCACCTGTTGGAGCACACGCTGCGTGGAATAATGGACAGGGCACTTGAGGCAGAACAGAGGCAGGAAGAGGAGGACTTCCTTAGCTCTCAAGGCCCCCTTTATCCAGACAGTGTTCCTGCGTGCCCGCCGATCACACAGGAAGAGGACGAGGAGGAGGAGGAGGAGGAGGAGGAAGATTGTGTCAGTATGGAGGTGGAGCCTGGCACTCAGCATCAGCAGTCTTTAAGGGATCAGTCCCAAGGAACACATGGACTTGTACGTGGCTGGGAGGAGGTGGCTGCGGACGTTGTTGTCCTTAGTGACCCAGAGGACTCCGGACCGAATGCCTCAGCAAACCTACGCTGCATGGCCTCCCTGATCCTGCAAAGCCTGCGTAAGGATCCTCGTATTCGTGGTATCAAGGAGAAGGACCAATACTGGCTGGCAACCCTCCTTGATCCACGTTACAAGGGTAAGGTTGCGGACCTTATCTTGCCATCGCAGAGGGAGCAGAGGATGAAACATCTTCGGGAGGCCTTGCAGAAAGGTCTGTGCAACGCGTTCCCAGAGACTGGGAGGTTACAAACTCCTGTTTCTGGACAACGTGTTGCTGAGGCTTCGGTCAGTCAAAGAAGGAGCGGTGGAGAAGGTGGCCGTCTGACCGATGCGTTCAGACAATTTTTTGGTCCGCAGCCCCAAGGTATGATCGGTTCCAGCAACCATCGCCAGCGTCTGTTTTACATGGTGCAGGAATACCTAGGGGCAAGATCAGACTTGGACACCTTTCCCACCGAAAATCCTCTGGGTTACTGGGTCTTGAGGATGGATCACTGGCCAGAGCTTGCACAGTATGCAATTGAGCTACTGGCCTGTCCTGCATCCAGCGTTCTTTCGGAACGCACATTCAGTGCTGCTGGAGGCGTGGTAACCGATCACAGGGTGCGTCTGTCCACCGACTCGGTCGATCGGCTGACCTTCATAAAAATGAATCAGTCTTGGATCACCACCAGCTACCAAGCACCTGATGCAGATGTAACCGAATAATTTTTTTTGAAATCTCAGATCCCTTCAAAGACTGCCTATGCTGATGCTGAGTGACTATCCCTGAGTAATTATCCTCTTCCTCCTCAATCATCACGCTGATAGCTTGTAAGAACATTTTTGGTTCTGGGCGCCACCACCAGTGCCTAAGGCACAATTTTTCAGCCCCTGTTTAACAGGGGCGTGTAATTACAATTTTTGATGCAATACTTTGCAGCAGGGCTTGTTCCTGCATTCCAACTAGAGTGTCTGTGAGGGGTTGCAGTGTTGTGGCACCAGCACCAGTGCCTAAGACCCAATTTTTCAGCCCCTGTCTAACAGGGGCGTGTAATTACAATTTTTGATGCAATACTTTGCAGCAGGGCTTGTTCCTGCGTTTCAACTAGAGTGTCTGTGAGGGGTTGCAGTGTTGTGGCACCAGCACCAGTGCCTAAGACCCAATTTTTCAGCCCCTGTCTAACAGGGGCGTGTAATTACAATTTTTGATGCAATACTTTGCAGCAGGGCTTGTTCCTGCGTTTCAACTAGAGTGTCTGTGAGGGGTTGCAGTGTTGTGGCACCAGCACCAGTGCCTAAGACCCAATTTTTCAGCCCCTGTCTAACAGGGGCGTGTAATTACAATTTTTGATGCAATACTTTGCAGCAGGGCTTGTTCCTGCGTTTCAACTAGAGTGTCTGTGAGGGGTTGCAGTGTTGTGGCACCAGCACCAGTGCCTAAGGCCTAATTTTTCAGCTCCTGTTCAACAGGGGCATGTAATTACAATTCTTGATCTAATATTTCACAGCAGGGCCCTGTGAGGGCTTACAGTGTTTTGGCCACAGCAACACCTAAGGCCCAAATTTCTGCTGAGTATATAGGGCAGGACCCTACTTTCAAACATCTAACTTACAAACGACTCCTACTTGCAAACGGAAGGAGACAACAGGAAGTGAGATGAAATCTACCCCTAAGGAAGGGAAATTCTCTCCTGTAAGAGTTAATATGGGAAAACAATTTTTCCTTTCCACTGATGCTTTCCAATCCTTGTTCCACAAAAAAACACAAATTTTCAAAAAACATTTTTCATTGGGACAAAAAAGTGAGGTGAAATCTTCTGAAGAGGAGGAAAGACGCAAAACAAATGTCACAGGGGTGATAACCCTTCCCTATGTTTTCCAAAAAGCTTAGAAAAGATTTTTTGGCTGGAGCTAAACACATTAAAAATGTTCAAAATTACAAACAGATTCTACTTAACAACAAACCTACAGTCCCTGTCTTGTTTGCACCGCCTGTATACTGCTGTTCAGAGTATATAGGGACCTTTCCTTATTTTAATTTGGGTGCGGGGTTCCCCTTAATATCCATACAAGACCCAAAGGGCCTGGTAATGGACTGGGGGGTACCCATGCCGTTTGTCTCACTGATTTTCATCCATATTGCCATGACCCGACATGACATTAAACCCGCAAGCAGTTTTAAATGAGATTTTTTCCTTTAAAAATGACATTTGGTGCAGGGACTGTTCTAAACATGGGAAACACGCGTCACTTTACAGGCATACTATAGACACCCCCCAGGTACGATATTTAAAGGAATATTTCACTTTTTTTTTTTTACTTTAAGCATCATTAAAATCACTGCTCCCGAAAAAACGGCCGTTTTTAAAAGTTTTTTTTGCATTGATACATGTCCCCTGGGGTAGGACCCGGGTCCCCAAACCCTTTTTAGGACAATACCATGCAAATTAGCCTTTAAAATGAGCACTTTTGATTTCGAACGTTCGAGTCCCATAGACGTCAATGGGGTTCTAACGTTCGTGCGAACTTGCGGTCCGTTCGCGGGTTCTGGTGCGAACCGAACCGGGGGGTGTTCGGCTCATCCCTAACCAAGACATAGCTGTCCACCTAAACTGACAAACAAGGGGCAAGGAGAGCAGTAACTCTAGAGGAGCTGCAGAGATCCACCGCTCAGGTGGGAGAATTTGTCCACAGGACAACACAGGACATTAGTCGTGCACTTCACAAATCTGGCCTTTATGGAAGAGTGGCAAGAAGAAAGCCATTGTTGAAATAAAGCCATAAGAAGTCCCACTTGTAGTTTGTGAGAAGCCATGTGGGGATACAGCAAACATGTGGGAGAAGATTCTCTGGTCAGTTGAGACTAAAATGTAACTTTTTGGCCTAAAAGCAAAATGTGGTGGAAAATGAATACTGTACATCGCCCTGAAAACACCATCCCCACCGTGAAACACAGTGGTGGCAACATCATGTTGTGGGGATGCTTTTCTTCTGCGAGAAAAGGGAAGCTGGTCAGAGTTGATGGGAAGATGGATTGAGCCAAAAACAGGGCAATCTTAGGAGAAAATGTGTTAGAGTCTGCAAAAGACTTGAGGAGGTTCATCTTTCAGCAGGACGCGACCCTAAACATACAGCTAGAGCTACAATGGAATGGTTTAGCTCAAAATATATTGATGTATTAGAATGGCCCAGTCAAAGTCCAGACCTAAATCCAATTGAGAATCTGTGGCAAGACTTAAAAAGTGCTGTTTACAGATGCTCTCCATCCAATCTGACAGAGCTTGAGCTATTTTGCAGAGAAGAATGGGCAAAAATGTCTCTCTATATCTCTAGATGTGCAAAGCTGGTGGAGACATACCCGAAAAGACTTGCAGCTATAATTGCAGTGAAAGGTGGTTCTACAAAGTTTTGACTCAGGGGGGCTGAATACAAATGTATACCACACTTTACAGATATTTATTTGTAAAAAATTTTGAAAACCATTTATCATTTTCCTTCAGCTTCACAATTATGTGCCACATTGTGTTGGTCAACTGCATAAAATCGCAAATAAAATACATTTACGTTTAACATGACAAAATGTGGAAGATTTCAAGGGGTATGAATACTTTTTCAAGGCACTGTATATATTTTTTGTGTTGGTTATGTTAGTATTGGGTAGGTGTATTCAATGTGCCCCCCCTCGCACACGCCGTACATGACACATAAAAAGTATAGTTCATAAAGAAGTTGTCGAGCAATGTGGCATGCCATACAGATTGTCTCTTTTGCATAGTTTAAATGATAAACTAGGGGTCATTTTAGGGGTGTCCTCTCAATCAAAAGCAAAGATATCCTCTAATTTACCAAGTCAGCCATCCAGACCCACTTTTTCCGGGATTTGAAGAGTTTTTTCCCTTGTAAGAAGTGTTTGGTCTGTTCAATGAACCAGTTGGGGCACCAAAAAGCTGTTACTTTTTTGCATCCACTGTCACTTCCAGGACATTTTCTATTAAATTGTTTATTACTTGTGTCTCCACTAATGTCTTTTATTTTCTGCAATGCTCTTGTGGCTTGAAATATGTGGGGGGGATCACAAGATACCTTGAGTATTTGATTCAACTAACACATAGGAAATAGTAGTAAGGGATCCAAGGGTCATAGCATCCCTAAGCACTATGCAGCATGTCATAACATGAATCCTGCGGGTACCCTCTTCTTGGGAAGAGACAAGTACACCTCCCATTAGAGGGGTGGTGCTGTGTGAAGAGGGGTGTCTCAATTAGAAATATATTGAATCCATGAGCCATGGGTGCTTTCACCTATGGTATGAACCTGGAGTGGGGCATTTATTAATAGTGTGTGACTTCCCACTCCACACTCTTTGTGACTTTCTGGTTCATTACATTCTCTTTGTTTTGTTGATTTACATCCTTCTGATCCCATTATTTTGTCATATTGTTTGTGGACTTAAAGTGTTACTAAACCCACAGCAGTAAAATTCCAGAGCATCAGAATGTAATGCAGGGGGTCTGCTTATAAAGTTGGAGCTTACCATCAGCTTTCCTGCAGGTTAGTTGTGCTTAGCCATAGACACCACATCTGCGGTGCAGGTAAACTGCAGCATATCAGTGTGAAAGCAGCCTTATAGGGGGCTCAGAACAGTGAGGGTTCATTTACATTTGTAGTCCGGGGGGGTGGTAATACCAGTGGAGTGGCCCCATTTACTTGAATGGGTCCCAATTGGCAGGTGGTAGCACCCACCAAAAGCAACAGGGGGTTTAATTTTTGCTGCAGCATGTGTACACCTTTGGCCGCTGCTGCCTGAACTGGAATCCTATTCCAAACATTTCAGTTACATACCTAACATCATGCATTTAGGGTTGCCACCTGTCTGGTTTTCTCCCGGACAGTCCGGGTCTCTACAGCAATCTCTTTCTCCCATATGTCCCGGA
The DNA here is from genome assembly GCA_037952925.1 of Lithobates clamitans. Classification (NCBI taxonomy): domain Eukaryota; kingdom Metazoa; phylum Chordata; class Amphibia; order Anura; family Ranidae; genus Lithobates; species Lithobates clamitans. The sequence goes on along the minus strand of JBBGZY010000925.1, from coordinate 5,039,032 downwards.
ACTCTGAAGTGGACACATCTGATGGTTGTTCTCCTCCATCACTGGCAGGTGATCCTCGGCCCTCTCCGGCCTTCCAAACATCCTGCAGCTGTAACATGCATAGCATGCATGGTCCCGTGAGCGGGTAGATGTAATACCTTGACTCCCACTGCACCAGCCTTAAGCGGGTTAGTGGCTCCCCACAGTGATCGCACAGGGCCCAGGCATTGACTCCAATTGTAGGTAGCTGGCACCTGGGGCACAGCATGCATAACCGCTAAACTCCTCCGATCACCCCCAAAGCAAGTCCTCCACAGAGCTCCATTTGGATGCCAATGTCAACTAGCACCCAGTCCTGCTTCTCAGGTAGCCGCTGTAAAGCGGGTATCCTCCGATCACCCTCCACCATCTTCCTCGGCCTTGTGTCTGGTGCCCAACACGCTGAGTTCTTTTCTGTCCTCTGCCGGGGCGTGACTCCACCCATACGCTTGTTGGTTCAGCGTGTGAGGAACTGTAAGCAGGCTTCAGACAGTGTGCGCTGTAATGACACCTGGTGGCAGGCGCTGATGAATTGCAGGCACTGTTCAGGTTTAGTTTTAAAACTATGTTACAGAAGAACTGAAGGCAGGCAAACTGTACAGCGATTACCATTAGCATAGTAAAGTCTGTCCTGTGATATCCTACTGTGTGGGACTGACTGTGCAGCATCCTGTCAAAGACACCCCCTCGTTGCATACCGTTACTAGGGGCAACAGTAGACATCCACAACTCCTTTTACTGTGTTAAGCAGGATTAATAAAGTCAAACACTTTTTTTTTCTTCTCTGCAATGCAGTGTACAATGCCCGTGGCCAGCAGGTTAACGGTGAAGGTGGATCTCGGTGGGACCTCCAAATGTAGCGGTGTAGTTGCCACTAGTAACAGACATCCACCAATTCACCCCGCTGCCAGACTCCCATACATCACTTGCAGAGACAATGAACAGTCTTTTGCAGGTTTTGTTTTTTGTTTATTGGGGGGTACAGCTTGGTTGGGGAAAAGGGTATATGGGATGCCCATAGGATAGTTCATTTGCCATCATATTTTAAAAATTGTAAAAGTCAGCACACAGTTAGAGCCAGGAGAGATGATGTGCATTCATTTATGACTATGATCTTTCCTCCTGCATCGCCATGCAGACTGTTGCTTCTCCTCTGCTTAACTCCCGAAGACTATTGCTTTCCAGCCGTTCCCCATCCATTACCGTGTAAGGGATGTGGACATCACTTTTGACCGTGTAAGGGTGATGTTCCAAGAACTTCTCTCCTCCTGCACAAATCTTATCAGCTCTCCTTTCCTCCTGCAAATAATTAATGTCACATCTTCTTCAGAAAGCTAGAAGGACCTACTCTGAATAAATCCTTTAAGCTGGCTCTGGTTGCTGTTCCCAGCCAGCCCAGCTTGCAAATCCTGTGCCCTCAGGCTACATCGATTTGACACATATCCCCACAGTCTCTCCTCTGATCCAGGACTCCCCATTATTGACTGTGTAATGATGAAGAGTTTGCTGATGTACGTGTAAAAGCCAAGTTATCTCACAGACTTCCTGGCACATCCAGCCCTTCACTGTGGTACTTACTGACCTTTCTCTGCCCTAAGTCCTTAAAAGAGAACTTGACCAGACCATACGTTCCGACAGCTTCACCTACCCCTCTGCTCCAGGAGTTCTTTATCAACGACCATATGATAAAGACATTGTCAATGACCGTGTAATGGCAAAGTTCCTTCACAGCTCTCACCGGGCCTCTTTCTGCGATCGGTACCCCCCCCCCAGATGGGGGTGCCCTCCTGCTGCTGTTTAGTATGCCAACCTCCACTTCACTCAGCCGACAACTCTCCCCAGTGGCATGTTACCTCAGCTTATATAGGAGGCCCACCCCTGGGGATCAATCAGGGCTCCCACACAAGCTGCCTGCCACTCCAGTCTTAGGCCCTGCCCCTCTTCCAGAACATTCTCCCTGGAAGCAGGGGAGGCACCTCGGAACTAGAGCACAGGTGGCCACACCCACTGCTACTCTGACCACTCCCAGCCCCCCGATCAAAACAGACAGGCCTAGCTTGCAGCATAGGCCTGCCTAAATTTGCCTGAGCTAACAGTTTTCTAGTAAAACCCTATTACTAGCACCTACCTATTGGTAGAGGGTGCTACATTAATATCAAAATGTAAAAAATAAACACAAATTCCCCGCTCACTCACCAGCCAGCCTGCAACAAACTGAACTAACCCTGTCTAACAGTTCATGTTAAAAACAAGGGGTTTCGTTTGTACACATTTGCAAATACATACGTAAGCTGCAGTGGTCACGCCATGGCACCCCAGTGTACTGCAGTCCTAACTCTATACATTTTGAGAGTCTCTCAAGTTGAAGTACATATATAATAATGGATAGATTAAGGCCAGGTATGCCTGGAGGGAGTCCACCCCTCCTTAAATGTATAGGGGCACAATGGACACCCAACAAAATGCCTTAAAGGACAGGTTTTAGCTTGAATTTTTAGGCAGACAGCATTTACATGCACACTGACCTAGGTATTGCACACATTATATGATTAAAAGAACTGAAATGCAATTAATAAAACTGGGCAGGCCATGGAGAGTCAGGCTGGAGAGGAAAGGGCTAGGAGATGAAGCCTGATGTCTTTCAGTCTGGAAATGAGACAGGCCTCTGTGACGGAACGCCTGGCACAGCTTCCTCCACTCTGGAACCAAGAACCAGATACTATTGCTAAGAACTACCCCAAGAACTAGATGACACTAGCTTAGGTGCAAACTGGAACTGACTTTATTGTAAATACACAGAATATATATCACACAAAATCAGGTAAGAGCTTGATCACATTATCCTAAACAATGCAACCTGTAAACATCAGTGCAATCTAGCAGTACATCTAATTAACAGCTAATATAGTTATAAACACATAAACATCCTGAAATGGTTCGGTAAAAAGGACAAGTGGACACAATGCTAGTCACATCTCCAAGAGGATTAGCAGGCAGACAGAAACAATAGGTGACTCAATTAACAATGGGAATTCACACCTAGGAGGCACACAATGGGAAAATTGTACCATGAGAGAAAGACATCTTGGTAAACATTATTATAGCAGGAGACCCCAGCATCAAGTTGTTTTGAGCTGATGTTAACATCGGCTCTGAGTCTCTGAGTCTAGGGGGGATTGAAGCAGTTAGTACTGGTTTGGGCATACAGGCCCCAAATCTGTATCCAGATGCTCCAGTTCTCAGAGTTTGTGTGTTTCGGGGAGATATGGACCTGAATCTGAAGCAAAACCACTCCAAAAGTCCCCCAGGCACACCCCTCCCAAAGAATAGAGCCCCTTCCAAAGCCAGGGCCCATAGTCAGTAGGCAAGAGGCTACCCTGCAGTCCCCTGCAAAAGCCCCTGTCCCGGTTGAGTCTGTCACAGGTATCACAGGCTCTGTCTGGGTTCCAGTTTCTAATGCACAGGGTGAGAGTAAACAATTTCAGTAAAGGAGGGGGGCCTGTTCAACTGTTTAAGACAGTAGGTAAAGCCGGAGCTCTGGTTTAAGGTCACTAATACGAATACTAGACAAACAGGGACTTTGGAAGAAAGGAAATTAAACTTCTGAATATGCAAAGTGCTCTTTGATGCAAAAAGCTTTGAAAATGTGCGACAGTCTTTTGTAGCAACTCATAATAACAAAATCAGCAGATTGTTTTAAGCAAGGGTTGAATGTGTATGTTGAATTGTAGAATCACAAAATATAACCAGTTGCCCCTACATATAATAAACTTGTGTAAAATGTTAATCCAGAGCGTTACCTAGATATCTTTGGGGATAGATTATCAAGAAAAAAATTGGACCGAAGGTCCCGGACATAAAAGAGGTAGGAGACACTGGCTGCTGGATATATTATAGGTTTTGATTTACTTTTAACCTGACAGAGCCATTTTAACCTGTTCTGGACCCCCCCACATACATTTACTGCAGCAGAACAGGCCGTGAACGTGATGCGCGCCCTCAGCCCTGGCCATAATCGGATTTGATTGAGAAGCGATCAGTCATCAGGTCCAGGTCAATGATCATATGCCCGTGTTCTCTGCTGCCATGGCCAGGACTAGATACAAGCAAATTTTGCGGTTTATGCACTTCAACGGCAATAAACTCTATCGTCCTCAGGGTGACCCTGAATAAGATCGGCTCCACAAAATTCGCCCCCTTGTAAACCACTTCAACCAAAAATTTGCAGCCTTATTAATGCCCCAACAAGCTGTCTGCATAGATGAGTCCCTGATTAAGTTTTCTGGTTGCATTGCTTTCAACAGTTTCTCCCCAGCAAGCGTGCCAGATACGGGGTTGAAATGTATAAGATCTGTGACAGGGCTATACAAGGACTTTTCTGGTTTACGGGGAAACAGATAGCAGCATGGAGCCTTGTGACTGCTCATACTACATAGAGAGCAGCGGCAAGATTGTTTGGGAAAAGGTGTCACCCTTATTCGGAAAGGGGTACCACTTGCCAGTGGGCAATTATTGAACAAGCGTTCCACTTTTTAGACACCGTTTTGAATTTGGAATTGGCGCATATGGCATTGTGCAACCTAGTCACTGGTGCTTCCCCCAACGGTTTGTAAATACCCAAGTGTGACAGGGGGAGAGAGCCTGCTTGAGAAGTAATGAATTGCTTACAGTGAGGTGGAAGAACAAACAGAACATTTTCATTATGTCTTCCATTCACACAGATACGACCGTCCAAACTGCAATGGCGACTGGTGTTGTTGAGAAGCCCCTCTGTGTCCATGACTACAACCTTAACATGGGAGGGGTGGACTTCAACGACCAGATGATGGGGCTGTACTTAGTCCAGACGCTGGTATAAAAAAAGCATCTGTATATTTGTTCCAATTGGCTTTATTCGACGCTTATGTACTATACAAAGCGTCAGGAAGAAGTGGATCCTTCCTAAAATTCCAGGAAGAGATCATTACAGCCTAATTATCCAATCCAGATGCAGTGAGCTGGCTGTATGCGAGGCATTTTCTGGATGTCCTCCCTGGTACCCCTACCCAAAGAACACCCCAAAAAAGATGTTGTGTCTGTAGCAAATGTGGATATAGGTGTGACACCCATTATTTTTGTCCCTTCTGTCTTGGCCAGCCTGGTCCCTGCATCCAGGACTGTTTGCGTAGCTACCACACACTAGTGAATTATTAGTATAGGGTACAGCACGGCACAGTCTAAAGCACACATTCACACAGGATCTCGAAAGATGTTAGATGGCTAACTGTCAGGTCTGGGCTCAGCCCTTCCTTCTCTGAGCTGGCCACTCAGCTGTCGGCTAATTGCCAGCTCTTAACTCTCCACACCTACTCACCTGTTGATGATATCTTGCTCATCAGACCTGCCTACTTAAGCCGTCCAGCCCAGAGGATCTCTCACTTTGCCTTGGTCAACATCACAGAGTCTATCTCCTGCATTCCTGTTTAAAGACTTGCTTGGCTGACATCCCTTTTGGCTCCAGATCCTGCTTGCTGTTCCACTACACTGATCCCTGACTCTCTGGCTTGGCTGACTATCCGTTCCCGTTATCGAACTTTGGCTATGTTTTGACTATGTTTGCTCTATTTACTTTTATTATTAAACAAGTGTTAATTAACTGTGCTGCCCTTGGCCTGGGCAAACCCTCTATGGGAAACACAAAAACCTGTTGTATTGAGTTACCCTGAGTTTGTGGCCTCCTTTAAAAGGGTATTTGTTGTTCCTGCATGTTCCGCTTCTGCTGCCAAGTGCCTCATGTCCATCAAACAGAGTATGAGAACTGTTGCTGATTAAGCCATTGAACTCTGGAAGCAGAGGTTGCTTGGAACAATGAGGCCCTTGTGGCTGCTTTTTCTCATGGTCTCTCGGATACTGTCAAGGATAAAATAGCAGCCCGAGATATGAGCTGGAGAAGTTGATCACGTTTGCCATCCTCATTGACTCCAGACTCTGGACTCTCTTTTAAGGAGCGCTTGCAGAAGCCTCCTGTTCGTTTGTCTCCGAGCTTTGCAGTTCCACCCATGCCTCCCTCACCTCCCATGCCTCCTGGTACTGAGTCGGTCAGTGAAGGTGAACCCATGCACTTGGGTTTCATGGGTCTCTCTGCAGATGAGAGAACCTTTAGGAGGGAGAGATTGTACTTTTATTGTGGCCAGACAGGTCACTTTTGAGATAATCCATGAGATAATCCAATTCCACGTTATTTCCTCACCTAAGTTTCCACTGTTTATTGGTTATCCTTGGTTGCAGAATCACAACCCCTCTTTTGATTGGCTATGTGCTGAGGTTCTCTCCTGGTCGCCACAATGCAGTAAGACATGCTTCCAGAAGGTAGCCAAGGTCCTGTGCACCTCTTCACTCTCCTCCCTGCCGGAGGAGTACCGCGATTTTAGTGATGTCTTTGACAAAGGACAAGCCGGTAGTTTGCCTCCACACCGGTTGTATGATTGCGCAATTGACCTTCAACCTGGTCCCTTTGTCGGCCTTGGAGGATAAGGCCATGGAGGAGTATGTTGCAGACGCACTTTCTCGTTCTCAGGTTTCATCCACAAATCCTCGTCTCCTGCTGGTGCTGCTTTCTTCTTTGTGAAAAAGAAGAGTGGTGAACTGAGACCTTGTATTGATTATAGGGGTCTCAATCATCACGATTAAGAATGCCTCTCTGATTCTGTTGAATTACTGTTTTACTATACTGTTTACTATACTACTATATTGTAATGTTTTATTGTTACTGTGTGTGTTTTATGGTTAACCACTGTTTGCTTTGCAGGTACTCCATTCAGATGCAGAGCACTGATTTGTATATTCTAACAGCAACAGGGTTTGCTCTCAGCATACGTAAATCAGTGACTACAGCGCCGTAGGAGGTGTTTTGATCACCGCACTTAAAAAAAAGAGCATATATGCCAAAGCATAGGGGCTGGGGTGGGTAGAGGATGGGATGGCCCGTATGCTTGGACATATATATTTGTTTCACTTTTCTTGGCAGAGATTTCTTCATCCACATTGATTAATGTGAATGGAGGAAAGAACATTGCATTTAAGACCATCATTAAAAGTGGGAGGATGCAGGGCCGTATATTCTAATGGTGGGCATACCACAAACTTTTTCTGGATGAGATTTCTTGATCCACATCAATCAATGTGAATGGAGGAATCTGTTAGGTTCTCTTTTTTTGTTCAGCCCACAGGCTACATTCAAAAAAAGAACATTACAATATATGCCCAACAAGGACTAGCAATGTACTGGTAAGTTGCTGGACATTGACTGTGTATACCGTGATGATGCCTGTTTAGGCATCAACTGGTATTGTTTTTTTCAGTGGGCCGTCAGCTTTCATGTAAAAGCCTAGAGACTAATTAGCCACTAGACTGCTTTCACAAGCAGTGGGAGGGGACACCGCCTTCCACATTTTTCTCAGCCTCGATTGTCCTACCGGGCAGCCCGACAATGCAACCGTTTGTTCCACCGGCAGACCATAGAGCTGATCAGAGACCAGAATGGCTCCAATAATCTCTATGGCCTAAGAAACTGGAAGCTACGAGTATTTCATCACTTCAGTTTTGCCGGATATAAACAGCGCCATTTTTAAATTGGGAAAGCATTTTATCACACCGATCTTGGTGGTGTCAGATGCTTTAAGGACAGGGGAGAGATCTAGAGTCTAATAGACCCCACATTTTTCAAAAAAGAATACCAGTCACTACCTATTGCTATCATAGAGGATATTTACATTCCCTGTAATAACAATAAGAGTGATAAAAAAAAATAAAAATGAAAGGGACGGTGTAAAAATAAAATAAAAAAGCAAAATAAATAGTAATAATAATAATAATAATGAAAAAAAATTAAAGCACTCCTATCCCCCCGTGCTCACTTGCAAAGGCGAACGCAAGCATCGGTCTCATGTCGTATGTAAACAGCAATTGCACCATGCATGTGAGGTATCACCATGAATCTTAGGTCAAGGGCAGTAATTCTAGCAGTAGACCTCCTCTTTAAATCTAAAGTGGTAATCTGTAAAAGCTTTTAAATGCTTTTAAAAATGCATGTAGTTTGTCGCCGCTAAACGGGCGTGCGCAATTTTAAAGCATGTCCTGTTTGGTATCTATGTACTCGGCATAAGATCATCTTTTACCAAATGATTGGGCAATATATTGTGTTTTTGTGCATTAAAATTCAAAAAAGTGTTTTTTTTCCCAACAAATTGCATTTGGAAAATTGCTGCGCAAATGCTGTGTGACAAAAAAATTGCAATACTCACCATTTTCTTCTTCAGGGCCTCTACTTTAAAACACACACACACACATATATATATATATATATATATATATATATATATATATATATATATATATATATATATATATATATATATATATATATATATATATATATAATGTTTGGGGTTGTAAAGTTATTTTCGAGCAAATAAAATCATTTTTTCATCTAAACAAAGTGTCAAAGTGTCAGAAAGTGCTTGGTCTTCAAGTGTTTAGAAGAGTGGGTGATGTGTGACATAAGCTTCTAATGTTGAGCATGAAATGCCAGGACAGTTCAAACACCCCCCAAATGACTCATTTTTGGAAGGTAGACACTCCAAGCTATTTGCTGAGAGGCATGTTGAGTCCATGGAATATACAAAGTTGTAACTTAAATGATATATATTACACATGTCATGGGTATATGTGTAATTACATCCCAAATCTAATTCTGCTTCTTCTCCTGAATATGGGGATACCAAATGTGAGAGGCTTTTTGGCAGTCTAGCTGCAAACAGGACTCGAAAACCAGTCACTGTCTTCAGGATTTCTAAGGGCGTAATCTGCTCATTTCACCTCTTCACTACCTATCACAGTTTTGGAGGCCCTGAAATGTCAAGATAGCACCTCAAGAAATGAGATAGGCAGTCAAAAAGTAAAAGCTGCATAAATTTCAGCATATATACCATAGTGTGTAGAAGCTATAACTTTTGCGCAAACCAATAAAAATACACATAGCACCTCCCCCAACATTCTCCATAATATAGAATACAGGAAAGGAAAATTACGGTAAGTATAATACAATTTTTCATTTTCCAGGTGCCTCCATGGCAGCATACCTGTGATAAACAACTAGCTCACACAGGTGGGTTCAATGCTTTGACAAAAAAAATTTTAATCAGACATAGACATAGCGGCCTGAACTGCTCTTCTCCCAAACTCTACTGTTGTAAGAGCCCCGGGGTCGATACGGTAGTGTTTAAGAAATGTGTGCTGAAAAGACCAAGTGGTGGCCCTGCATATTGTTTCTAAAGAAACATTCGCCCTCGCTACCCGAGATGCCAAAACTGCTCTCATTGAATGAGCATTCACTTGAGATGGAGGTTCCAAGTTCCTCACCCTGTAAGCTTTTTGTATTAACTTGACAACCCAGGATGCCAAGGTTCTGGTGAAAGCTTCCCTTCCCCTATTTCTGCCCCATTGGATGATGAATAATCTTTCTGAGTTCCTGAAACTTGCTGTAGCTTCCAAGTAGGCCCTGAAGACTATGGTTATATCTAACTCATATAGAAAAACAAACAGGGAGGGCACACCGACCTTGTGCATTACCAAGGATAACATTTATTTAAATAGTAAAAACAAAAATAATACTCAAAAACAGACGTTTAAAAAGGCCTGACATTGCTCCAAAAATTCAGAAAATTCGGAACCGTGCCTTATAGACATCTGCAACCTGGACCGGATGTTAGGAGGAACCAGATGGCATTGCAAACGGCTTACGCATTACGAGGGAGTACCCTCTTCATCACAGCCACAGCGATAGCAGACTGACTTTCTCTACATTCCCTCTATATAAAGCCACATTCACATGTCTGGGTGGATGCCCACCGGGGTCTGCCCACCTATCCCGATGGAAGTCGCCCACCATGTCCATCCATCCATCAAAACATACCATATATTATTATGCCATTTTTGGAGAAATGTTAAGCCTTTTTAAACGTCTGTTTTTGAGTATTATTTTTGTTTTTACTATTTAACCACAGCCATGGAAGGATTTGCCCCCTTCCTGACCAGAGCACTTTTTGCGATTCGGCTCTGCGTCGCTTTAACTGACAAATGCACGGTCGTGCAAGGTTGTACCCAAACAAAATTGGTGGTATTTGATCACCTCTGCATTTTTATTTTTTTGCGCTATAAACAAAAAAGAACGACAATTTTGAAAAAAAAGCAATATTTTTTACTTTTTGCTATAACAAATATCCCCCAAAAATATATAAAAAAATATTTTTTTTCCCTCAGTTTAGGCTGATATGTATTCTTCTACATATTTTTGGTAAAAAAAATATAAGCGTATATTAATTAGTTTGCGCAAAATTGATAGTGTCTACAAAATAGGGGATCGTTTTATGGCATTTGTATTATTATTTTTTTTTATTAGTAATGGTGGCGATTTGCGATTTTTATCATGACTGTGACATTATGGCAGATACATTGGACACTTTTGACACTATTTTGGGACCATTGTCATTTATACAGCGATCAGTGCTATAAAAATGCACTGATTACTGTGTAAATGACACCCCCATTCTACCTCTCCGTGACACGATTGCGGGCACCCGGCGGACATCGAGTCTGCGAGACCCGCGGTCACAAAGAACGGGGCGGGCGCGCCTCCAGCACCGCTTCTTAAAGGGGACGTACCTGTATGCCCTTTTACCCACCCATGCCATTCTGCTGACGTATATCGTCGTGCAGTAGTCGGGAAGAAGTTAAATAAATTTTATCTTTGGTAACGCACAAGGTCGGTGCGCCCTCCCTTTTTTTCTGTATGTTTCAGCTCTAAGAGTACCCATTGTTCTGAGGAGTGTAGCAAGACCTTTGAAATTCCATATTTTATCCGAAGGGTTGGCTACACCACCTACACATTGACTATGCTCCTGAGCGCAGGAGATTGTGTTGTGTTGTATATCTAGCTCATGGCAAGAGTTTGATTCTGAGTCAAAGAAAACTGGTAACGCCTATGGTTCCGATAGATGTGCTGTTGTGGTGGCTTTAGGTGTGAATCCTCGGAGAAGATGAAGCTCTACCCTGTCTGGATGAGTGGATAAGACTTCTAGTATTAGAGAAAGATCCCATTTTGCAAAGGAATGCCTAGTCGGAGGACACATCTTCAATACCCCTCTGTGGAATGTGACCACTAGAGGATCTTCTGCCCATTTTGTGTTAGTTGCTGCAGAAATCGCCGACACTTGCACCTTAAGGGAGCTCTGGCTGAGCCCCAGATCGAGACCAGCCTGAAACATTGGCAGTGGAAGGAGAGAATGGATCAAACCCCCTTCCTGTGGCATAGGATAAGAATTTGTCCCAAATCCTTGCATATATTGTGTTTGTTGTTGGCTTTCTGGCTTTAAGCAGGGTGGATATGACTTCCTGGGAGCAGCCTAACAACTCAAACCTCCTCTTTTCAACCTCCAGATTTGAAGATACAGTTTTTGTGGGTCTGGATGAGCCAGCTTGCCCTGGGTCAATAACTTCGGGAAGAGGGGATTTCTGATAGGAGGACTCACACTGAGCTGCATGGCTAACAGGAACCAAGGTCTCGTCAGCCAATAAAGTAATACCTCTAGTATTTGGACTGGTTCCCTTAAAAACCTGAGGAGAAATTTCGAGATGGGTGGGTGAGAAGGAAAGGCGTATGCCGTCGTGAAGTTCCAAGGACACGACAACACATCTACTCCCTCCGCATATGGGTGTGGAAGGCAAGAAAAGAACCTCCTGAGCTCGGTATTCTTCTGGGTAGCAAAGAGGTCCACCTGCAAGGATTGCCATAGATTAGAAACTTGGATGAACACATGGGGGTGGAGTGAACACTCGTTGTTGTTCCCAAATTTCCTCAATAAGATGTCTGCCTCTGTGTTCATTTTGCCTGGGAGATATATTGCTTTTAGGTCTACCAGGTTCCTTTTTGGCCCCTTGTTTCTAAAGATATGAAACTGCTGCTCTGTTGTCCAGACGCAGAAGTACCCTCCGCCCCTTAATCTGAGGTGCCAAAGAGGTCAAGACTAGAAATGCCTCACTCATTTCAAGACATTGAATACTATCCCTCTGGTGGGAAAGCACCATCTTCCCTGAATCCTGAATTCTCTGCAATGGGCACCCCACCCCTGACCACTTGCATTGTATAAATATGGTCCGTGAGTGGGAATCCAAATGATGGGACCGGGAGAGATTCTCTGGATTCGTCCACCAGTGCAGGCTCCTGCTCATTAGTGTAGTCAACAGAATTGCCTGAGATAGATGTTGCCTTTTCGATTGTGTTAGGAATCCTGTCTGGAAGTGCCTCAGATGCCAGTGAGACCACGGGACTAGAGGTATACACGAGGACATTGTGCCAAAAAGTCTCTGCGAGGCTGATAAGTGGGACCTCCGTATGGCCTTGGACATTTTTTGAATGATGCCCCTCATCTTCGGCTGAGGTAAAGAAACTGTGCCCAGGACTGTATTGAACATTGCCTCTAAGTAAATCATTTGTGTCAAACTAGTTGGCTCTTTCATTGATTCACCAACCACCCCAGCTCCGATAACGACTGCAGAAGTATTTCTCGTGGGCTATAAGATGATTTGGGTTGTTTGATAATAAGAGGATATCGTCCAGATAGTGGAAAATTCTTAATTCTCTCTCTGAGGGGCCAAAACAGATATCAACACCTTTGTGAATACCCGAGGGGAGGTGCACAGACTGAAGGGCAGAGCCTGGAATTGCAGGTGAACTTGATCCACTGGGAACCTTAGATACTTCTGAAAAGATGGTAGAATATAGATGTAGAGGTAGGCATCCTGCAGGTCTATTGATATTAACCAATCTCCTGGTTGTATGGCTTGGATGATTGTTTGCAATTACTCCATCTTGAAATGATGGATGTATCTGAGTCTTTTCAAATCTATTACAGGTCTCAAGTCACCTGTTTTCTTCTGTACCAGAAAGAAGGTGGAATAAAAACCTGTAAATTGTTGTGAAGGGGGTCAGGTACTGCTGCCCCTTGATGCTGTAGAGACTCTATAAACTGATTTAAGGCCAGTGCTTTCTGTGAGGAGGCCGGCGTCTGATTTTTCTTGAAGGATGTGTGAGGAGGCTTACAAGATATGGTCCAAAAGTGACCATACCGAACTGTTGACAGGACCCATGGGTCCTGGCATCTGGCAGCCCAGACTGGGAAGAAACCCTTTAGCCGGGCCCCTGCTGGGGGCGTTTCTGCCCCTCTGGCGTCAAAAGGACTTCGTCCCCTCCTGGGGAGCAGTGAGGGTTTTGTTCCTTCTGGTTCCCAAGAAAGACGTCTGGGTGCCTCTCCACATTCTCTTATTATCTTTAAAGGGGCAAGACTGTCTGAAGTCTCTGGAGCTTGATTGTCGAAATCGAGACAAATAGCTTCTCTGGACCCTCCTGTCCCAAGGAAGTAAGCTGGACTTTCCCCCGTTACTTGGGAAATTGCTTTATCAAGTCTATCAAGTTTCTCAGTGAAGAGAAATTTGCCATCAAAAGAAATCTTGCACCAATTTTGTTTTGATGCAAGATAAGCTGTCCAGGGTTTTAGCCATATGGCTCGTTTTGCCATGACCGAATCTAGCATTGAGTTAGCTGTACAATGGATCGTGTCAATCGCTGCTTCCCCTACAAAATCCGCTGCTAACTTAAGCTCCTCCAGAGCCTTCATTATGTCGTCCCTGGGGACGTCTTGGCAGAGAGCTGTCTCTGGTTTCCATCCATGACCTGATAGAGTTGGAAACAGACGTTAGTGCAATGGCTGGCCTACAAGCTGCTCCTGCAGCTAGATAGCTTTTCTTGAGATCCAGATCAATTCGTCTGTCCAGGGGAACCTTGAATGACGTTGAATCCTCCGTTGGTAAGGTCACGTTTTTTGCTAGCTGTACAACTTCCGCATCAACCACAGGCATGAGGAAAATTTCTTGTCTGTTTTGCTCAATTCATCCTCTATAATTTCTTTGATTTCCCCCATTAAAGGAAAGACAATTTGTTTTCTTTTAAGAAAAGGAAAAAAAGTTTTTGACTTCTGGGGTGGTTCTTCCGGATCAATCCAGCCAATAGCATTCTTTACTGCCTCGACAAAGGGCTAGACCAAGGAAAAACTAAACTGCATGGTTCAGATTCCTCTGAAGATTCCCCAGAAGGATCTTCAAGAGAAGAATGCCTAGCTGTGCTTCCTGATGTAGGCAGCGGGGTACTGACAGCTTTAGGACCCGAAGTGCTGGGGTCTAGGTCTTGTACTTGAACAGCCTGTGGAACCGGATGGGTGGGAATTATGGCCACCAGTAGGGATGAGCTTCGAGTTCGAGTCGAACTCATGTTCTACTCGAACATTGGCTGTTCGCAAGTTCGCCGAACAGCGAACAATTTGGGGTGTTCGCGGCAAATTCGAATGCCGCGGAACACCCTTTAAAAGTCTATGGGAGAAATCAAAAGTGCTAATTTTAAAGGCTTATATGCAAGTTATTGTCATAAAAAGTGTTTGGGGACCCGGGTCCTGCCCCAGGGGACATGGATCAATGCAAAAAAAAGTTTTAAAAACGGACGTTTTTTCAGGAACAGTGATTTTATTAATGCTTAAAGTCAAACAATAAAAGTGTAATATCCCTTTAAATTTCGTACCTGGGGGGTGTCTATAGTATGCCTGTAAAGGGGCGCATGTTTCCTGTGTTTAGAACAGTCTGACAGCAAAATGACATTTGGAAGGAAAAAACTCATTTAAAACTACCCGCGGCTATTGCATTGCCGACAATACACATAGAAGTTCATTGATAAAAACGGCATGGGAATTCCCCACAGGGCAACCCCGAACCAAAAAAAAAAAAAAAAAAATGATGTGGGGGTCCCCCTAAATTCCATACAAGGCCCTTCAGGTCTGGTATGGATATTAAGGGGAACCCCAGCCAAAATTAAAAAAAAAAATTGACGTGGGGTTCCCCCTAAATTCCATACCAGACCCTTCAGGTCTGGTATGGATTTTAAGGGGAACCCCGCGCCAAAAAAAAAAAAAAAACGGCGTGGGGTCCCCCCAAAAATCTATACCAGACCCTTATCCGAGCACGCAACCTGGCAGGCCGCAGGAAAAGAGGGGGGGACGAGAGTGCGGCCCCCCCCCCTCCTGAACCGTACCAGGCCACATGCCCTCAACATTGGGAGGGTGCTTTGGGGTAGCCCCCCAAAACACCTTGTCCCCATGTTGATGAAGACAAGGGCCTCATCCCCACAACCCTGGCCGGTGGTTGTGGGGGTCTACGGGCGGGGGGCTTATCGGAATCTGGAAGCCCCCTTTAACAAGGGGACCCCCAGATCCCGGCCCCCCCCTGTGTGAAATGGTAAGGGGGTACTTACCCCTACCATTTCACTAAAAAACTGTCAAAAATGTTAAAAATGACAAGAGACAGTTTTTGACAATTCCTTTATTTAAATGCTTCTTCTTTCTTCCTTCATCTTCTTCTTCTTCTGGTTCTTCTGGCTCTTCTGGTTCTTCCTCCGGCATTCTCGTCCAGCATCTTCTCCGCGGCGTCTTCTATCTTCTTCTCCTCGGGCCGCTCCGCACCCATGGCATGAGGGGGGAGGCTCCCGCTCTTCTCTTCATCTTCTTCTCTTCTTCATCTTCTTCTTCTTCTTCTTTTTCTTCCTTCTTCTCTTCTTCCTGTCTTCTCCGGGCCGCTCCGCAGCCATGCTGTGGCATGGAGGGAGGCTCCCGCTGTGTGACGGCGTCTCTTCGTCTGACGGTTCTTAAATAACGGGGGGCGGGGCCATCCGGTGACCCCGCCCCCCTCTGACGCACGGTAACTTGACGGACTTCCCTGTGACGTCACGGGGAATGCCACAGGGAAGTCCCGTCATGTCACCGTGCGTCAGAGGGGGGCGGGGTCACCGGGTGGCCCCGCCCCCCGTTATTTAAGAACCGTCAGACGAAGAGACGCCGTCACACAGCGGGAGCCTCCCTCCATGCCACAGCATGGCTGCGGAGCGGCCCGGAGAAGACAGGAAGAAGAGAAGAAGGAAGAAGAAGAAGAAGAAGAAGATGAAGAAGAAGATGAAGAAGAGAAGAAGATGAAGAGAAGAGCGGGAGCCTCCCCCCTCATGCCATGGGTGCGGAGCGGCCCGAGGAGAAGAAGATAGAAGACGCCGCGGAGAAGATGCTGGACGAGAACGCCGGAGGAAGAACCTGAAGAGCCAGAAGAACCAGAAGAAGATGAAGGAAGAAAGAAGAAGCATTTAAATAAAGGAATTGTCAAAAACTGTCCCTTGTCATTTTTAACATTTTTGACAGTTTTTTAGTGAAATGGTAGGGGTAAGTACCCCCTTACCATTTCACACAGGGGGGGGGGCCGAGATCTGGGGGTCCCCTTGTTAAAGGGGGCTTCCAGATTCCGATAAGCCCCCCGCCCGCAGACCCCCACAACCACCGGCCAGGGTTGTGGGGATGAGGCCCTTGTCTTCATCAACATGGGGACAAGGTGTTTTGGGGGGCTACCCCAAAGCACCCTCCCAATGTTGAGGGCATGTGGCCTGGTACGGTTCAGGAGGGGGGGGGGCGCACTCTCGTCCCCCCCTCTTTTCCTGCGGCCTGCCAGGTTGCGTGCTCGGATAAGGGTCTGGTATGGATTTTTAGGGGGACCCCACGCTGTTTTTTCTTTTTTTTTGGCGCGGGGTTCCCCTTAAAATCCATACCAGACCTGAAGGGTCTGGTATGGAATTTAGGGGGAACCCCACGTCAATTTTTTTTTTAAATTTTGGCTGGGGTTCCCCTTAATATCCATACCAGACCTGAAGGGCCTTGTATGGAATTTAGGGGGACTCCCACATCATTTTTTTTTTTAATTTTGGTTCGGGGTTGCCCTGTGGGGAATTCCCATGCCGTTTTTATCAATGAACTTCTATGTGTATTGTCGGCAATGCAATAGCCGCGGTAGTTTTAAATGTGTTTTTTCCTTCAAAATGTCACTTTGCTGTCAGACTGTTCTAAACACGGGAAACATGCGCCCCTTTACAGGCATACTATAGACACCCCCCAGGTATGAAATTTAAAGGGATATTACACTTTTATTGTTTGACTTTAAGCATTATTAAAATCACTGCTCCTGAAAAAACGGCCGTTTTTAAAACTTTTTTTTGCATTGATTCATGTCCCCTGGGGGAGGACCCGGGTCCCCAAACACTTTTATTGACAATAACTTGCATATTAGCCTTTAAAATTAGCACTTTTGATTATTCATGTTCGTGTCCCATAGACTTTAACGGCGTTCGCGTGTTCGAACGAATTTTTTTCCTGTTCGCATGTTCTGGTGCGAACCGAACAGGGGGGTGTTCGGCTCATCCCTAGCCACCAGTTCTAAGAATGAGTCTTTCATGGTCTGTTTAAGCACGACCACTTGTTGACTTTCCAGTTCCCAGTTGGTTGCGTAATGCCTGAGACAGTCCTTACAGACCAATTTATCACAAGTTTAGCATTGCTTGCTTGACACCCGAGACGGGGGTGAGGGAGAGCGATGATGTCTTCGAGATCCAGATCTCCTAGAAGACTTAGGATGTGAAGAGCGTGATCCCTGCTCTGGGCTGTCATCGTTGTCATAGCGTCTTGAAGATTTTCTGGACCGCTTTGAGGGAACAGGGCTGAAACAAAGTTTGTTCGTCAATGGTGCATTCTTTTTTTTTATTTTTTGCTATACTCACATACAGATGGTCCCATACCTATTGGACACGAGAGGATCTTGACTTTGTGACGAATGGCTCATGGCGAAAATGGGCAGGAGGATCAGCTGTAGGAAGACGAAGTAGGAAAAGGATAGAACCCATTGGGGAAAGAATTAATAGAACCACTGTCATTTTGAACATTTTGAACTGCAGGGCACGCACAGGATAATGTGAAGCAGCCCTGAGCCCAAAATGGAGACAAACTTTTTACTCCAAGCGGAGAAATAAATCTCTTAAAGGGGACAAAACATTTTTTTAAAGTTTTTTATTATTAATTATTATATATATATATATATATATATATATATATATATATATATATATATATATATATATATATATATGTTTAAAACAAAAGCTCTTTATTTAACTTTCTTTTCCTTTTAAAGAAAAAAAGAAGATCTAACCTGACCAAGGAAGAAAAGGAAGCTGATCCTTCCACTGTATCCACCAGCATTCGTTTTTTCTTGAAACACAGCAGACTGCGTTCCTGCAAGGAAACGCTGCAAGACCCCAAAAGGTCCACAGAAGGGGTTCCCAGTCTTATTAGCACTAATAGCGGCCCAAGAACAAGGACTGCACACGGGAGAGGCTGAACCCAGCGGACGCTGGCAGAGGTATAGACGTACTGCTACTCTTCACAAGTTCCAGAGGTATGTGGAAAAAAGGAGAATGTTGGGGGATGGGCTATGCCTTTAATTTATGCTATTCACTAGTCCTGAATGAGGAGTCAAGGTGGTGCTCTATCACAGGTATGCTACCATGGACGCACCAGGAAATTGAGTTTCTTGGATATTTTTTATAACAAAAAACAGAAAATTTTTGGCATTTTTTCATTTATATCACAAAAAAAAAAAATCCCAGTGGTGATCAAATACCACCAAAAGAAATCTCTATTTGTGGGAAAAAATAAACATGAATTTTGTTTTGGTACAGTGTTGCATGTGCGCAATTACCATTTAAAGTAGCACAGAGCCAAATTGCAAAAAAATGCTCTGGTCAGGAAGGGGGCATAACCTTCCGGAACTAAGGTGGTTAAAGGATCTGAAGGATGTAGTTTTCCTTCCTTGTTTTTCTTATGGGGATAGTAGTACCAAAGAAAGGAGACCGAAAGATTGTGCAAGGTATTGAAAACTGCTCTGATATCACACCACGGCAAGATTATGCTAAAGATTATTCAACATACACTGGAACTTTACATTGACAGAGAGGTAGCCAATGCATGTACAACCTGCATTTACAAAATGACAGAGGACCTAGGGACATTAATGCAGATACATGCAGAGATCATCAAAAAAGCCAAGAACGATGTCAACAAAAGGGAACCGCCTCTAGCTGAGAGAGGTCACTCCATATATAGGAAGGGAGTCAAAGAATTGCTGAACATGTGATTGCCAATTTGCTTGAGATTGCCCCTTGGCAGAAACCCATTTGGGGGTCCAGGACATTAGCAAGGACTTAAGGACACTTTCTAATTTTTGCAAGGTATGACTAGTTTAATGGACAGGGGCATCATAGGGCACTAAGGATGCACTCATGGAAAGGATGAAAGGGAAAGCATGTCTGTGAACAAGCTATAATGTTAATCATACTTTACAACTTTTAGTAAAATAACTTTGTTGTTACACATCCTTGTCTGGTTATAAGTTATTTGAGGATATAACTAAAGGGGTGCATGCATGGCATATCAAACATATGGTTCACACCAGGGGACAAGACACACAATAAGAGAAGATGCAATACAAAGTGTTTAATGAACGGTCAAGCTAATCAGAGAAAGCTTTATTGCTGTTGCCAATGACTGTAATACTAGTGTCAATGTGCATATAACAGCCAGTCGGCAGTCAGGAAGATGAGGTGACTTGGCATAGGTGACAGAAGGCCCTGGTAGTGAAGGAGCTTGTGTGCTTAGGCTCCTTCCCTAGTGATCGGTACCCCAATCTGGGTCTGACTTGGGCTACGGGACATCCTAGGGAGCCAGCCTATATGTCACAGATGATGGAGTGAGGCCTTGAGGGAAGAGTAAGCACAGGTTCTGAATAGTATTGAGCTTCCTGGAATTCAACAAACTCTGATGTGGACAGCATGGATAACCCTCTTTAGACCTTGTTATAGCATAAGAACCGACTTTAGTGGTGACATGATACCCACTGTGGTCCTCCCCATTAAGGATCCCAACACAAAGCTACATTTGATACATTTATACACATAGGATCTTGCCAGTCCTAGATAAATAACTCCTGAAGAAGTGACACCGTGCAAAACTCCAGTAGAGGAGTGGGGCTATCAATATTGAAGATGGAGGAGATAAGCAACATTATGGAATGAGTAGGAGCTCCCGAGTTCCACAAGTTAGCTTGAAAAAGGAGCATGGCTGCCGTGTCACCTGCAGCGCACACATGCTCAAGAAACGCGTCGCTTTCCAGTGACATCATCCATCCGTGCCTGTCTACCAACTGCGCCTCTAGCCTCGCTTTGAGCTGTCTCCACCGCGGCTGGCTTTTCACAACTAGATATGCTGTAGCCAGCACAGTGCTTCTCCCCCACCGGATTTGACTGCCAATTGATGACCAGATCTCTCCCCCTTGGTGGGACTTCTCCATGCCTGATTATGACTTCACAAATGTGAGTTGCCGTTGTTAAGTTGTCTATAAAAACTTGTCCTATATCTGCACCCAGAGGCACCTCTCTCGTGTTTTTTCAGTGTAACTGGAACATGGTTTCTCTTCCCATATGACGGCAGCCCTGAGTGTTGGACCCTCCACTACCATTCCTTATGGTCCTTGGACTGTTAAAACAGATTTAATGATCATGGACTATTGTCACCTTATGTTTTCCTGCACAGATTACTATGTTTATTAATTTTTATGCCTATACAACACTGTGAGATATGTTGTTCTGGTTCCCTGTGCCTTTACTTGTATTGTGTCTTATCAGCCACTAGCGATTGAATAACCCCTATTTTTAACCATCACTACTTTGGTCTATGTGTTTTGTAATTGTTTGTATTTTTGCTATAATAAAGATTGTACACAAGAAAGTTTTTAATCATGCCTACAAAATCAAACCTTTTTTCACTTTTTCCTGGCATTCAAGTTTAATTACAATTATGCCACATACACACGATCGCACATTCCGACAACAAAATCCATGTTGGCTCAAACTTGTCTTGCATACACACGGTCACACAAATCTTGTTGGAAATTCCGATCGCCAAGAACGCGGTCATGTACAACAGGTATAACGAGCCGAGAAAAATTAAGTTCAATAGCCAGTGCAGCTCTTCTGCTTTATTCCGAGCATGCGTGGAACTTTGTGTGTTGGAACTGTGTACACACGATCGGAATTTACGACAACGGATTTTGTTGTCGGAAAATTTGAGATCCAGATCTCAAATTTTGTTCTTCGGAAATTCCGACGGAAAATGTCCAATGGAGCCTACACACGGTCGGAATTTCCGACAACAAGCTCCCATCAAACATTTCCCGTTGGAAAATCCAACCGTGTGTATGCGGCATTAGGGTAAAGTGTTAACCGTATGGATCAGTTTCACTGGGATGGGGTGACAGACAACTGGGCTGGTGGAGTCTAGTGCATGTCACACAGCACTGGCTCAGAAATGCTGCACAGGAAAAGGAGAGAAGTGTATTGAGGAACTGTTATCCATAATGTACAGTCTATTTAAAACTAAAGAACAATGCCACAGAATCCAAAGAGTTAAATCACTGTCTGTCCAGAGAAGTTCTGCTCATTTACAAAGAGTGCTGCATTAATGTCATACCCCAGTTTCGGCATATGCATTTGTCAGCCTGTAGGGGCATGAGTAAGCACTCTTCCATGTTACCACCTGGACACCACCCACATGCTGGGACTTTGAATTCTGACAGCAGAAACCTTGAAATTTCTCTTTGACAGAAGTTGGTCAAACGATTGACTTCCTTCATGTGAGAATGACCCCACACCTGTCTGCATGGCCTGTCCCTAATGAACTTGCCCAATTTTGACAAGTGCATGACCAGCTTTAGACAGGGCAGCACACTCTAAGCATATGCAGAGCATATAATAAGAGAGGAGATTTCGGGGTGGGTGGAAGAAACATCAGCAAACTTTGATCTGCCTATAACACTTTGCTCATAGCTTAAAATGTACGGTACAATAGCCTCAAAGAATAAGCTAAAGGACAGAGTGAAAGTATAGGACTCTGGATAAATAGCAAGTAAAAACTGGCAAAAAAGATGGAACCTCAGCTAAAATAAAGTTATTACAATAGAAAAGACAAGTAACTTCAAAGTCAGTGGTGAAAACACAGAAATCGTACACAGCTTCTACCTCCTTGGATCAATTATTAATGACAAAGGATCCAGCAGTCAAGAAATATGATACAGACTGGCCTTTGGAAGAGCTACTATGAAAGATCTTCAAAAGTACATAAGTACAAAGATCAGAATTCAAAAAAGCTATGCTATTTTCTGTCACTCTTTATGGATATGATAGCTGGACAATGAACAAGCAAGACAAAAAAGTACTGTTGCCTTCAAACTTTGATGTTGAAAAGTTGTAAGACTATTATGGATTGCAAGGCAAACAAACAGTGGATTATTCAACAAGCCAAGCTCAACATTTCACTGCAAGCCTAGATGGCTAGACTAAAGCCTGTCTTATTTTAAACATATAAGAATAATCAATTCACCAAAAAATGCTTTAAAAAGTTGAAGAAGAAAATAAGCAGACAGGGGCAAGGCGCAGACATTGTGGCTCTGTCCTGAGTGGCTCTGTCACGAGTGATGCGCAGTTTCACCGACGCAGTTATCAATTCTGATCATGTCTTCTCTGCTCTTTTACAGGTAAATGTCTCCTATCCATCTGTACATCTCTACTGAACTGACTTTGCTGTTACATTTTTGGCGAATGTCTTCTATCCATCTGTACATCTCTACTGAACTAACTTTGCTGTAACATTTTTGGTAAATGTCTCCTATCCATCTGTACATCACTACTGAACTGACTTTGCTGTAACATTTTTGGTAAATGTCTTCTGCTTCCATATCTTTAAACTAATTTAATGCTAGCTCTATAACAAACACACTGCAATAGCAATATTGCTGGTGATTGATTCTCAACCCCATTTGGCTTGAGTGATCAAGAGAGGTAATTAGCTTTACGACCCTAGCCTGTGTCTGTAGCTGGTCTGGTATTGGCCATCTCCTCCCCATATTCAGGTGTCTCAAATTAGACCCAATAATGACCAACTGAGAAATGCATGCCTGCTTAGTCTCCCTATAAATTTAAAGCAGCATATGGGGTGGCGCAGACAGGGGCAAGGCGCAGACATCATGGCTCTGTCATGAGTGATGCACAGTTTCACTGACGCAGTTTAACTAAAGCTGGATGAAGATACAACAAGAACTCTGCTCTACTCTGCAAGACGACAAGCAACCCAGCTTTTGACATTTATTTTATATTTTATATAAAGTTAGTTATCTCCTCTCTATCCACTAACATGCTCCCTATTCTTTTCCTTCTCACATTGGTGTCTTCTATCCTCAAATTATCTTTACTCTACCCCTCCTCTCTGCCCTGCAGCATGCACATATCACCCTCACTCCTACCCTCTCCCTACTAGGGCACCCATCATCTCCTGCATTTGCTGCACCCACATGCTGACATAAACACGAGGGCCACTAGACACGTGCGCTCATGCACATCCCACTCCCATCTTGCCTTCCTTGCTCTCCTCCTTCTCCTAGTCTCAGGTGACATTTCTCCTGATCCTGGTCCACCATTTTCCAACTGCAAGCCACATATCCAATACCCCTCCCCCTCTGGCAACCACCGCAATCCACTCAGTTTAATTTCTATCCCCCTGCTTCCTCAAAGCAGCTCACCAATCTCATGCGCCCTTTGGAACACCCGCTCCATCTGTAACAAGCTAACATCTGTACATGACCTCTTAATCTCTCATGGCTTCAACATATTTGCCATAACAGAAACCTGGCTTCAAAATTTTGACTCAGCTTCTCCTGCTGCCCTCTCCCATGTTGATCTCCATTCGACTCACTTCACCAGACC
The DNA here is from genome assembly GCA_037952925.1 of Lithobates clamitans. NCBI lineage: Eukaryota > Metazoa > Chordata > Amphibia > Anura > Ranidae > Lithobates > Lithobates clamitans. The sequence continues at coordinate 5,015,199 of JBBGZY010000925.1, read as the reverse complement.
CAACAGACAGAAAGGAGGTGGAGTTGGCTTCCTTCTATCCCCACAAAGCACCTTCCAAGTCCTTCCTGTCCCTCCCTCTCTATCCCTCTCTTCTTTCGAGATGCACTGTATTCGTCGGTTTTCTCCCATTTCTCAGAGGATTGCAGCAATTTATCGGCCTCCAGGACCGGTATCGCGCTTTCTTGATGACTTTGCGGCCTGGCTACCCTACTTTCTCTCCTTTGAAATACCCACCATTATTCTTGGTGACTTCAACATTCCTGTCAATGTTAACAGCCCAACTACAGCTAAACTTCTCGACTTAACCTCATCTTTTGACCTAACCCAATGGACGCATACTTCCACTCACTCCAATGGTAATACCCTTGACCTTGTATTCTCCCATCTCTGCAACCCTGGCAACCTCACCAACACCCCCTTTCCTCTCTCTGACCACAACCTCATTACTTTCACTGTATCCTTGCCTCAAACCACCCATCCCTCCAAGCAGCAAACAATTACTTGTAGAAACCTTTGCCACTTTAACCCTTCTCTTCTCTATTCTGCTACTGACCACCTATATGACATAATCTCTCCCCTGTCCTGTCCTGACCTGGCCACCTCTGTCTACAACAGTTCACTCTCATCATCACTAGATGCAATTGCTCCTCTAACCACAACCAGAATCAGGCCCCGACCGTTACAACCCTGCCAAACTGACAACACTAGAAATCTCAAGAGACATTGCCGTGCTCTTGAACGACTGTGGCGTAAAACCAAATGCCTGCAAGACTTCACCGTATATAAATCTGCCCTTTTAAAATACAATTCCTGCCTCTATGCTGCCAAATAAGCATACTCTGTCTCTCTTAATAATTCCTTGTCATCCCCGTCGGCTCTTCTCAACCTTTAACTCTCTGCTTCGTCCCCCACCCCCTCTACCCACTAACTCACTCACTGCCCAAGAGATTGCCAATCACTTCAAAGACAAGATCGATGCAATTCGTGAGGATACCTCCACTGTGCGTACGTCTTCCCCACCCAACATACCTTGCCTAGCAGCACATTCAAAACTCTCCTCTTTTGAATTGGCTACTACTGAAGAGGTTACAAAACTTTTCTCAGATGCCCACCTAACCAATTGTCTACGGTCACCCTCTTCTTCTATCCCTTTGCTCCATCACTCACATCTTCAATCTCTCCCTCTCTAGTGGCATCTTCCCCTCTCCTCTAAAACATGCACAGATCACTCCCATACTTAAAAATCCCTCACTGGACCCTACCAACCTGAACAACTTAAGACCCATCTCATTGCTCCCATTCACCTCTAAACTTCTAGAACGCTTAGTCTACAACCATCTTAGGTCCTACCTCAGTGAAATTAACCTTCTTGACCCCTTACAGTCTGGCTTTCGCTCGCAGCACTCCACGAAAACTGCCTTACTAAAGCTCACTAATGATTTACTAACTGCTAAAACCAACAGCCAGTACTCCATACTCCTACTACTTGACCTCTCTGCGGCCTTTGATACTGTTGACCACCCGCTCCTTCTAAATAAACTACATTCCCTTGGCCTCCGAGATTCTGCTCTATCCTGGTTCTCTGCCTATTTATCATGGCGCTCCTTCAGTGTCACCTACAACTCTGTCTCCTCCTCTCCATTTCCCCTTTCTGTGGGGGTCCCCCAAGGCCCTGTTCTTGGACCCCTTCTCTTCTCTATCTACACCTCCTCCCATGGTCACTTGATAACCGCCACGGCTTCCAATACCACTTATACTCTGATGACACCCAAATCTATCTGTCCACTCCTCACCTCACGCCTTCAGTCTCCTGGCGCATTACTAACTTACTAACTGACATATCAGCATGGATGTCGCACCACTTCCTTAAACTAAATCTCTCTAAAACTGAGCTATTAATATTCCCCCCCGCCCATGCCCCCCTCCATGACTTTTCCATCAAAATCAACAATGCAACCATCAGTCCCTCCCCTCACGCCAGGGTACTAGGTGTAATCCTAGACTCTGACTTGTCATTTCAGCCTTGAATCCAATCGCTGTCAAAAGTTTGTAGAATTCCCCTCCCTAACATCTCTAAATTTCGCCCCTTTTTAACAAATTAAACCACCAAGCTCCTCATTCACTCCCTTGTTATCTCTCGCCTTGACTATTGCAACTCCCTTCTCATTGGCCTACCTTTCCATAGGCTATCCCCTCTTCAGTCTGTCATGAATGCTGCTGCCAGACTTATCCACCTTATCAACCGCTCAGTGTCTGCCAACCCTCTCCTCCAATCCCTACACTGGCTCCCAATAACCCAGCGAATTCAATTCAAAATACTAACCACAACATACAAAGCCATTCACAACTCTACCCCGAGCTACATCACCAATCTTGTCTTAAAATATCACCAAAATCGACCTCTCCGCTCTTCTCAAGATCTCCTGCTCTCAAGCTCTCTCATCTCCTCCTCCCATGCTCATCTCCAGGATTTCTCCAGAGGCTCTCCCATCCTCTGGAACTCGCTACCCCCATCTATCCGGCTATCCCCTACTCTTGCTACCTTCAGGCGATCCCTGAAAACTCATCTCTTCAGGAAAGCCTATCACGTCTCCAACTAATCTCCTACCACTTCCAACAGCTCATTCCCCAAAGTTACAACCTTTTGTACCACCTGCCCCACCCTATTAGATTGTAAGCTCTCCTGAGCAGGGCCCTCTTAATTCTCTTGTATTTTATAGTGTTTTATAACTGTATTGTCTCCCTTTTATATTGTAAAGCGCTGCGTAAACTGTTGGCGCTATATAAATCCTGTATAATAATAATAATAATAAGGTGGATAGATACATTAAATTATATAAACATGTTGCAAAAATATAAAGTAGCAAAGCTTTGTTTTTTCATTTTGGATAGAGCTGGTGTCATTTGTTTTACCATCTGTGTTTCATTAGTGAGATTTTCCTTCACTTCTTGTCCTGTAGACTGAACAGGAAATTAGTGTATATCTTTCTAGTGTGAGGGAAATCCCCACAGTGTCCCAGTCGGAAGATTTTTCTTTAATTCCTGTTGGTGGCAACCCAAACTTTTGGATTTACCCTCATTTTCATTTTTAGTGACACTGGTGATCAGGAAAATTAGAAAAAGTAAATCTCCCTTAGGCCCCTTTCACACGAGCATACATGTATCTCTACGGGATAGCGGACGTTAGCGGAAGATCATCCACTGACTTCCACTAACATGCATCACCGCTAAGCTCAGTTTTTATGACGGAAGAGAACCCTATTTTTTCTTCTAAAAAAAAAGGAATGGACCAAAAAATGGGTGTTAGCGGACGATCCATTTACATCCGAACAGCTGACATCCATTTTTAACCCCCCCTCATTAAACACACTGTATATAGCTGGTTGCTAAGGGGGGCCGGGAAGCCGGCCGCTGCGTCCTTAACAACTGATGAGTCATCAGCTGTCAGCGAAGCTCCCCGTGACAGCTGAATGTAAAAAAGAAAAAAAAAATTGCTGGCAAAAAAAGTTGTGAAAAAAAACGGCGTGGGGTCCCACCCAAAATCAATACAAGACCGTTATGCGAGCATGCAGCCCGGCAGGTCAGGAAAGGGAGGGGAAGGGCGAGCGCCCCCCCCTCCTGAACCATACCAGGATGCATGCCCTCAACATAAGTGAATGGGTGCTTTGGGGCGGGGGGGCTGACTCTCCGATATACCCCCGCCTGCAGACAGTAGGAATGAGCTTCGAGTTCGAGTCGAACTCATGTTCGACTTGAACATTGGCTGTTCGCCTGTTCGCCGAACAGCGAAAAATTTGGGGTGTTCGCGGCAAATTCGAAAGCCGCGGAACACCCTTTAAAAGTCTATGGGAGAAATCAAAAGTGCTAATTTTAAAGACTTATATGCAAGTTATTGTCATAAAAAGTGTTTGGGGACCTGGGTCCTGCCCCAGGGGACATGGATCAATGCAAAAAAAGTTTTAAAAATGGCCGTTTTTCGGGAGCAGTGATTTTAATAATGCTGAAAGTGAAACAATAAAAGTGTAATATTCCTTTAAATTTCGTACCTGGGGGGTGTCTATAGTATGCCTGTAAAGGGGCGCATGTTTCCCGTGTTTAGAACAGTCTGACAGCAAAATGACATTTCAATGGAAAAAAAGTCATTTAAAACTACTCGTGGCTATTAATGAATTGCTGGTCCGACAATACACGTAAAAATTCATTGATAAAAACGACATGGGAATTCCCCACAGGGGAACCCCGAACCAAAATTTAAAAAAAAAATGACGTGGGGGGTCCCCCTAAATTCCATGCCAGGCCCTTCAGGTCTGGTATGGATATTAAAGGGAACCCCGGCCAAAATTTAAAAAAAAAATGGCGTGGGGTCCCCCTCAAAATCTATACCAGACCCTTCAGGATGCGGAGCGGCCCGAGGAGAAGAAGGGAACAAGAAGCCACGGATGAATATGCAGGACGAGAACACCAGAGGAAGAACCAGAAGAAGAAGAAGATGGAGGAAGAAACCGAAGGAAGATAGAAGATAGAAGATAGAGGATAGGAGATAGAAGATAGAAGAAAGAAGATAGAAGAAAGAAGATGCATTTAAATAAAGGAATTGTCAAAAACTGCCTCTTGTAATTTTTAACATTTTAACAGTTTTTTTGTGAAATAGTAGGGGTACTTTTGTACCCCCTTACCATTTCACACAGGGGGGGAGGGCCGGGATCTGGGGGTCCCCTTGTTAAAGGGGGCTTCCAGATTCTGATAATCCCCCCGCCCGCAGACCCCCACAACCACCGGGCAAGGGTTGTGGGGATGAGGCCCTTGTCCCCATCAACGTGTTGTTTGGGGGGCTACCCCAAAGCACCCTCCCAATATTGAGGGCATGTGGCCTGGTACGGTTCAGGAGGGGGGGGCTCTCTCGCCCCCCCTCTTTTCCTGTGGCCTGTCAGGTTGCGTGCTCAGATAAGGGTCTGGTATGGATTTTTGGGGGGACCCCACACCATTTTTTTTATTATTTTGGCGTGGGGTTCCCGTTAAAATCCATACCAGACCTGAAGGGTCTGGCATAGATGTTGAAGGGGACCCCACGCCATTTTTTTAAAACATTTTGGCCGGGGTTCTCCTTAATATCCATACCAGACCTGAAGGGCCTGGTATGAAATTTAGGGGGACCCCCACATCATTTTTTTTTAAATTTTGGTTCAGGGTTCCCCTGTGGGGAATTCCCATGCCGTTTTTATCAATGAACTTTTATGTGTATTGTCGGACTGGCAATTCAATAATAGCCGCGAGTAGTTTTAAATTACTTTTTTTCCTTTGAAATGTCATTTTGCTGTCAGACTGTTCTAAACACGGTAGACATGCGCCCCTTTACAGGCATACTATAGACACCCCCCAGGTACGAAATTTAAAGGAATATTACACTTTTATTGTTTCACTTTAAGCATTATAAAAATCACTGCTCCCGAAAAAACGGCCGTTTTTAAAACTTTTTTTTGCATTGATCCATGTCCCCTGGGGCAGGACCCAGGTCCCCAAACACTTTTTATGACAATAACTTGCATATAAGCCTTTAAAATTAGCACTTTTGATTATTCATGTTCGTGTCCCATAGACTTTAACGGTGTTCGCGTGTTCGAACAAATGTTTTGCCTGTTTGCAAGTTCTGGTGCGAACCGAACAGGGGGGTGTTCGGCTCATCCCTAATAGACAGCCATAAAATCCTAACAATAACTCTATCCCCTCACAACTCGATCCAAAAAAGTTTTAGATTTGGATATACTATACAATAAGAACCAATTAGAGGATGGATCATTATGGAAAATCATGTCATCCATGCAAATACTGGATAGGAATAATGAGAGTGAGCGGACGAGTGCTGACTAAAGATATATAGTTTAACCACTTCAATACTGGGCACTTTTATCCCCTTCCTGCCCAGGCCAGTTGTCACACTTAGAATGAAAATTGCGCTGTCATGCAACGCTGTACCCATATGACATTTTTATAATTTTTTCACACAAATAGAGCTTTATTTTGGTGGTATTTAATCACCACTGGGTTTTTTAGTTTTTGCTAAATAAACGGAAAAATACTGAAATTTGTTTTTTTTAAAACATGTTTTTCTTCATTTCTGTTTTACAATTTTGCAAATAAACTTTCTTCATAAATTTAGATTAAAATTTATTCTGTTACATTGCTTTGGTGAAAATAACCAAAATCGGTGTATATTATTTTGTCTATAGGAAAGTTCTAGAGTCCACAAACTATGGTATATACAGTATATATATAAAAATTGATCAATTCTGATGTACTGATGGCCTGTCTTATTTTCCTGAGGCCCAAAAATTCCAGGGCAGTTCAAATACCCCCCAAATGACTCCTTTTTGGAAAGCAGATAGTCCAAGGTATTTAGTATAAGGCATGATGCGTTTTTTAAAGTTGTAATTTTTTGTCACTTTTTTTTGAAAATGAAGAAATGAAAAAAAATCTTTTTCACAATTTTTCTTTTTTTACATACTGTCCCCAGTGCAGTACAGCATTATCATATAACAGGTATGGCAGTGATCAAGGACACAGACTAGTGACAGTATGCAAAAAAAAAAAAAATAAGAAGGCCAGTATGGTGGTCTGAATATATGGGAGGAGTCCAGGGGATATTTAAGCAGCCCACTCATCTGTGTTCTTTGTCGGTTCTGGTGCGCGATTCGTTATGTCACTAAGCCGACTCTTCCAACTCACTCGGTGTTTATGAGCTGCGTGTCCGAACTTTCAGAGGCTTCCGGTTCTTCGTTCGTGGTTTTTCATAGATCGAGTCTTTCTCAAACTGTCGCAGGTAGGATTTGTATATAATTTCTTCATTTCATGCATCGTTGTTTGCCAGGTACCTCGTATCACCGAAACCTCACTACGGAACTTACGACTCATTCCTTAATTCTCCCTTTGCAGCTTTTTTATCCTCGTGCAAAACCATCAACTCGTGGCTCAGTTTGTGAGCACAAACACGGAGCCATTTTTCATCGGTTTCGTTCGTACATTCTTGTACTTTGTTGTTTCATGCCACATAGTCAGCCCATTTCGCTTAAAAAACACTGTCTCTCATGTCAGTTATTTTAGTTTGCATAACACTCCAGTCCGCATCCAGTCACATAAGCGACTCACCGATTCGTCCCGGCTAGTTTTGTCATGTCACCTCATGCCATGCTCCGCAATCCGGTTTGCTGTCAGTTGCAATCGCGGCACACCGACTCGGGTCTCTGTCATGGCATCCATTGTTATTTCGCATACCCTTCACTCCAATTTGAATCCAGTCGCATCTGCGATGCATTTATTTATGTTGGCTCGTTCTAGTAGTCCTATCTCATTTTATTCAATGCTCCACAGTGTGGTTCATTGTCAGTCACAATTGCGACACACTGATTCCTGTTTCTGTCATGACCATCATTCTGTTTGTCTCCCATACCTGTCACTCCGATTCGAATCCAGTCGCATCTGCGACGCACCGATTCATGTCTACTCATTCTAGTCATTCATGCTTTCCATGCTCCACAGTCCAGTTAGTTATCAGTCGCAAATTTCGGCACACTGATTCGTGTCTCTGTCATAGCAAACCATTTCATTTACATTTGGCATACCCTTCACCCTGATTTGAATCCAGTCGCATCTGCAATGCACTGATTCATGTCGGCTCATTATAGTCATTCCGTCTCATACAGTTCCATGCTCCACAGTCCCGTTCGTTGTCAATCGCAACTGCGGCACACTGATTCGTGCTTCTATCGTGGCAATCATTCCTTTCGTCTCATATACCCATCACTCCGATTTGAACCTAGTCGCATCTGCGACACACCGATTCGTGTCAACTTGTTCTAGTCATTCCATCTCACGCATTCCATGCTCCACACTCCACAGTCTGGTTCATTATCAGTCGCAAATTGCGGCACACCAATTCGTGCCTCTGTCATGGCAAATCATTTAATTTGTTGCATTTAACATACCCGTCACTCTGATTCAAACCAATCACATCTGCGATGCACCGACTCGTGTTGGCTCGTTCTAGACATTCCATCTCATGCCATTCCATGCTCCACAGTCCGGTTCGGTTCGTTATCAGTCACAAATTGCGGCACACCGATTCATGCTACTGTCATGGCAAACATTTAATTCATTACATTTCGCATACCCTTCACTCCGATTCAAATTCAGTCACATTTGCAACGCACTAATTCATGTCGACTCGCGTTAGCCATTGTTATTTCCTTTTCCTCAGACAGGTTCGCTGTCAGTCGCTATCGTGACACACCGATTTGTGCCTCTGTCATGGCAATAATTTCAGTAATTTCATTTCATATCCCAAACACGCCGATCCGAGTCCAGTTGCTTTAGCAGCACTCCGATTCGTGTCAGCTTCATTTCGCTCATTTCATTTCGCCCTCATTTCATCCCATATTCCACAGTTCAGTTCACTGTCAAGTCACAGTTATGGCACCCTGATTCGTGTGACCATGACTTCAATCATTCAGTTGTCTTATTTCGTATATTGTCTCCCATACTCTCCTTAGGTTCGGCAGTCTTTCGTGTAGGGTCATTCGTGCATTTTCGTTTATTTTATCCCATCATAAGCTCTACTGTTAGATGTCGGTCACCTCAGCAACACAAAGGTTCACTTTTAAATTGAAGTCACTGTATGATTTGTCATGTCATTGATGGTCACCCCTCAGTACAGCTCACCCTACAGTCCAGTTCAAATCCAGTCACAACAAAGCACATTAGACCGTTGTCCGTCTGTCATTTCTCCTCTAGGTCAGTTGAGTTCAGGTAGTTCCACCCTGCACTAGGTTGGACGTTATTCCCCCAGGTTCCGGTTGACTGAGCTTTCAACCTCAAAAACCAGGACCTTGCAACTAGGGCACAAGTCAGCAAGAGCCATGTCACAGAACGGCAGTGAAGACCTCACATCTGCCCCTCTGTCACCCTCTCCGGTTTCAGAGAGCGGCAGCGTGCAGTCCCTCAGGGGATGGACCATCCCCAAATTACAGCGGAACTAAGGAGCAAGGGCGTGCCCTTCCCCGCTACAGCCAGGAGAGCCGAGCTCTTCAGCACTCAGCAGGCATCTCTTCAGTCCGTGTCCTCTGCCATTTCTCAGCTTCACATACAATTTGTTTGGTGTACGACCTGTCTGCGCCTCATTCTTCCCTCATCCTGAGTTTGAACGCCTTAATTCCTTCAGAGGAATTCTCCCTGAAATATGCTTCAGTCGACATGGCTATCCAGGCCATTATTAAAATAGGCACAAGTGCCTGGTTCTCTAAAGCCGACATATCAGACGCATTTAAGCTTTTACCCATCCAACCGTCCCTGTTGTGCTGGCACGGCATTAAATTGAAAGAGTCATATTACTTCGACACTAAACTGACCTTCGGCTCTAAAAGAAGCCTGTGGCTCTTTGACACCTTCGTACAGTGCCTCACTTGGATCCTGTTGCACCAAGCCCAGTGCCAGATGGTCATTTATTATCTGGATGACTTCCTGCTAATCAAACAGCCCGGTGTGCCCCCGGTAGACCTAGATAGGTTAAGAGTGGTGTTTGGGTATCTCAATGTGCCCATAGCAGAACACAAATTGGAAGGCCTAGCACACTCTATCACCTTCCTCGGGGTCAACCTTGACACTCGCTCCATGCAGGCCAGCCTGTCCCCTGACAAACCGACCCATATCAGGTATGTTCTTCATGATTTTGCCCGTGCACAGGGGTGTACTAAGAAATAGCTTCAATCCCTCTTTTAGGGATGCTCAACTTCGTAATGAGAATTATTCCCCAGGGACGATCTTTTGTTTAGTGCCTCTTGATCTTCCTCTCTCAGACACAGGACCCTGATCAAATCCTTAGACTAGACATAGCAGCAGTAGTGGATTTGTCTTTGTAGGATGAGTTCCTTACTAGTTGGAATGGCATATCCATATTCATACCATCAGTATCACCTTTATCACCACAGGTAGTAACGTATGCCACAGCCTCCACAGGCCTTGCTGTAATTTTTGTCCATCATTGGTTTGCAGGACCATGGCCTCCAGAGATACTCCTAATCCCCGGGTTTATCTAGTCTTCCTCATTTCGAGCTATACTCGATTGTGGCAGCCGCTCAGGTCTGGGGCCATTCATGGACCGGACAAACGGTGGCCTTTGCCACCGACAACCAGGCCACAGCCGATATCGTTACCAAGGGCAGGACTCCCTATTCTGTCCTTCCTATGCAGGCTGGTACAGTTATCCCTGCAGCATCAGTTCAATGTGTACTGCACATACATTCCATGATTAGTTGTGATTGGCCAAAGCTAATCACATGGTACAGATGGGCTGAAATTGGCCTTGCTTGTACCATGTGATCACTTTGACCAATCACAGCTAGCAACACAATTGTATATAATGGATGGCATAAAAGGAAGTCATCCATTGTTAACACCTGTCAAATGATCTGCTGTGATTGGTCACAGTGATTACATGGTACTGGCAGCAGGCCGGTACAGTGATCAGTCATCGGCTTCCCGCCCGGCCATCATTTTATTATAGGCTGGGTGGGAAGGTCTTAATTATAATGTGTTTTCAAAAGTCATGAATTTAAAAAATAGTTCAGAATACTGAGTCAAATTTTTTATATCCATGGACTAGATTTGTGTATAGTGGAGGGCACATTTATCCACCATACTCAGATGCAGGAGCAGTCCCTTTAACTCTGTTTCCTCCAACTTCCTGGCTTTCTGGGCATGCCTAGGAAGTTAAAATCTTTGGCTTCCCTTCCATAGCAGCTCTGGGAGGCCACACTTGATGAAGCAAAGGTAGCTGCACAAGTGATCTGCAGCCAGATGAGAATCCCTGCACTGTCAGAACCAGTCAGGCCAGGCCTTAAAAGCATGCAGATTCACCAGAAGAAGTAGCTATTGTGGGGAGATATTACATGGTATGTATAGGAGGGTGGTGGTGAAAAAAGTCACAAGGGGGGCTGTGCATTGGGCTATATATACTTCTGACTCTTAAACTATGTATGATACATACACCTGACTCCTGCACTCTGCACATTACCCTCTCCTGACCACAGTACTCTGTACTTTACATGCCTAAGCACTCCACTATGTATGTTACCCACATCAGACCCTTGCACTCTTTATGTTACCCAACCAGGACCCCTGCACTACATATGTTACATACTTCTGACCCTGCACTCTGTATGTAGGATCAGATTTTAACACCCCCTCAGTATTCACACAATTTTGCCACACACATCATTCACAGTAATTGGCTCCACTTTCCACTCCATTCCTACTCTATCCCCTATTCTCAAGAATTCTGATTTTCAAATGTTCATAGGTATGGTGATGAGTACCATTGTGTGTATAAACATACAGTATAATAGGCTTCAGAGGTATCTAAGCTGACTCCCAATGTCTCATCTTGTCTAGTTTCATATCACCTTTTGCTGCTCCTAGCTACAATAATATTAGGCAAACAGTGTATGTATTTTATTTACAGCATCTTGAAGCATGCATTTTTATTTATCCACCTCTCTTCCACATTTGAATGTGTTAAATAATAATAAAAATTTCAGAAAATAACATTTTTTCCTGGCACAATAGTGTGAATTATGATAATGGCAGCCAGCCACATAATGATCTGAGGATTTGTAGCATGTTTAGAATGCGAGCATCAATTATAATCAGGTTTAGTATTCCACACAAAGAATTCTTGCATTAGACCATAATGCCCAGCTTGCAAACATTCACTTGCTTTACATTTCAGAAGGGAATTTCAAGACAGACATTTACAACCCAAGCTTCTGTTCAGCATTTCTCTGAATACAATGCAAAGCAGAAACTTATTTTAATTCATCCACGTTCACTGTTAAGTTTACACCAGAAAACATAACAAAGACAGGGAAGAATTGGTTCAAAAATAAATATTAAGCTTGCAATGACAGAAATACATGACTGCTATTACTGACCTCTTCTAAAAATGTTAGTTTATTCTGATCCTCAGTCTTCTCTGATTGGTGGATCACTTGTTTGAGTCAAATATTCAGGTCATGAGTTCTGACTTTACCAGTTGCATATTGTATTTGGTTATCTTTAAAGCAGACCTGTGCCAAGGGAAATTTATTTTCTGCCATTTCCGATCTACTTTAGAACATGCTAGCTGGCTGACTGTGTATGGCTTCAGTGCTTTCTGAGTTACTGATCCAAAACATGCATGCAGAAGTCATCAGTGGCAGCCTTCATATTCCTCTCATAATAGGTTTCTTTTCAAACTATTCATGACCTTATTTTTCAAGCAGTGCACAGACAATACATTAATCAAGTATTGGAACTGCTTGTAATCAGTTACAGAAGTACACATGTACACAGTAAAGCTGAGCCCAGGGATACCCCCACCTCCCCACTATACTTTACACACATCCCTCTAGATAATCACCCAATTCAATTTTGTTTTTTAAATGAAACAGCAGCCACACTTCTTACCTGAAATAATTCATTACTTGGGTCCAGAGTCTTTCTTCTTGACTGAAAGGTGGGGGATCCTTCTTCAAGTGCCACTTTGAATGTCGCAGCTTGGTGATGCGGACACTTTTCTGTTGGCTGTAAGAAGTCCATAAGGTGGCTCCTTACAGGGTCCTGAAGACTTCAGTTTGGTGGTTTCATGATGTCACAAAGCAAAGATTGTTAAAAAGATGGGTCAAGCCTGGACTGCAGCATTGGATCACAAGTATTTACTACCGGAAGATGCCATTACCATAAAAACCCTTAAGACCCATTTTAACTTATCTGAATCTCCCACCATGTGATGTTCTGCAGCAAAGGTCACATTGTGGAAGATTCAGGTATGTTAAAACGGGCCTTAAGAGTGATTAAGATAATTGTGAAGCAGTAGGTACACATTGGGTGGAAGGGAGTAGGAGTTTCTTCCGTACCTGAAAATAGGGCATAAACTTTACATGCTGGTACAATGTAAAGTATGCTGATATGGACAAGTTTCAGCATTAAAATGCAGATAACAATCTGTGTCTACATTTGGTCATCGATGCCTTTTCTGCGTCTCAAGAGCCCTAAATCCCAGACTGCTGCAAGTCTCAACAGTTCCAGTTTCAGTCACTGGTTACACAGCCTTTGTTTTAATAGCCCTAGCCCATCACTAGAATGGTGCCCCAACTGTCATTTGCCTTAGATTGTGTTTTTAGTGTGTTTCAAGGCTTCACTCCAAAAAACTCACATGTTACACTTGACACTGATGTTGATAACACTTATTGCAGGGATCTCAAACTGGTGGCCCTCCAGCTGTTGCAAAACTACAAGTCCCATGAGGCATTGCAAGGCTGACAGTTGCAAGCATGACTCCCACAGGCAGAGGCATGATGGGACTTGTAGTTTTGCAACAGCTGGAGGGCCGCCAGTTTGAGACCCCTGACTTATTGGATCTGAAGAACTGGACAAGCTGCAAAACATCTTCAAAATTACAGAACAAGTCTAGTTGAATGTGGCCAACTTGAAGGAGATAAACCATGACCTGGATAAAAAGGAATCTTCACAGACACAGTGTTACAGCTGCATTTTAATTTAGGCCAACTGTGGCAGTCTTCTTCCCAAACATGTTATGGTCTCCACTTATTGCTTTAACTGATAGGTTGGGGGACTGTTACATACCACATACTGTTTATAAAATAATTCTTATGGTTTTTGCACATTTGATTGCTGCTTGTCTAAAGGTCCACCAATTCTATTGCAAATATGTTAACACTATTATTACACAGTATTAAACTTTATAATATTTCATATGCATGTAGGTGGGGAGCAGCATCAATATTAAACACAGTCAGGTGCAAGATAAAACTTGTATTGAAGTAATATAGGTACAGAGCCCTAAAGGTATTCATGCCCCTTGAAAATGTCTACATTTTGTCATGTTACAACCAATAATGTATATTTTATTGGAATTTTATGTGATAGACCAACACAAAGAGGCACATAATTATGAAGTGGAAAGAAAATGATAAATGGTTTTCCACATTTTTTACAAATAAATAAGTGAAAAGTGTGGCGTGCATTTGTATTCAGCCCCGCCTGAGTCAATACTTTTTAGAACCACCCTTTGCTGCAATTACAGCTGTAAGTATTTTTGGGGATGTCTCTGCCCATTATTCTTTGCAAAATAGCTCAAGCTCTGTCAGATTGGATGGAGAGTGTCTGTGAACAGCAATTTTCAAGTCTTGCCAAAGATTCTCAATTGGATTTAGATCTGGACTTTGACGGGGACATTCTAACACATGAATATGCTTTGATCTAAACCATTCCATTGTAGCTCTGGCTGTATGTTTAGGGTCGTGGTCCTGCTGGAAGGTTAACCTCTGCCCCAGTCTCAAGTCTTTTGCAGACTCTAATGCCCCGTACACACGGTCGGATTTTCCGATGGAAAATGTTCGATCGGAGCGTGTTGTCGGAAATTCCGACCGTGTGTGGGCTCCATCGGACATTTTCCATCAGATTTTCCGACACACAAAGTTTGAGAGCAGGCTATAAAATTTTCCGACAACAAAATCCGTTGTCGGAAATTTCGATCGTGTGTACACAAATCCGACGGACAAAGTGCCACGCATGCTCAGAATAAATAAAGAGATGAAAGCTATTGGCCACTGCCCTGTTTATAGTCCCGACATACGTGTTTTACGTCACCGTGTTTAGAACGATCGGATTTTCCGACAACTTTGTGTGACCGTGTGTATGCAAGACAAGTTTGAGCCAACATCCGTCGGAAAAAATCCTAGGATTTTGTTGTCGGAATGTCCGAACAAAGTCCGACCGTGTGTACGGGGCATAAGGCCGCAAACACATGAGTGGACTTTTCGGCAACAAAAGTCCGACGGCCATTCCGGCAGACTTTCGTCAGACTTTTGACGAACTTCCGATGGACTTTTGAACAAATGGACTTGCCTACACACGATCACACCAAAGTCCGATGGATTCGTACGTGATGACGTACGACCGGACTAAAATAAGGAAGTTGATAGCCCGTAGCCAATAGCTGCCCCAGCGTGGGTTTTCATCCGCCGGACTAGCATACAGAGGAGCAGATTTTTCGACCAGACTCAAGTCCGTCGGAAAGACTTGAAGCATGTTTCAAATCTAAAGTCCGTCAGATTTTCGACTGGAAAAGTCCGCTGAAGGTCTGAAGGTCCCACACACGATTGGATTGTCCGCCGGACTCGGTCGAAAAGTCAGCTGAAGAAAAGCATCCCCACAACATGATGCTGCCCCACCATGTTTCACAGTGGAGATTGTGTGTTCAGGGTAATGTGCAGTGTTAGTTTTCTGCCACACATAGCATTTTGCTTTTAGGCCAAAATCTATTTTTGTCTCATTTGACTATAGCACCTTCTTCCACATGTTTGCTGTGTCCCCCACATGGCATCTCGCAAACTGCAAATAGGACTTCTTATGGCTTTGTTTCAATGGCTTTCTTCTTGCCACTCTTCCATTAAGGCCAGATTTGTGGAGTTAACGACTAATAGTTGTCTTGTGGACAGATTCTCCCACCTGAGCTGTGGCTCTCTACAGCTCCTCCAGAATTGATATGGGTCTCTTGGCTACTTCTCTGATTAATGTTCTCCTTGCCTGGCCTGTCAGTTTAGGTGGACAGCCATGTCTTGGTAGGTTTGCAATTGTGCCATACTCTTTCCATTTTCAAATGATGCATTGAACAGTGCTCCGTTTCAAGCTTGGGATATTTTTTATAACCTAACCCTGCTTTAAACGTCTCCACAACTTGCCTGACCTCTCTGGTGTGTTCCTTGGCCTTCATGATGCTGTTTGTTTGTTTGTTCTCTAACAAACCTCTGAAGACTTCACAGAACAGCTGTATTTATACTGAGATTAAATTACACACAGGTGGACTCTATCTACTAATTAGGTGACTTCTGAAGGCAATTGGTTCCACTAGATTTTAGTTAGGGGTATCAGAGTAAAGGGGGCTGAATACAAATGCATGCCACACTTTACAAATATTTATTTTTAAAAAAATTAGAAAACCATTTATCATTTTCCTTCCACATCACAATTATGTGCCACTTTGTGTTGGTCTATCACATAAAATCCCAATAAAATACATTTATGTTTTGTGGTTGTAACATGACAAAATGTAGGAAATTTCAAAAGGTATGAATACTTTTTCAAGGCACTGTAGCAACAGTTCACAACAAACCCAGTGGGGAGGCTGCCCAGCTGAGTACACTCACAGTTTCCACTAACATGAAAGGAGCAGATTCCAGCCAGACTGACAGCGTCTGCTGAGAGGGGCAAAATGCATCCTGGCCATCACTTGCCCAGTTGGGAAAGTGTCTAGAAGAGATGCGACACTGCTCATCAGGATGCTTTCCCTAGCACTAGCACTTTCCCTAACAGGTGGGGTACCTGTCCCCACTATACTAACTCGCAAAAGTGCTCCAACCCTGGGAGCCAGGGTCTTAAATAAGATCTGCCTGACCCAAGATGGCCACCAGAGTCACATGGGGAACAAGTATCCAATAGGATAGCATCCCCAGTGACCCAAGAAACCATAGAGGAACCTTGTTCCTCTTGACTTCCTCTCTAACCGTGCCACTGCAAAAGAGCACCACCTGGAGTAGAGAAAGCAGACGGCACCTGCCTACATGCAGACTTCTAGATGCTAGAAAGTGCCACAGAAGCTCACAGGAAATGGGATGAATGATAGTAACCTGTAACAGGAGTGCCATCTAATGGATGAGTAGAACTTCTTCTGGAGAGGGAACTGAAGAGAAGGCAAGTATGGCAGTGAAGGCTGTATTATTTTTAGTGCTGGGAATTTAATATTTTACAATTTTAAAATAAGTGGAGTTGAGCTTTTAATTTATCAATGCCTATTTTCTACTGCTATTTTCAGCCTTCTCCCTTCTCATGGGCAACATTTTTTTTAAAGCTGCAAAAGTCACTCCCACTGATTCAGAGTGTGTGAAAAATCATATCAAACCAAGTTAACCTTCTTCCTATCTATCTTTGCTATCCCAAAGCAAGCTGATTTTAAATGGTCAAGTTTATGATGTGTTGGGCTTAAAGGAGACGTATAGCCAAAGCTTTTTTGATTATACTTCTCTTATGGATCACAGCGGTGCAGTACGTTCTGCACTCCTGTGACCTGTTTTCAGACAACAGCAGGGTAAAGCCAGCTGTTGTCTGACTTCAGAGACCTGGTCCAGAGTCTGCCCTGAAGCCTGGACCTGCAGCTGACTCAACAAGCCCCTGGGAGCCTGAGCCAGCTGCTCCAGCTGATGATTGACAGTCACTGGCACTCTGCAGGCTGAAGACTGAGAGCTGAGCGATCAGCAGTGTTTAATCACTCAGTTCTCAATCTTAGAGGCAGCAGGGGATAGCTGCAGTTGGGATCGGTGCTGCAGCCATGATGCATGATTTGCATGAGTATGATTTTTTTTTTTAAAGTAGTACTAAACCCCAAACTTTTATTATCAACAAAGTGTTATGCATCAATGCAGCACAGGAAAATGTAGCACAGTTCATAAACACTTTCTTTTCTTTCTTCTACTAGCTTCTGTGCACTCTTATGCCTAACTTTCAGTCAGAGAGCCTGTACAAACAGTCCTTAGAACTTGTTTATTGGGACTACATGTCCCTATTATGCATTGTGGTAGCATGCCCAGCATGCCCCATCCTCTGTGTATTTTCCTCTCATAGACACCGTCCTCACGACAGTATGTAGTCAGAACACTGGAGTGTGCAGGAACAGGTGTCTTCTTAGAACCCTTCAATGCAAAGGCGATAACCGGAGAAAGGAAAATGGGGGCAGTAATCTTGTGACCAGAAACAAACAAAAAAGCTCGAATAAGAAAAACAAGGGAGAAAGCATATAATATACGTTAAGACATCTGAGGCTGATTTTATATATATATATATATATATATATATATATATATATATATATATATATATATATATATATATATATATGTTAAAAGCAAAAAGAAAACAAAAGAAAACAAAATATAAATGATGTGGACTTATCATTGAAATATGTCAGCATTATCAAATCATGCTTTATTGTGAATAAGAAAACACCAATTTCATAACAATAATTAAAAAAAAACTTTTTCTGAGATTTTTTATGTAAGCTAGGCAACTGATTACATGGTCTCTTGTTGCCACAAGCATTCAGGGTCTTAAGTCATTAAGGACTGCAAAGAGTCAATTTTCAGACTGTCAGATAGACTTGAGGTGAAATGAAATAATCAGCAAAGCATGGTTTGCACCTATAAAAAGAGCCTAAACAGCATGTATAAATGTAGATTTGCAAACTACTGTATATTAAAAAAATAAGAAAGTACTGTGCTTGGGTTGAAATAGCAAATGTACAGCAGCTGACATATATTGTGGGCAACAATCTACAAGAATATAAAGGAAAATTGTAGCGCATAAATGTCTATAAAAGAAAAAGTTCATCAATCCCGGGAAACACCCGATGCGTGAGTGATCCTTAACCTATAGGTGAGCAAGAGTCTTTCACCAACACCACAGTAAGCCAAGCCTCTTACCCTCAGGAATGGACCACTAGATTATAGGTGGTCATTAACGTTTGGGCATTGCCCCAGTGACGAAGTTCATTAGAATGAAGCATACGTTGGGCGTTAGTAGTAGTGGTGATGTCATATCGTCTGTAAGGACGCCAAAACACTGTGTGTAACCGATTTGCCTACAATAACCTTCTTTCTTGTAAGTATATGTCTATACCAATATATCATTTTTTAGGTATGTCTGCGCAATGAGTTGTTCCCTCCTTTTTCATGTGTGACACAATGAGCTGGGGTATGGATTACCAGCACAGCTGGATGTTAAGGAGATGTGGTTTTTCCATCCATACTGAGAGCCTGGATTTGCTAAGGAAGTGTCATCCCATAGATTGTTGATTGCATTGCAAAAAGGCTGTGTTGGACCTGCAAAAGTAGATCCATCTGGTAAGAGGCAAATCCTCTTTTGTGTGCAGTGGAGCATGGTTTATTTAAATAGGATCACAGATATATTCAGGATCAGGAAGAATCTCTTATGAATAGATGTTGGGAATCTATACCTGATCACACTATCTTGTGTATGGGACTTTTTTAATTTACTTATTTAAACCATGTACTCACGTTTGGTTTAATTATTTCACTCTGTTTGTGAAAAACAACTTTTTATAATTTATGCTATCAATAATTTTTTAGCACTGTTCTTTTGGGTAAGCACATTTACTTTCTAGATATATTTATTTATCATACCTGGAAATCACTGAAGTAGACACTGCTACTCCAGTTATCTCAGTTTATTTCCAGGTCCCACACTGAGTGGCTGCCCTGCTGCACTGTGAACACAGGAGGTAGGCCCCATCTTTCAAGTAGTCTAATCAGAGAACACCGTGCATTCATTCGGAAAATGCAAAGCTTTTGCTAAATTGTGCCCCATCCTGAGTGGCTGATCACCTGTGCTTAGAATGCAGCAGAACAGATGCTTGGTTTGGGACTCAGAAGCCAATGGAGATCACAGGAGTAGTGGTATGTACTTCATTGATTTCCAGCTTCCAGGGGCTTTGGCCAGGTATGGCATATACATAGTTACATTGGTCCTAGTTGGTCAAATGTAACTATGTATTAAATATTCAGACCTGGAATTCTTCTTCATCTTCTTCATCCTCCTCGACAGGTAATGATGTTCAAGCCTGGTGATTGGCCATTCAGCCCAAGCACTGTTGACATGCTCTCCCAAAACCCAAAGGAGAGGGGTATTTACTAAAAACTGCAATGAATTGGCAAAGAGGCAATATTTTGTTTTTTAATAAACAGAAAAAATTATCTACAATAAACTGATCACTTACAAATATTGAAATGGAAAGTGTGGTCCCTCGCACTACCAAGTGAATAAAACAAAAGAAGTGATAAATGAAACTGCTGCTAGACCTGTTGTGTACACAGTGCACATAGATGAATGCAAGTATAAGGTGATCAGCGCAACTTCTAAATGATAAATATCAATAATAGTAAACAAAATTCAAATAAGCAATAACAATGACGTGCTAAATGTCACAAACAATAGTGCAAAAAAATCTAAAGTCCAAAAAATTCTTCCAAGTGCCAGTAAAACAGTCCTTCCAATTATAATTCCTTGCAAACAAAATTCCTGTGACTTCACACAATTGCTTAGTGCTCACAGAACTCTCACCTCTATGCGGTGTTGAATCAGCCTTATAAGTATCTGTGGTGGTGGCGGACTTCCACTTCCAGACTTCCGATTACCAGGTCGCTCAAAGTACCGGTTCTATGTGATGTTGAATCAACCTTATAGATATCCTATGATGGTAGCGGGCTTCCACTTCCAGACTCCCGATTATCAGGTCGCTCAAAGTTCCGGATGTCATAGAAAAAATTTAAAAAGTACATGTAAAGTGCAACAACAGCGTTTCAGATGCCTCTTACGTCACTTCCTGTCCGCTCTGTATTTCCGCCCGCACCCTACACGTTACGTCATGTGACTTCATTAGGGGAACCGGATTGGATCTCAAATGATCATATTTATATGCGGTAACAGGAAGTTGGATGGCGGCCATTTTATTGAAGACCATGTCTCCAATAACATATCGGCCATCTTCTTGGTTTGAAAAAGCAGACAGCGCAATATATCGAGCCCATCTTGTAAACAAAAGACCGACAAAAGTGGGCTGGCGGCCATATGGTGGTGACTACCATTTACATAACCGTACTGGCCAACTACTATATGTATTTGGATAAAAAAATCAATCAAAATAGACATAAGAAATTTAAAAAATATATATATATATATGACTCTAACATCAAATATAGACAAAATCTCCTGAATATCCGGACGTTAATAATGAATAAAAGGCCAGAAATAGTAAATGGCAAAGAGAACGTGTATAGCATAGTAAGTAATAAAAAAACAGTCAAATTGCAAAACCAAAGTATATACACAATAAAATTTGTATATAATATCACCAAGTAGTGCAGAGGGCAGATTATCAATATGCATAAGAGTATGTAGGTTATGGATGTATTTGGATTCCTTCTGACTTATAGATCTGACCTTATGTGCCCCCCTCCATGGTTTGTTATATTTTTCTATCCCCCAAAACTGCAAATATGCGGGGTCTTTGTTGTGGTGGACCTGTGCAAAATGTCTCGATACATTGTGTTTAGAGAATAACGGAGGGGGAATGGAGCGCTGACAGGTGAAGCTGCTGGTGAAGTGATATAGGACAGTAGTATGGATAAGAGAAGGGAACAAAGGGGTTTCTCATGGAGATTGAGAACAGATAACTCTGTCCAAACCTATATTATTGGGTTCCGGTGTATGCAAAAAACGGCAGCCAGCTCCTAAGAGCAGAAGGGACTCTGTAGCAAGCGAGAAAGAGAAAAAAGAGCAGCGCCGCTCTAAGGGTAGTAAATCAGTAAAAAACAAAGCTTTAATAAGTTTTAAAATTTACACTCACATTTGAGTAGTTAAAAACAGGCATAGGATAGTTCTCTTATGCATCTTCAGGTCTCATCCGGTTTCCAGCTGGGCTGCGGTGGGAGGTCAGACCCCAGTCGCTTCCGGTGGCGTCCGTAGCTCCGATGTTTGGTCTTCCCGCAGTGAGCATGTCAGCAGGTTTGTCAGTGGAGGACGTCAGATGCTTGAGAATGGGGGGCGTGGCTAGCGCTCGCATTCGGAGCATGCGCGCTCCTTCGTCAAGCGTGGATTCCGGCCATTGTTAGCGCTGGTTATATTGTAAGGGGAGAAAGAAGGGGAGGGGAAGGGGCGGTGTCCAGAACTATGATAGTCAGCCAAGCAGCGTTGGTTTAGAGAGTGCGGGTCACACACACATCAATTTGGGCAATCTTTTAGAGGCAAAAAAATGGTGGGTAGAAAAACAGGAAAAGAAAGTGTGGGGGGGGGGGGCAATGGGGGTGTAGAAGGAAGTAACAATGTCTATAGCATATATTAATATAAATATAGAAAACAAAAATTTATGGCTGTTGAAACTATATGGCAAAGCTGTATGGCTGTTGGATAGATAAACAACAGAAGGGTGAGAAGTGAGGCTGAAATAAGAATAAGAATAAAAAGAAATATGAATGTTGATCAAATAAAAATGAAAATGGAAAAAAATAATAGAATTAAAATAAGAATAAAAAATTAAAAAAATTAAAAAAAATTAGATAATAATAAAATAAACAAAATAAATAAATAAAACATGGGATACAATCAGGATGAAAATGGGAAATAAAATAAATAAAATAAAATATATTTTTGCTTTCTATATTTATATTTATATATGCTATAGACATTGTTACTTCCTTCTACACCTCCATTCCCCCCCCCCACACACACACTTTCTTTTCCTCTTTTTCTACCAACCATTTTTTTGCCTCTAAACGATTGCCCAAATTGATGTGTGCATGACCCGCACTCTCTAAACCTACGCTGCTTGGCTGACTATCACAGTTCTGGACACCACCCCTTCCCCTCCCATTCTTTCTCCCCTTCCTATATAACCAGCGCCAGCAATGGCCGGAATCCATGCCTGACGAAGGAGCACGCATGCTCCGAACGCGAGCGCTAGCCACGCCCCCCGTTCTCAAGCATCTGCTCTCTTATAGACTATGTTAGGTTTCTCCGGAAGGATGCTATTCAGATGTCTGTCACTCTTCAATATGTGCCAGTGTTTTTTTACCACCTTTCTATTTCCCTATGTTGGATATTGTAATCCAAAATAAAGAAAGGGGTTTCCAAGTTGTGTTGGGACTTGTTTTTGTTTTGGGGCTAGTGGTGATGTACTAGGTGCATATTTACCAGTTTTGTTTGTTCTGTCCCACACTGACAATCCCCTAGCCTTGGGTGGTATCCATGGTGCTCCGGCTAATTTCCTAGCTGCCATATTTTCCTCGAAACCCAAACTTTATTTGCGGAGTCGTGGCACCAGTTTAGGATGCGTACCAGTGACATTACCTTATAGTACAGTGCAATGTCTGGTAGGCCCACTCCTCCCTCTTCCTTGCTTCTACGTAAGATGTCATATGCTATTCTAGCATTCCCATCTTTCCATATAAATTATATAAATACTTTACGTATCTTTTTAAAGAATATTTGGGGGAGTAATATGGGTACCGTATACAGTATATAAATTAGTCTGGGTATTACATTCATCGTAAGAGTGTTGATTCTACTGAACCATGTTGCACCCTTCCCCCCCAGCACTTATGGACTCCTCTCCACCTCACCCGCACAGACTGCACTTCACCGCTCCATCCCGCACCAGACTTGCAGCACTGGGGACGAGGAGACACTTTCTCTACCAGCAGAGGAGCCAAACACCCGCCACCGTGAACTCTGCTGAGGACTCCGCTGCTGGTTTATACACAATGACCAACCTGAAAACGGACAGCGAGCACAACAATAATAACCTGGAAGAAGAGGTTCGTACCCTATTTGTCAGTGGCCTACCTATAGACATCAAACCCAGAGAAATTTATTTGCTATTTCGACCATTCAAGGGTTATGAAGGATCATTGAAGTTAACCTCAAAACAGCCTGTAGGCTTTGTTACCTTTGACAATAGAGCTGGGGCTGAAGCTGCAAAGAATTTCTTAAATGACATCAGACTTGATACATCCAGAGAACCCACGAACCTTAAGGCCAGAGTTTGCAAAGGCCAACACAAAAATGGCTAAGAATAAATTAATGGCTACACCTAATCCCACAAAATTCCACCCTGTACTAAAAAATTTAAAAAAACTGTCAGGTGTAGATATAGACAAGGCCGGGGATATGGTGAAAGCAGATTATCATGCTATATCTTTGGAGTGCACTTTTATGGCAAAACCATTCTGGTAAAAGGCATATATATAAATTCTGGGTCGATCAGTGGAGTGAGGATTTCTATGCACCGAGGGGAGTTTCTTTTGATTGTGAGGAAACATGGACGCCATCTACTAGTGCTGTGTTCTTTAACCCATTTGCTAATGGTAAGGGTCAGTGTTTTTGGGTGTTGGTGATGGGTTCTTTCCTTTTTTTATATCAAAAAAGATTCCTCATGAACAGATTTAGAATTATTCAATTATTTATTATCCTGCCTTGTGCCGTTCCGTATATCCAAACATCCTGATAGGGTCCCATTGACTTTGATCTTTGCTCTTGGTCCTGCATATAATGTCATTACTCACCCCATCATTCGTTCTCCCAGACCTATTCCTCTTAGTACTTCCATCAGAAATAACCAATTCACACTATCAAATGCCTTTTCGGCGTCCATTGATAGCATTACTCGTGGCATCTTACAAGATCCATTCTGCATCCAATGAAGTTGATTGAAATGCACTAACTGTGTTACTTTGTCCTGTAGTCTGGTTGCCAATAGTTTTGCTAATAATTTGGTATCTGAATTAAGAAGAAAAATAGGTCTGTAATTTGCGCAGTATTGTTGGTCCTTCCCTGGTTTTGGTATAACTGTCACAAAAGATAACAATGCTTCTTGGGGTAACGTATTACCGGTTGTGATATTATTAAAGTAAATACATAATGGAGTGGCCAGTACGTTAATACATTTTTTGTAATACGCATTTGTAAAACCGTCCACTCCCGGACTTTTGCCTAATGGTAAATTTTCCATTGCTTTCTTTATTTCCTCTATGGTAAACTGTTCCTCCATTTTTTTCTATCACTTCCGAAGGGAGAGATGGTAGTGTGGACCCCATAATATATTTTCTTATATCCTTCACCTTCTTCTTCTACTCTTGAGACGGTGAGTTGAATATATAATAATCTCATATAAAAATGCTGGAATTCTGTAGCTATGGCTTTTGTATCCATTACCTGCTTGTTGTTGCTTTCCTAGTTGTTTGGCCAATAATTTGCCACATTTGTTCCCCTGCTCATAGAATCTGTGAGCAAAAAATCTTAGTTTATCTTTGGCCCTTTTATCCAAGCATGTGGAGAGCCTCCCTCTGAGTATCTCCAACCTCCTGTCATTTCCCGGATCAAGATTACCTTTATGTTTAGTCTCCAGTTCGTGTATGTTTCTTAGTATGTCTTCTATCTCCTTCCTTTTTTCTCTTTTAACTCTAGATCCATGAGCTATTAATTTCCCCCTGAAAACTGTCTTACGGGCCTCCCATATCGTTTGCTCTGAGACTTCTCCTGATGTATTTGTTTCAAAGTATCTTATCATTTTAAGCTGTATATCTTCCGCTCTCTATTTATCGTCCAGTAGTGATTTGTTTAATCGCCACGTCTGCTCCCGGTGGCCCCCAGACACCGGCAGGATCGTCATCACCACTGGTGCATGGTCGGATAGTGTTATTGGTTCTGTTATAACAGCTTTCACGTGGTCCAGGTAATATTGGTCCACCATGAATAGATCTAACCTTGAATATACTTTATGGGTTTTAGAATAATAGCTGAAGTCACTCAGCCCCTCGTTAAAAGCTTGCCAGCTGTCTACCAAGTGGCGGGTTCGGAGATGCTTTTTCAGATGCTTGATCGCTTTGAATGATAGTGCTGTTTTACTTGATGTTGTGAAAAACAATAGTGCAGCGCTAAAATAATAAAATCAAATTAAATATATTATAAAATGATAAACGTCCATATAATACATATGAAGAGCAATCAGTGAGATCTTCGGTAGTGAGCTGATAAATCATGCAAGTGACTTCGTGGGTAAAAAACCTCCACCAATGGTTGAAATGGCTGCTCACCTCACAGAATGGACCCTTTAATTATGGAGGGTCAGACACGCTTTCCCACACAAGAAATCCTTCTTATAAGTGGTGGTAACCATCAGCATCACAGATCCCATAGCATAAGGTCATGCAAATAAAAGGCAATACATAGTGCTCTCCGCAGAAAGAACATTTCATGATAAAATAAGTAAATTTAAAACTTATAAAGAAGGCATTTAAAACCAAGTGCCAGGTGTATACAGCGTATGAAACACAAGTAACGATAGCTGCGGGTTACATAACGTGTACGCTTTACGTCCCTATGGGCGGGACTTCATCAACGGATACGGAAGTGACGTATCCACCCGCTTTAAATAATGTGTTAGAGATCCCCATGGTAACGGCACATCCTATCATGCAGCCCACCGTGGCGTCACACAACACGGAAGCCGAGTCACATGACAGCACGCATCTCCACCTAACCCAGCGTAAGGCGGAACAACCAAGGCAATTAAAGGAGTGTCCCCATAGGAGAAAATACAAAAATACTGACTCAGAATGTGGCCACAACAGCTCTTGAAAATACATCCTGCATAATTCAATATTAAAATACATAGTGTTAAAGGCAAATATTTAAAATATTATAAAACATTTGCGGACAAACCCAAATGTAGAAATACACACAAAAAACGTATAAAATCTTTCTGTATGTATAAAAAAATACATGTCAAACGTGACATCACTCGCAGCCATCCATTAAAACATTTATAATCATTGGTCGGTAATGAAACAATTAGTATCAAAATCCACATTCAACCCTCCCGGAGTTAATACATTAGTCTCATATATCCAGTAAGATTCCCTGCAACTCAACTGGCGAATAAAATTAACCCCCTCCAGTGTTTTGTCACCCTTTCTATCCCCCAAAATTTCAAACCCTTAGGGTTTTGTTGATGGAACTGCTTAAAATGGCGGGACACATTATGGGTTTTCAAACCTTTTTTTGATATTGTTTATATGCTCGGCTAAACAGTCATATAGGGGTCTAGAGGTTCTTCCAATATACTGCAACCCACTTTCACACTCTAATAACATGTAAACCATTTCTATGGTGTCACATGTGATTAGTTGCTGAATATTATATTTTTTGTTAGTTGCAGAGGCTAAAAACTGTTTCCGTTTTCTAATATTCACTATGGAGTGCCTACAGGGGATACATCGTCCACAAGCATAAAACCCCCCAAAAAAAGAGAAAAATCTGTTCTCAGAGGGAATAGGCGGGTTTAAAACTTGGGGGGCAAAACGATCCCAGGGTTCAGCTAAAACTACAAGTTAGTGCGGTGCGTCCTGCTCACAGTGTTCAGCTAAAACTACAAGTTAGTGTGGTGCATCCTGCTCACAGTGTTCAGCTAAAACTACAAGTTAGTGGGGTGCGTCCTGCTCATAGTGTTCAGCTAGAACTACAAGTTAGTGTGGTGCGTCCTGCTCACAGTGTTCAGCTAAAACTACAAGTTAGTGTAGTGAGACCTCTGCACAGTGTTCATCTAAAGCTACAAGTTAGTCCAGTGTGTCCTGCTCACAGTGTTCAGCTAAAACTACAAATTAGTGGGGTGCGTCCTGCTCACAGTGTTCAGCTAAAACTACAAGTTAGTGCGGTGCGTCCTGCTCACAGTGTTCAGATAAAACTACAAATTAGTCTAGTGAGACCTCTGCACAGTGTTCATCCAAAGCTATAAGTTAGTGCAGTGCGTCCTGCTCACAGTGTTCAGCTAAAGCCACAAGTTAGTGCGGTGCGTCCTGCTCAGTGTTTAGTTAAAACTACAAGTTAGTGTAGTGAGACCTCTGCACAGTGTTCATCTAAAGGTACAAGTTAGTGCAGTGCGTCCTGCTAACAGTGTTCAGCTAAAACTACAAGTTAGTGCGGTGCGTCCTGCTCACAGTGTTCAGCTAAAATTAGAAGTTAGTGCGGTGCGTCCTGCTCACAGTGTTCAGCTAAAACTACAAGTTAGTGGGGTGCGTCCTGCTCACAGTGTTCAGCTAAAACTACAAGTTAGTGGGGTGCGTCCTGCTCACAGTGTTCAGCTAAAACTACAAGTTAGTGCGGTGCGTCCTGCTCACAGTGTTCAGCTAAAACTACAAGTTAGTGGGGTGCGTCCTGCTCACAGTGTTCAGCTAAAACTACAAGTTAGTGCGGTGCGTCCTGCTCACAGTGTTCAGCTAAAACTACAAGTTAGTGTAGTAAGAACTCTGCACAGTGTTCATCTAAAGCTACAAGTTAGTGCAGTGCGTCCTGCTCACAGTGTTCATCTAAAACTACAAGTTAGTGGCGTACGTCCTGCTCACAGTGTTCAGCTAAAACTACAAGTTAGTGCGGTGCGTCCTGCTGACAGTGTTCAGCTAAAACTACAAGTTAGTGTAGTGAGACCTCTGCACAGTGTTCATCTAAAGCTACAAGTTAGTGCAGTGCGTCCTGCTCACAGTGTTCAGCTAAAACCACAAGTTAGTGCGGTGCGTCCTGCTCAGTGTTTAGTTAAAACTACAAGTTAGTGTAGTGAGACCTCTGCACAGTGTTCATCTAAAGCTACAAGTTAGTGCAGTGCGTCCTGCTAACAGTGTTCAGCTAAAACTACAAGTTAGTGGGGTGCGTCCTGCTCATAGTGTTCAGCTAGAACTACAAGTTAGTGTGGTGCGTCCTGCTCACAGTGTTCAGCTAAAACTACAAGTTAGTGTAGTGAGACCTCTGCACAGTGTTCATCTAAAGCTACAAGTTAGTCCAGTGTGTCCTGCTCACAGTGTTCAGCTAAAACTACAAATTAGTGGGGTGCGTCCTGCTCACAGTGTTCAGCTAAAACTACAAGTTAGTGCGGTGCGTCCTGCTCACAGTGTTCAGATAAAACTACAAATTAGTCTAGTGAGACCTCTGCACAGTGTTCATCCAAAGCTATAAGTTAGTGCAGTGCGTCCTGCTCACAGTGTTCAGCTAAAGCCACAAGTTAGTGCGGTGCGTCCTGCTCAGTGTTAAGTTAAAACTACAAGTTAGTGTAGTGAGACCTCTGCACAGTGTTCATCTAAAGGTACAAGTTAGTGCAGTGCGTCCTGCTAACAGTGTTCAGCTAAAACTACAAGTTAGTGCGGTGCGTCCTGCTCACAGTGTTCAGCTAAAACTACAAGTTAGTGCGGTGCGTCCTGCTCACAGTGTTCAGCTAAAACGACAAGTTAGTGCGGTGCGTCCTGCTCATAGTGTTCAGCTAAAACTACAAGTTAGTGGAGTGCGTCCTGCTCACAGTGTTCAGCTAAAACTACAAGTTAGTGCAGTGCGTCCTGCTCACAGTGTTCAGCTAAAACTACAAGTTAGTGTAGTAAGACCTCTGCACAGTGTTCATCTAAAGCTACAAGTTAGTGCAGTGCGTCCTGCTCACAGTGTTCATCTAAAACTACAAGTTAGTGGCGTACGTCCTGCTCACAGTGTTCAGCTAAAACTACAAGTTAGTGCGGTGCGTCCTGCTGACAGTGTTCAGCTAAAACTACAAGTTAGTGTAGTGAGACCTCTGCACAGTGTTCATCTAAAGCTACAAGTTAGTGCAGTGCGTCCTGCTCACAGTGTTCAGCTAAAACCACAAGTTAGTGCGGTGCGTCCTGCTCAGTGTTTAGTTAAAACTACAAGTTAGTGTAGTGAGACCTCTGCACAGTGTTCATCTAAAGCTACAAGTTAGTGCAGTGCGTCCTGCTAACAGTGTTCAGCTAAAACTACAAGTTAGTGCGGTGCGTCCTGCTCACAGTGTTCAGCTAAAATTAGAAGTTAGTGCGGTGCGTCCTGCTCACAGTGTTCAGCTAAAACTACAAGTTAGTGGGGTGCGTCCTGCTCACAGTGTTCAGCTAAAACTACAAGTTAGTGGGGTGCGTCCTGCTCACAGTGTTCAGCTAAAACTACAAGTTAGTGCGGTGCGTCCTGCTCACAGTGTTCAGCTAAAACTACAAGTTAGTGGGGTGCGTCCTGCTCACAGTGTTCAGCTAAAACTACAAGTTAGTGCGGTGCGTCCTGCTCACAGTGTTCAGCTAAAACTACAAGTTAGTGTAGTAAGACCTCTGCACAGTGTTCATCTAAAGCTACAAGTTAGTGCAGTGCGTCCTGCTCACAGTGTTCATCTAAAACTACAAGTTAGTGGCGTACGTCCTGCTCACAGTGTTCAGCTAAAACTACAAGTTAGTGCGGTGCGTCCTGCTGACAGTGTTCAGCTAAAACTACAAGTTAGTGTAGTGAGACCTCTGCACAGTGTTCATCTAAAGCTACAAGTTAGTGCAGTGCGTCCTGCTCACAGTGTTCAGCTAAAACCACAAGTTAGTGCGGTGCGTCCTGCTCAGTGTTTAGTTAAAACTACAAGTTAGTGTAGTGAGACCTCTGCACAGTGTTCATCTAAAGCTACAAGTTAGTGCAGTGCGTCCTGCTAACAGTGTTCAGCTAAAACTACAAGTTAGTGCGGTGCGTCCTGCTCACAGTGTTCAGCTAAAATTAGAAGTTAGTGCGGTGCGTCCTGCTCACAGTGTTCAGCTAAAACTACAAGTTAGTGGGGTGCGTCCTGCTCACAGTGTTCAGCTAAAACTACAAGTTAGTGGGGTGCGTCCTGCTCACAGTGTTCAGCTAAAACTACAAGTTAGTGCGGTGCGTCCTGCTCACAGTGTTCAGCTAAAACTACAAGTTAGTGGGGTGCGTCCTGCTCACAGTGTTCAGCTAAAACTACAAGTTAGTGCGGTGCGTCCTGCTCACAGTGTTCAGCTAAAACTACAAGTTAGTGCGGTGCGTCCTGCTCACAGTGTTCAGCTAAAACTACAAGTTAGTGCAGTGCGTCCTGCTCACAGTGTTCAGCTAAAACTACAAGTTAGTGTAGTGAGACCTCTGCACAGTGTTCATCTAAAGCTACAAGTTAGTGCAGTGCGTCCTGCTCACAGTGTTCAGCTAAAACTACAAGTTAGTGCGGTGCGTCCTGCTCACAGTGTTCAGCTTAAACTACAAGTTAGTGTGGTGCGTCCTGCTCACAGTGTTCAGCTAAAACTACAAGTTAGTGCGGTGCGTCCTGCTCACAGTGTTCAGCTAAAACTACAAGTTAGTGCGGTGCGTCCTGCTCACAGTGTTCAGCTAAAACTACAAGTTAGTGGGTGCGTTCTGCTCACAGTGTTCAGCTAAAACTACAAGTTAGTGGCGTGCGTAGTGCTCACAGTGTTCAGCTAAAACTACAAGTTAGTGCGGTGCGTCCTGCTCACAGTGTTCAGCTAAAACTACAAGTTAGTGTGGTGCGTCCTGCTCACAGTGTTCAGCTAAAACTATAAGTTAGTGTGGTGCGTCCTGCTCACAGTGTTCAGCTAAAACTACAAGTTAGTGTAGTGAGACCTCTGCACAGTGTTCATCTAAAGCTACAAGTTAGTCCAGTGTGTCCTGCTCACAGTGTTCAGCTAAAACTACAAATTAGTGGGGTGCGTCCTGCTCACAGTGTTCAGCTAAAACTACAAGTTAGTGCGGTGCGTCCTGCTCACAGTGTTCAGCTAAAACTACAAATTAGTCTAGTGAGACCTCTGCACAGTGTTCATCCAAAGCTATAAGTTAGTGCAGTGCGTCCTGCTCACAGTGTTCAGCTAAAGCCACAAGTTAGTGCGGTGCGTCCTGCTCAGTGTTTAGTTAAAACTACAAGTTAGTGTAGTGAGACCTCAGCACAGTGTTCATCTAAAGGTACATGTTAGTGCAGTGCGTCCTGCTAACAGTGTTCAGCTAAAACTACAAGTTAGTGCGGTGCGTCCTGCTCACAGTGTTCAGCTAAAACTACAAGTTAGTGCGGTGCGTCCTGCTCACAGTGTTCAGCTAAAACTACAAGTTAGTGCAGTGCGTCCTGCTAACAGTGTTCAGCTAAAACTACAAGTTAGTGCGGTGCGTCCTGCTCACAGTGTTCAGCTAAAATTCGAAGTTAGTGCGGTGCGTCCTGCTCACAGTGTTCAGCTAAAACTACAAGTTAGTGGGGTGCGTCCTGCTCACAGTGTTCAGCTAAAACTACAAGTTAGTGGGGTGCGTCCTGCTCACAGTGTTCAGCTAAAACTACAAGTTAGTGCGGTGCGTCCTGCTCACAGTGTTCAGCTAAAACTACAAGTTAGTGGGGTGCGTCCTGCTCACAGTGTTCAGCTAAAACTACAAGTTAGTGCGGTGCGTCCTGCTCACAGTGTTCAGCTAAAACTACAAGTTAGTGCGGTGCGTCCTGCTCACAGTGTTCAGCTAAAATTACAAGTTAGTGCAGTGCGTTCTGCTCACAGTGTTCAGCTAAAACTACAAGTTAGTGTAGTGAGACCTCTGCACAGTGTTCATCTAAAGCTACAAGTTAGTGCAGTGCGTCCTGCTCACAGTGTTCAGCTAAAACTACAAGTTAGTGCGGTGCGTCCTGCTCACAGTGTTCAGCTTAAACTACAAGTTAGTGTGGTGCGTCCTGCTCACAGTGTTCAGCTAAAACTACAAGTTAGTGCGGTGCGTCCTGCTCACAGTGTTCAGCTAAAACTACAAGTTAGTGCGGTGCGTCCTGCTCACAGTGTTCA
Source organism: Lithobates clamitans (assembly GCA_037952925.1). Classification (NCBI taxonomy): domain Eukaryota; kingdom Metazoa; phylum Chordata; class Amphibia; order Anura; family Ranidae; genus Lithobates; species Lithobates clamitans. The sequence goes on along the minus strand of JBBGZY010000925.1, from coordinate 4,982,899 downwards.
GCTAAAACTACAAGTTAGTGGGTGCGTCCTGCTCACAGTGTTCAGCTAAAACTACAAGTTAGTGGCGTGCGTAGTGCTCACAGTGTTCAGCTAAAACTACAAGTTAGTGCGGTGCGTCCTGCTCACAGTGTTCAGCTAAAACTACAAGTTAGTGTGGTGCGTCCTGCTCACAGTGTTCAGCTAAAACTATAAGTTAGTGTGGTGCGTCCTGCTCACAGTGTTCAGCTAAAACTACAAGTTAGTGTAGTGAGACCTCTGCACAGTGTTCATCTAAAGCTACAAGTTAGTCCAGTGTGTCCTGCTCACAGTGTTCAGCTAAAACTACAAATTAGTGGGGTGCGTCCTGCTCACAGTGTTCAGCTAAAACTACAAGTTAGTGCGGTGCGTCCTGCTCACAGTGTTCAGCTAAAACTACAAGTTAGTGCGGTGCGTCCTGCTCACAGTGTTCAGCTAAAACTACAAGTAGGTGCAGTGCGTTCTGCTCACAGTGTTCAGCTAAAACTACAAGTTAGTGTAGTGAGACCTCTGCACAGTGTTCATCTAAAGCTACAAGTTAGTGCAGTGCGTCCTGCTCACAGTGTTCAGCTAAAACTACAAGTTAGTGCGGTGCGTCCTGCTCACAGTGTTCAGCTTAAACTACAAGTTAGTGTGGTGCGTCCTGCTCACAGTGTTCAGCTAAAACTAAAAGTTAGTGCGGTGCGTCCTGCTCACAGTGTTCAGCTAAAACTACAAGTTAGTGCGGTGCGTCCTGCTCACAGTGTTCAGCTAAAACTACAAGTTAGTGGGTGCGTCCTGCTCACAGTGTTCAGCTAAAACTACAAGTTAGTGGCGTGCGTAGTGCTCACAGTGTTCAGCTAAAACTACAAGTTAGTGCGGTGCGTCCTGCTCACAGTGTTCAGCTAAAACTACAAGTTAGTGTGGTGCGTCCTGCTCACAGTGTTCAGCTAAAACTATAAGTTAGTGTGGTGCGTCCTGCTCACAGTGTTCAGCTAAAACTACAAGTTAGTGTAGTGAGACCTCTGCACAGTGTTCATCTAAAGCTACAAGTTAGTCCAGTGTGTCCTGCTCACAGTGTTCAGCTAAAACTACAAATTAGTGGGGTGCGTCCTGCTCACAGTGTTCAGCTAAAACTACAAGTTAGTGCGGTGCGTCCTGCTCACAGTGTTCAGCTAAAACTACAAATTAGTCTAGTGAGACCTCTGCACAGTGTTCATCCAAAGCTATAAGTTAGTGCAGTGCGTCCTGCTCACAGTGTTCAGCTAAAGCCACAAGTTAGTGCGGTGCGTCCTGCTCAGTGTTTAGTTAAAACTACAAGTTAGTGTAGTGAGACCTCTGCACAGTGTTCATCTAAAGGTACATGTTAGTGCAGTGCGTCCTGCTAACAGTGTTCAGCTAAAACTACAAGTTAGTGCGGTGCGTCCTGCTCACAGTGTTCAGCTAAAACTACAAGTTAGTGTGGTGCGTCCTGCTCACAGTGTTCAGCTAAAACGACAAGTTAGTGCGGTGCGTCCTGCTCATAGTGTTCAGCTAAAACTACACGTTAGTGGGGTGCGTCCTGCTTACAGTGTTCAGCTAAAACTACAAGTTAGTGCAGTGCGTCCTGCTCACAGTGTTCAGCTAAAACTACAAGTTAGTGCGGTGCATCCTGCTCACAGTGTTCAGCTAAAACTACAAGTTAGTGTAGTAAGACTTCTGCACAGTGTTCATCTAAAGCTACAAGTTCGTGCAGTGCGTCCTGCTCACAGTGTTCATCTAAAACTACAAGTTAGTGGGGTACGTCCTGCTCACAGTGTTCAGCTAAAACTACAAGTTAGTGCGGTGCGTCCTGCTGACAGTGTTCAGCTAAAACTACAAGTTAGTGTAGTGAGACCTCTGCACAGTGTTCATCTAAAGCTACAAGTTAGTGCAGTGCGTCCTGCTCACAGTGTTCAGCTAAAACCACAAGTTAGTGCGGTGCGTCCTGCTCAGTGTTTAGTTAAAACTACAAGTTAGTGTAGTGAGACCTCTGCACAGTGTTCATCTAAAGCTACAAGTTAGTGCAGTGCGTCCTGCTAACAGTGTTCAGCTAAAACTACAAGTTAGTGCGGTGCGTCCTGCTCACAGTGTTCAGCTAAAACTACAAGTTAGTGCGGTGCGTCCTGCTCACAGTGTTCAGCTAAAACTACAAGTTAGTGGGGTGCGTCCTGCTCACAGTGTTCAGCTAAAACTACAAGTTAGTGCGGTGCGTCCTGCTCACAGTGTTCAGCTAAAACTACAAGTTAGTGCGGTGCGTCCTGCTCACAGTGTTCAGCTAAAACTACAAGTTAGTGCAGTGCGTCCTGCTCACAGTGTTCAGCTAAAACTACAAGTTAGTGTAGTGAGACCTCTGCACAGTGTTCATCTAAAGCTACAAGTTAGTGCAGTGCGTCCTGCTCACAGTGTTCAGCTAAAACTACAAGTTAGTGCGGTGCGTCCTGCTCACAGTGTTCAGCTTAAACTACAAGTTAGTGTGGTGCGTCCTGCTCACAGTGTTCAGCTAAAACTACAAGTTAGTGCGGTGCGTCCTGCTCACAGTGTTCAGCTAAAACTACAAGTTAGTGCGGTGCGTCCTGCTCACAGTGTTCAGCTAAAACTACAAGTTAGTGGGTGCGTTCTGCTCACAGTGTTCAGCTAAAACTACAAGTTAGTGGCGTGCGTAGTGCTCACAGTGTTCAGCTAAAACTACAAGTTAGTGCGGTGCGTCCTGCTCACAGTGTTCAGCTAAAACTACAAGTTAGTGTGGTGCGTCCTGCTCACAGTGTTCAGCTAAAACTATAAGTTAGTGTGGTGCGTCCTGCTCACAGTGTTCAGCTAAAACTACAAGTTAGTGTAGTGAGACCTCTGCACAGTGTTCATCTAAAGCTACAAGTTAGTCCAGTGTGTCCTGCTCACAGTGTTCAGCTAAAACTACAAATTAGTGGGGTGCGTCCTGCTCACAGTGTTCAGCTAAAACTACAAGTTAGTGCGGTGCGTCCTGCTCACAGTGTTCAGCTAAAACTACAAATTAGTCTAGTGAGACCTCTGCACAGTGTTCATCCAAAGCTATAAGTTAGTGCAGTGCGTCCTGCTCACAGTGTTCAGCTAAAGCCACAAGTTAGTGCGGTGCGTCCTGCTCAGTGTTTAGTTAAAACTACAAGTTAGTGTAGTGAGACCTCAGCACAGTGTTCATCTAAAGGTACATGTTAGTGCAGTGCGTCCTGCTAACAGTGTTCAGCTAAAACTACAAGTTAGTGCGGTGCGTCCTGCTCACAGTGTTCAGCTAAAACTACAAGTTAGTGCGGTGCGTCCTGCTCACAGTGTTCAGCTAAAACTACAAGTTAGTGCAGTGCGTCCTGCTAACAGTGTTCAGCTAAAACTACAAGTTAGTGCGGTGCGTCCTGCTCACAGTGTTCAGCTAAAATTCGAAGTTAGTGCGGTGCGTCCTGCTCACAGTGTTCAGCTAAAACTACAAGTTAGTGGGGTGCGTCCTGCTCACAGTGTTCAGCTAAAACTACAAGTTAGTGGGGTGCGTCCTGCTCACAGTGTTCAGCTAAAACTACAAGTTAGTGCGGTGCGTCCTGCTCACAGTGTTCAGCTAAAACTACAAGTTAGTGGGGTGCGTCCTGCTCACAGTGTTCAGCTAAAACTACAAGTTAGTGCGGTGCGTCCTGCTCACAGTGTTCAGCTAAAACTACAAGTTAGTGCGGTGCGTCCTGCTCACAGTGTTCAGCTAAAACTACAAGTTAGTGCAGTGCGTTCTGCTCACAGTGTTCAGCTAAAACTACAAGTTAGTGTAGTGAGACCTCTGCACAGTGTTCATCTAAAGCTACAAGTTAGTGCAGTGCGTCCTGCTCACAGTGTTCAGCTAAAACTACAAGTTAGTGCGGTGCGTCCTGCTCACAGTGTTCAGCTTAAACTACAAGTTAGTGTGGTGCGTCCTGCTCACAGTGTTCAGCTAAAACTACAAGTTAGTGCGGTGCGTCCTGCTCACAGTGTTCAGCTAAAACTACAAGTTAGTGCGGTGCGTCCTGCTCACAGTGTTCAGCTAAAACTACAAGTTAGTGGGTGCGTCCTGCTCACAGTGTTCAGCTAAAACTACAAGTTAGTGGCGTGCGTAGTGCTCACAGTGTTCAGCTAAAACTACAAGTTAGTGCGGTGCGTCCTGCTCACAGTGTTCAGCTAAAACTACAAGTTAGTGTGGTGCGTCCTGCTCACAGTGTTCAGCTAAAACTATAAGTTAGTGTGGTGCGTCCTGCTCACAGTGTTCAGCTAAAACTACAAGTTAGTGTAGTGAGACCTCTGCACAGTGTTCATCTAAAGCTACAAGTTAGTCCAGTGTGTCCTGCTCACAGTGTTCAGCTAAAACTACAAATTAGTGGGGTGCGTCCTGCTCACAGTGTTCAGCTAAAACTACAAGTTAGTGCGGTGCGTCCTGCTCACAGTGTTCAGCTAAAACTACAAGTTAGTGCGGTGCGTCCTGCTCACAGTGTTCAGCTAAAACTACAAGTTAGTGCAGTGCGTTCTGCTCACAGTGTTCAGCTAAAACTACAAGTTAGTGTAGTGAGACCTCTGCACAGTGTTCATCTAAAGCTACAAGTTAGTGCAGTGCGTCCTGCTCACAGTGTTCAGCTAAAACTACAAGTTAGTGCGGTGCGTCCTGCTCACAGTGTTCAGCTTAAACTACAAGTTAGTGTGGTGCGTCCTGCTCACAGTGTTCAGCTAAAACTACAAGTTAGTGCGGTGCGTCCTGCTCACAGTGTTCAGCTAAAACTACAAGTTAGTGCGGTGCGTCCTGCTCACAGTGTTCAGCTAAAACTACAAGTTAGTGGGTGCGTCCTGCTCACAGTGTTCAGCTAAAACTACAAGTTATTGGCGTGCGTAGTGCTCACAGTGTTCAGCTAAAACTACAAGTTAGTGCGGTGCGTCCTGCTCACAGTGTTCAGCTAAAACTACAAGTTAGTGTGGTGCGTCCTGCTCACAGTGTTCAGCTAAAACTATAAGTTAGTGTGGTGCGTCCTGCTCACAGTGTTCAGCTAAAACTACAAGTTAGTGTAGTGAGACCTCTGCACAGTGTTCATCTAAAGCTACAAGTTAGTCCAGTGTGTCCTGCTCACAGTGTTCAGCTAAAACTACAAATTAGTGGGGTGCGTCCTGCTCACAGTGTTCAGCTAAAACTACAAGTTAGTGCGGTGCGTCCTGCTCACAGTGTTCAGCTAAAACTACAAATTAGTCTAGTGAGACCTCTGCACAGTGTTCATCCAAAGCTATAAGTTAGTGCAGTGCGTCCTGCTCACAGTGTTCAGCTAAAGCCACAAGTTAGTGCGGTGCGTCCTGCTCAGTGTTTAGTTAAAACTACAAGTTAGTGTAGTGAGACCTCTGCACAGTGTTCATCTAAAGGTACATGTTAGTGCAGTGCGTCCTGCTAACAGTGTTCAGCTAAAACTACAAGTTAGTGCGGTGCGTCCTGCTCACAGTGTTCAGCTAAAACTACAAGTTAGTGCGGTGCGTCCTGCTCACAGTGTTCAGCTAAAACGACAAGTTAGTGCGGTGCGTCCTGCTCATAGTGTTCAGCTAAAACTACACGTTAGTGGGGTGCGTCCTGCTTACAGTGTTCAGCTAAAACTACAAGTTAGTGCAGTGCGTCCTGCTCACAGTGTTCAGCTAAAACTACAAGTTAGTGCGGTGCATCCTGCTCACAGTGTTCAGCTAAAACTACAAGTTAGTGTAGTAAGACTTCTGCACAGTGTTCATCTAAAGCTACAAGTTAGTGCAGTGCGTCCTGCTCACAGTGTTCATCTAAAACTACAAGTTAGTGGGGTACGTCCTGCTCACAGTGTTCAGCTAAAACTACAAGTTAGTGCGGTGCGTCCTGCTGACAGTGTTCAGCTAAAACTACAAGTTAGTGTAGTGAGACCTCTGCACAGTGTTCATCTAAAGCTACAAGTTAGTGCAGTGCGTCCTGCTCACAGTGTTCAGCTAAAACCACAAGTTAGTGCGGTGCGTCCTGCTCAGTGTTTAGTTAAAACTACAAGTTAGTGTAGTGAGACCTCTGCACAGTGTTCATCTAAAGCTACAAGTTAGTGCAGTGCGTCCTGCTAACAGTGTTCAGCTAAAACTACAAGTTAGTGCGGTGCGTCCTGCTCACAGTGTTCAGCTAAAACTACAAGTTAGTGCGGTGCGTCCTGCTCACAGTGTTCAGCTAAAACTACAAGTTAGTGGGGTGCGTCCTGCTCACAGTGTTCAGCTAAAACTACAAGTAAGTGCGGTGCGTCCTGCTCACAGTGTTCAGCTAAAACTACAAGTTAGTGTAGTGCGTCCTGCTCACAGTGTTCAGCTAAAACTATAAGTTAGTATGGTGCGTCCTGCTCACAGTGTTCAGCTAAAACTACAAGTTAGTGTAGTGAGACCTCTGCACAGTGTTCATCTAAAGCTACAAGTTAGTTCAGTGTGTCCTGCTCACAGTGTTCAGCTAAAACTACAAATTAGTGGGGTGCGTCCTGCTCACAGTGTTCAGCTAAAACTAAAAGTTAGTGCGGTGCGTCCTGCTCACAGTGTTCAGCTAAAACTACAAATTAGTCTAGTGAGACCTCTGCACAGTGTTCATCCAAAGCTATGTTAGTGCAGTGCGTCCTGCTCACAGTGTTCAGCTAAAGCCACAAGTTAGTGCGGTGCGTCCTGCTCAGTGTTTAGTTAAAACTACAAGTTAGTGTAGTGAGACCTCTGCACAGTGTTCATCTAAAGGTACATGTTAGTGCAGTGCGTCCTGCTAACAGTGTTCAGCTAAAACTACAAGTTAGTGCGGTGCGTCCTGCTCACAGTGTTCAGCTAAAACTACAAGTTAGTGCGGTGCGTCCTGCTCACAGTGTTCAGCTAAAACGACAAGTTAGTGCGGTGCGTCCTGCTCATAGTGTTCAGCTAAAACTACACGTTAGTGGGGTGCGTCCTGCTTACAGTGTTCAGCTAAAACTACAAGTTAGTGCAGTGCGTCCTGCTCACAGTGTTCAGCTAAAACTACAAGTTAGTGCGGTGCATCCTGCTCACAGTGTTCAGCTAAAACTACAAGTTAGTGTAGTAAGACTTCTGCACAGTGTTCATCTAAAGCTACAAGTTCGTGCAGTGCGTCCTGCTCACAGTGTTCATCTAAAACTACAAGTTAGTGGGGTACGTCCTGCTCACAGTGTTCAGCTAAAACTACAAGTTAGTGCGGTGCGTCCTGCTGACAGTGTTCAGCTAAAACTACAAGTTAGTGTAGTGAGACCTCTGCACAGTGTTCATCTAAAGCTACAAGTTAGTGCAGTGCGTCCTGCTCACAGTGTTCAGCTAAAACCACAAGTTAGTGCGGTGCGTCCTGCTCAGTGTTTAGTTAAAACTACAAGTTAGTGTAGTGAGACCTCTGCACAGTGTTCATCTAAAGCTACAAGTTAGTGCAGTGCGTCCTGCTAACAGTGTTCAGCTAAAACTACAAGTTAGTGCGGTGCGTCCTGCTCACAGTGTTCAGCTAAAACTACAAGTTAGTGCGGTGCGTCCTGCTCACAGTGTTCAGCTAAAACTACAAGTTAGTGGGGTGCGTCCTGCTCACAGTGTTCAGCTAAAACTACAAGTAAGTGCGGTGCGTCCTGCTCACAGTGTTCAGCTAAAACTACAAGTTAGTGTAGTGCGTCCTGCTCACAGTGTTCAGCTAAAACTATAAGTTAGTATGGTGCGTCCTGCTCACAGTGTTCAGCTAAAACTACAAGTTAGTGTAGTGAGACCTCTGCACAGTGTTCATCTAAAGCTACAAGTTAGTTCAGTGTGTCCTGCTCACAGTGTTCAGCTAAAACTACAAATTAGTGGGGTGCGTCCTGCTCACAGTGTTCAGCTAAAACTAAAAGTTAGTGCGGTGCGTCCTGCTCACAGTGTTCAGCTAAAACTACAAATTAGTCTAGTGAGACCTCTGCACAGTGTTCATCCAAAGCTATGTTAGTGCAGTGCGTCCTGCTCACAGTGTTCAGCTAAAGCCACAAGTTAGTGCGGTGCGTCCTGCTCAGTGTTTAGTTAAAACTACAAGTTAGTGTAGTGAGACCTCTGCACAGTGTTCATCTAAAGGTACATGTTAGTGCAGTGCGTCCTGCTAACAGTGTTCAGCTAAAACTACAAGTTAGTGCGGTGTGTCCTGCTCACAGTGTTCAGCTAAAACTACAAGTTAGTGCAGTGCGTCCTGCTCACAGTGTTCAGCTAAAATGACAAGTTAGTGCGGTGCGTCCTGCTCATAGTGTTCAGCTAAAACTACAAGTTAGTGGGGTGCGTCCTGCTCACAGTGTTCATCTAAAACTACAAGTTAGTGGGGTACGTCCTGCTCACAGTGTTCAGCTAAAACTACAAGTTAGTGCGGTGCGTCCTGCTGACAGTGTTCAGCTAAAACTACAAGGTAGTGTAGTGAGACCTCTGCACAGTGTTCATCTAAAGCTACAAGTTAGTGCAGTGCGTCCTGCTCACAGTGTTCAGCTAAAACCACAAGTTAGTGCGGTGCGTCCTGCTCAGTGTTTAGTTAAAATTACAAGTTAGTGTAGTGAGACCTCTGCACAGTGTTCATCTAAAGCTACAAGTTAGTGCAGTGCGTCCTGCTAACAGTGTTCAGCTAAAACTACAAGTTAGTGCGGTGCGTCCTGCTCACAGTGTTCAGCTAAAATTAGAAGTTAGTGCGGTGCGTCCTGCTCACAGTGTTCAGCTAAAACTACAAGTTAGTGCGGTGCATCCTGCTCACAGTGTTCAGCTAAAACTACAAGTTAGTGGGGTGCGTCCTGCTCACAGTGTTCAGCTAAAACTACAAGTTAGTGCGGTGCGTCCTGCTCACAGTGTTCAGCTAAAACTACAAGTTAGTGCGGTGTGTCCTGCTCACAGTGTTCAGCTAAAACTACAAGTTAGTGTAGTGAGACCTCTGCACAGTGTTCATCTAAAGCTACAAGTTAGTGCAGTGTGTCCTGCTCACAGTGTTCAGCTAAAACTACAAATTAGTGGGGTGCGTCCTGCTCACAGTGTTCAGCTAAAACTACAAGTTAGTGCGGTGCGTCCTGCTCACAGTGTTCAGCTAAAACTACAAGTTAGTCTAGTGAGACCTCTGCACAGTGTTCATCCAAAGCTACAAGTTAGTGCAGTGCGTCCTGCTCACAGTGTTCAGCTAAAACTACAAGTTAGTGCGGTGCGTCCTGCTCAGTGTTTAGTTAAAACTACAAGTTAGTGTAGTGAGACCTCTGCACAGTGTTCATCTAAAGGTACAAGTTAGTGCAGTGCGTCCTGCTAACAGTGTTCAGCTAAAACTACAAGTTAGTGCGGTGCGTCCTGCTCACAGTGTTCAGCTAAAACTACAAGTTAGTGCGGTGCGTCCTGCTCACAGTGTTCAGCTAAAACGACAAGTTAGTGCGGTGCGTCCTGCTCACAGTGTTCAGCTAAAACGACAAGTTAGTGCGGTGCGTCCTGCTCACAGTGTTCAGCTAAAACTACAAGTTAGTGTGGTGCGTCCTGCTCACACTGTTCAGCTAAAACTACAAGTTAGTGCGGTGCGTCCTGCTCACAGTGTTCAGCTAAAACTACAAGTTAGTGTGGTGCGTCCTGCTCACAGTGTTCAGCTAAAACTACAAGTTAGTGGGGTGCGTCCTGCTCATAGTGTTCAGCTAGAACTACAAGTTAGTGTGGTGCGTCCTGCTCACAGTGTTCAGCTAAAACTACAAGTTAGTGTAGTGAGACCTCTGCACAGTGTTCATCTAAAGCTACAAGATAGTCCAGTGTGTCCTGCTCACAGTGTTCAGCTAAAACTACAAATTAGTGGGGTGCGTCCTGCTCACAGTGTTCAGCTAAAACTACAAGTTAGTGCGGTGCGTCCTGCTCACAGTGTTAAGCTAAAACTATAAATTAGTCTAGTGAGACCTCTGCACAGTGTTCATCCAAAGCTATAAGTTAGTGCAGTGCGTCCTGCTCACAGTGTTCAGCTAAAGCCACAAGTTAGTGCGGTGCGTCCTGCTCAGTGTTTAGTTAAAACTACAAGTTAGTGTAGTGAGACCTCTGCACAGTGTTCATCTAAAGGTACAAGTTAGTGCAGTGCGTCCTGCTAACAGTGTTCAGCTAAAACTACAAGTTAGTGGCGTACGTCCTGCTCACAGTGTTCAGCTAAAACTACAAGTTAGTGCGGTGCGTCCTGCTCACAGTGTTCAGCTAAAACGACAAGTTAGTGCGGTGCGTCCTGCTCATAGTGTTCAGCTAAAACTACAAGTTAGTGGGGTGCGTCCTGCTCACAGTGTTCAGCTAAAACTACAAGTTAGTGCAGTGCGTCCTGCTCACAGTGTTCAGCTACAACTACAAGTTAGTGTAGTAAGACCTCTGCACAGTGTTCATCTAAAGCTACAAGTTAGTGCAGTGCGTCCTGCTCACAGTGTTCATCTAAAACTACAAGTTAGTGGCGTACGTCCTGCTCACAGTGTTCAGCTAAAACTACAAGTTAGTGCGGTGCGTCCTGCTGACAGTGTTCAGCTAAAACTACAAGTTAGTGTAGTGAGACCTCTGCACAGTGTTCATCTAAAGCTACAAGTTAGTGCAGTGCGTCCTGCTCACAGTGTTCAGCTAAAACCACAAGTTAGTGCGGTGCGTCCTGCTCAGTGTTTAGTTAAAACTACAAGTTAGTGTAGTGAGACCTCTGCACAGTGTTCATCTAAAGCTACAAGTTAGTGCAGTGCGTCCTGCTAACAGTGTTCAGCTAAAACTACAAGTTAGTGCGGTGCGTCCTGCTCACAGTGTTCAGCTAAAATTAGAAGTTAGTGCGGTGCGTCCTGCTCACAGTGTTCAGCTAAAACTACAAGTTAGTGCGGTGCGTCCGCTCACAGTGTTCAGCTAAAACTACAAGTTAGTGGGGTGCGTCCTGCTCACAGTGTTCAGCTAAAACTACAAGTTAGTGCGGTGCGTCCTGCTCACAGTGTTCAGCTAAAACTACAAGTTAGTGGGGTGCGTCCTGCTCACAGTGTTCAGCTAAAACTACAAGTTAGTGCGGTGCGTCCTGCTCACAGTGTTCAGCTAAAACTACAAGTTAGTGCGGTGCGTCCTGCTCACAGTGTTCAGCTAAAACTACAAGTTAGTGCAGTGCGTCCTGCTCACAGTGTTCAGCTAAAACTACAAGTTAGTGTAGTGAGACCTCTGCACAGTGTTCATCTAAAGCTACAAGTTAGTGCAGTACGTCCTGCTCACAGTGTTCAGCTAAAACTACAAGTTAGTGCGGTGCGTCCTGCTCACAGTGTTCAGCTTAAACTACAAGTTAGTGTGGTGCGTCCTGCTCACAGTGTTCAGCTAAAACTACAAGTTAGTGCGGTGCGTCCTGCTCACAGTGTTCAGCTAAAACTACAAGTTAGTGCGGTGCGTCCTGCTCACAGTGTTCAGCTAAAACTACAAGTTAGTGGGTGCGTCCTGCTCACAGTGTTCAGCTAAAACTACAAGTTAGTGGGGTGCGTCCTGCTCACAGTGTTCAGCTAAAACTACAAGTTTGTGCGGTGCGTCCTGCTCACAGTGTTCAGCTAAAACTACAAGTTAGTGTGGTGCGTCCTGCTCACAGTGTTCAGCTAAAACTATAAGTTAGTGTGGTGCGTCCTGCTCACAGTGTTCAGCTAAAACTACAAGTTAGTGTAGTGAGACCTCTGCACAGTGTTCATCTAAAGCTACAAGTTAGTCCAGTGTGTCCTGCTCACAGTGTTCAGCTAAAACTACAAATTAGTGGGGTGCGTCCTGCTCACAGTGTTCAGCTAAAACTACAAGTTAGTGCGGTGCGTCCTGCTCACAGTGTTCAGCTAAAACTACAAATTAGTCTAGTGAGACCTCTGCACAGTGTTCATCCAAAGCTATAATTTAGTGCAGTGCATCCTGCTCACAGTGTTCAGCTAAAGCCACAAGTTAGTGCGGTGCGTCCTGCTCAGTGTTTAGTTAAAACTACAAGTTAGTGTAGTGAGACCTCTGCACAGTGTTCCTCTAAAGGTACAAGTTAGTGCAGTGCGTCCTGCTAACAGTGTTCAGCTAAAACTACAAGTTAGTGCGGTGCGTCCTGCTCACAGTGTTCAGCTAAAACTACAAGTTAGTGCGGTGCGTCCTGCTCACAGTGTTCAGCTAAAACGACAAGTTAGTGCAGTGCGTCCTGCTCATAGTGTTCAGCTAAAACTACAAGTTAGTGGGGTGCGTCCTGCTCACAGTGTTCAGCTAAAACTACAAGTTAGTGCAGTGCCTCCTGCTCACAGTGTTCAGCTAAAACTACAAGTTAGTGCGGTGCATCCTGCTCACAGTGTTCAGCTAAAACTACAAGTTAGTGTAGTAAGACTTCTGCACAGTGTTCATCTAAAGCTACAAGTTAGTGCAGTGCGTCCTGCTCACAGTGTTCATCTAAAACTACAAGTTAGTGGGGTACGTCCTGCTCACAGTGTTCAGCTAAAACTACAAGTTAGTGCGGTGCGTCCTGCTGACAGTGTTCAGCTAAAACTACAAGTTAGTGTAGTGAGACCTCTGCACAGTGTTCATCTAAAGCTACAAGTTAGTGCAATGCGTCCTGCTCACAGTGTTCAGCTAAAACCACAAGTTAGTGCGGTGCGTCCTGCTCAGTGTTTAGTTAAAACTACAAGTTAGTGTAGTGAGACCTCTGCACAGTGTTCATCTAAAGCTGCAAGTTAGTGCAGTGCGTCCTGCTAACAGTGTTCAGCTAAAACTACAAGTTAGTGCGGTGCGTCCTGCTCACAGTGTTCAGCTAAAATTAGAAGTTAGTGCGGTGCGTCCTGCTCACAGTGTTCAGCTAAAACTACAAGTTAGTGCGGTGCGTCCTGCTCACAGTGTTCAGCTAAAACTACAAGTTAGTGGGGTGCGTCCTGCTCACAGTGTTCAGCTAAAACTACAAGTTAGTGCGGTGCGTCCTGCTCACAGTGTTCAGCTAAAACTACAAGTTAGTGGGGTGCGTCCTGCTCACAGTGTTCAGCTAAAACTACAAGTTAGTGCGGTGCGTCCTGCTCACAGTGTTCAGCTAAAATTACAAGTTAGTGCGGTGCGTCCTGCTCACAGTGTTCAGCTAAAACTACAAGTTAGTGCAGTGCGTCCTGCTCACAGTGTTCAGCTAAAACTACAAGTTAGTGGGGTGCGTCCTGCTCACAGTGTTCAGCTAAAACTACAAGTTAGTGCGGTGCGTCCTGCTCACAGTGTTCAGCTTAAAATACAAGTTAGTGTGGTGCGTCCTGCTCACAGTGTTCAGCTAAAACTACAAGTTAGTGCGGTGCATCCTGCTCACAGTGTTCAGCTAAAACTACAAGTTAGTGTAGTAAGACTTCTGCACAGTGTTCATCTAAAGCTACAAGTTAGTGCAGTGCGTCCTGCTCACAGTGTTCATCTAAAACTACAAGTTATTGGGGTACGTCCTGCTCACAGTGTTCAGCTAAAACTACAAGTTAGTGCGGTGCGTCCTGCTGACAGTGTTCAGCTAAAACTACAAGTTAGTGTAGTGAGACCTCTGCACAGTGTTCATCTAAAGCTACAAGTTAGTGCAATGCGTCCTGCTCACAGTGTTCAGCTAAAACCACAAGTTAGTGCGGTGCATCCTGCTCAGTGTTTAGTTAAAACTACAAGTTAGTGTAGTGAGACCTCTGCACAGTGTTCATCTAAAGCTACAAGTTAGTGCAGTGCGTCCTGCTAACAGTGTTCAGCTAAAACTACAAGTTAGTGCGGTGCGTCCTGCTCACAGTGTTCAGCTAAAATTAGAAGTTAGTGCGGTGCGTCCTGCTCACAGTGTTCAGCTAAAACTACAAGTTAGTGCGGTGCGTCCTGCTCACAGTGTTCAGCTAAAACTACAAGTTAGTGGGGTGCGTCCTGCTCACAGTGTTCAGCTAAAACTACAAGTTAGTGCGGTGCGTCCTGCTCACAGTGTTCAGCTAAAACTACAAGTTAGTGGGGTGCGTCCTGCTCACAGTGTTCAGCTAAAACTACAAGTTAGTGCGGTGCGTCCTGCTCACAGTGTTCAGCTAAAATTACAAGTTAGTGCGGTGCGTCCTGCTCACAGTGTTCAGCTAAAACTACAAGTTAGTGCAGTGCGTCCTGCTCACAGTGTTCAGCTAAAACTACAAGTTAGTGTAGTGAGACCTCTGCACAGTGTTCATCTAAAGCTACAAGTTAGTGCAGTGCGTCCTGCTCACAGTGTTCAGCTAAAACTACAAGTTAGTGCGGTGCGTCCTGCTCACAGTGTTCAGCTTAAACTACAAGTTAGTGTGGTGCGTCCTGCTCACAGTGTTCAGCTAAAACTACAAGTTAGTGCGGTGCGTCCTGCTCACAGTGTTCAGCTAAAACTACAAGTTAGTGCGGTGCGTCCTGCTCACAGTGTTCAGCTAAAACTACAAGTTAGTGGGTGCGTCCTGCTCACAGTGTTCAGATAAAACTACAAGTTAGTGGGGTGCGTCCTGCTCACAGTGTTCAGCTAAAACTACAAGTTAGTGCGGTGCGTCCTGCTCACAGTGTTCAGCTAAAACTACAAGTTAGTGTGGTGCGTCCTGCTCACAGTGTTCAGCTAAAACTATAAGTTAGTGGGGTGCGTCCTGCTCACAGTGTTCAGCTAAAACTACAAGTTAGTGCGGTGCATCCTGCTCACAGTGTTCAGCTAAAACTACAAGTTAGTGGGGTGCGTCCTACTCACAGTGTTTAGCTAAAACTACAAGTTAGTGTGGTGCGTCCTGCTCACAGTGTTCAGCTAAAACTACAAGTTAGTGCAGTTCGTCCTGCTCACAGTGTTCAGCTAAAACTACAAGTTAGTGTAGTGAGACCTCTGCACAGTGTTCATCTAAAGCTACAAGTTAGTGCAGTGCGTCCTGCTCACAGTGTTCAGCTAAAACTACAAGTTAGTGCGGTGCGTCCTGCTCACAGTGTTCAGCTTAAACTACAAGTTAGTGTGGTGCGTCCTGCTCACAGTGTTCAGCTAAAACTACAAGTTAGTGCGGTGCGTTCTGCTCACAGTGTTCAGCTAAAACTACAAGTTAGTGCGGTGCGTCCTGCTCACAGTGTTCAGCTAAAACTACAAGTTAGTGGGTGCGTCCTGCTCACAGTGTTCAGATAAAACTACAAGTTAGTGGGGTGCGTCCTACTCACAGTGTTCAGCTAAAACTACAAGTTAGTGTGGTGCGTCCTGCTCACAGTGTTCAGCTAAAACTACAAGTTAGTGCAGTTCGTCCTGCTCACAGTGTTCAGCTAAAACTACAAGTTAGTGTAGTGAGACCTCTGCACAATGTTCATCTAAAGCTACAAGTTAGTGCAGTGCGTCCTGATCACAGTGTTCAGCTAAAACTGCAAGTTAGTGGGGTGCGTCCTGCTCACAGTGTTCAGATAAAACTGCAAGTTAGTGCGGTGCGTCCTGCTCACAGTGTTCAGCTAAAACTACAAGTTAGTGGGGTGCGTCCTGCTCACAGTGTTCAGCTAAAACTACAAGTTAGTGCGGTGCGTCCTGCTCACTGTGTTCAGCTAAAACTACAAGTTAGTGTAGTGAGACCTCTGCACAGTGTTCATCTAAAGCTACAAGTTAGTGCAGTGCGTCCTGCTCACAGTGTTCAGCTAAAACTACAAGTTAGTGGGGTGCGTCCTGCTCACAGTGTTCAGCTAAAACTACAAGTTAGTGCGGTGCGTCCTGCTCACAGTGTTCAGCTAAAACTACAAGTTAGTGGGGTGCGTCCTGCTCACAGTGTTCAGCTAAAACTACAAGTTAGTGCGGTGCGTCCTGCTCACAGTGTTCAGCTAAAACTACAAGTTAGTGTAGTAAGACCTCTGCACAGTGTTCATCTAAAGCTACAAGTTAGTGCAGTGCGTCCTGCTCACAGTGTTCATCTAAAACTACAAGTTAGTGGCGTACGTCCTGCTCACAGTGTTCAGCTAAAACTACAAGTTAGTGCGGTGCGTCCTGCTGACAGTGTTCAGCTAAAACTACAAGTTAGTGTAGTGAGACCTCTGCACAGTGTTCATCTAAAGCTACAAGTTAGTGCAGTGCGTCCTGCTCACAGTGTTCAGCTAAAACCACAAGTTAGTGCGGTGCGTCCTGCTGACAGTGTTCAGCTAAAACTACAAGTTAGTGTAGTGAGACCTCTGCACAGTGTTCATCTAAAGCTACATGTTAGTGCAGTGTGTCCTGCTCACAGTGTTCAGCTAAAACTACAAGTTAGTGTGGTGCGTCCTCCTCACAGTTTTCAGCTAAACCTACAAGTTATTTTTTTGCGAGCTCTGCACAGTGTTCAGCTAAAACTACCTGTAGAAGGTTAGTGGTGTTTTCCTGATCCTATTACTACCGCAGGCAGCTAAAAAAACTACAAGTTAGTTTTTTTTGAGCTCTGCACAGTGTTCAGCTAAAGCTACCTGTAGAAGGTTGGTGGTGTTCTCATACTACAGCAGGCAGGCAGTTGATTTTGCTAGCTGCAGTATCAGTACATATATATATATATATATATATATATATATATATATATATATATATCCCAGCTTAGTGCAGCTACAGGCCATTAGTATGTCTGGAAGGCCAAGAAGGAGAGGCAGACAGTCACAAGCCAATAAGAGAAGGCAAGCAGGCTCTGTGTCTAGTGCTGGTCGTGGAGACGGTGCATTCTCATCAGCACGTGGCCGTGGGACACACTTGGCCTTTTTTTCGGCAGCTGGCCGTGTTGAGCCGCAACATGCGGAAGACTTGGTCGAGTGGATGACCAAGTCGTCCTCATCCTCTCTCACCCATGCCCAGGTTACTTTGTCTGGCAAAGCAGCGGCCTCTTCCCTTGGCTCAATGTCATCAGTGACTCCTTCCCTAGCCCCACCATGTCCTCCTGAGGAGTCCCTCAAACTGTTTGACCACAGTGTTGGGTACATGCTCCAGGAGGATGCCCAGCGTTTGGAAGGCTCTGATGATGATACTGAGCTCGATGAAGGCAGTAACATGAGCACGGACAGAGGGGGCGCCCAAGAAGGACAGCAATCTGGCAGTCATGCTCCCCCTGCTGCAGCATACTGCCAGGTTTGCTCCAGTGATGAGGAGGGAGGGGATGATGAGGTCACTGACTCAACGTGGGTGCCTGATAGGAGAGAGGAGGAGGAGGCAGCATATCACCAACGAGGCAGGATGCCCTCCAGGGGCCAGCCTAAGGGCAGCACATTGACTGCATCACACCCCAAAGCTCCACATGTGCAGGGCGCTGCAGTCTCTGTGCGTTATTCAAAAAGTTCTTTGGTGTGGGCCTTTTTTAAGACGAGTGCATCAGATCGCACCGCTGCTATTTGCAACATATGTCTCAAGCGTATCTCGCGTGGCCAAAACATCTCCCGCTTGGGTACCACATGCTTGACCAGACATATGTTGACCTGCCATGCAGTTCGTTGGCAAGCGTATCTAAAAGACACACACCAAAGAACAAAGAGGACCTCTCCTTGCTCCTCATCAGCTGAGATCTCCAACCCCACTATACCTTCAGTCCTCTCTGAGACCTGCACTGAGAGGAATGAAGGTGTAGAATTAGGTGTGTCACAGCCAAGTACTTGTGGGCAATCTGCTTTTGGTACACCGACGTCAGATTGTACCAGGCAAATTTCCCTGCCCCAGCTGCTGCACCGCCGAAAGAAGTTTGCTCCCAGCCATCCACATGCCCAGCGGTTGAATGCTAGCTTGGCAAAATTGCTAGCACTTCAACTGCTGCCTTTTCAGTTGGTAGACTCTGCCCCCTTTCATGAGTTTGTGGAATGTGCGGTTCCTCAGTGGCAGGTACCCAAACGCCACTTTTTCTCAAGGAAGGCGATTCTGGCTCTCTACCGGCATGTGGAAGGCAATGTCCATGCCTCGCTGGACAGGGAGGTCAGCGGTAAGGTGCATATTACCGCTGACTCATGGTCCAGCAGGCATGGACAGGGACGTTACCTAAGTTTCACGGCGCATTGGGTGACTCTGCTGGCAGCTGGGAAGGATGCAGGACAAGGTGCAGTAGTGTTGGAGGTTGTTCCGCCACCACGCCTCCAAAATGCTAATGATTGTGACACACCTCTCTCCTTCACCCCCTCCTCTTCTTCTTCCTCCATGGCCTCTTCCTGTGCTTTGTCCTCGGAACCAGCGGTGCTCCGTAGCCATTCAAGTGGCTATGCAAGTACGCAGGCCAAAAGATGCCATGTGGTGCTTGAGCTGGTGTGCTTGGGGGACAGGAACCACACTGGGGCAGAGGTTCTGTCAGCTCTGCAGGGGCAGGTTCAGAGGTGGTTGACGCCACGCCAACTTAAGGCAGGAATGGTGGTTTGCGACAATGGCACCAACCTCCTCTCTGCCCTCCGACAGGGACAAATGACCCATGTGCCCTGTTTGGCTCATGTCCTTAACTTGGTGGTGCAGCGGTTCTTGGGCAGGTACCAGGGCTTACAGGATGTCCTGAGGCAGGCCAGGAAAGTCTGTGTGCATTTCCGCCGGTCATATAATGCCAGTGCTCGGCTGGCGGACCTCCAAAAGGAGTTTAACCTGCCCAAGAACGGCCTAATCTGTGACATGCCCACCAGGTGGAACTCAACTTTGGCCATGCTGCAGCGGCTGCACACGCGGCAGAGGGCCATCAATGAGTACCTGTGCGACTATGGCACCAGGACAGGGTCAGGGGAGCTGTTTTTTTTTTCCCCACGCCAGTGGGCCATGATCAGGGATGCATGCACTGTCCTGTCACCATTTGAGGAGGCCACGAGGATGGTGAGCAGTGACAGTGCATGCATCAGTGACACTGTCCCCCTTGTCCACCTGTTGGAGCACACGCTGCGTGAAATAATGGACAGGGCACTTGAGGCAGAACAGAGGCAGGAAGAGGAGGACTTCCTTAGCTCTCAAGGCCCCCTTTATCCAGACAGTGTTCCTGCGTGCCCGCCGATCACACAGGAAGAGGAGGAGGAGGAGAAGGAGGAAGATTGTGTCAGTATGGAGGTGGAGCCTGGCACTCAGCATCAGCAGCAGTCTTTAAGGGATCAGTCCCAAGAAACACATGGACTTGTACGTGGCTGGGAGGAGGTGGCTGCAGACCATGTCATCCTTACTGACCCAAAGGACTCCGGACCGAATGCCTCAGCAAACCTACGCTGCATGGCCTCCCTGATCCTGCAAAGCCTGCGTAAGGATCCTCGTATTCGTGGTATCAAGGAGAAGGACCAATACTGTATGGCAACCCTCCTTGATCCACGTTACAAGGGTAAGGTTGTGGACCTTATATTGCCATTGCAGAGGGAGCAGAGGAACATCTTCAGGAGGCCTTGCAGAAAGGTCTGTGCAACGCGTTCCAGAGACTGGGAGGTTACAAACTCCTGTTTCTGGACAACGTGTTGCTGAGGCTTCGGTCAGTCAAAGAAGGAGCGGTGGAGAAGGTGGCCGTCTGACCGATGCGTTCAGACAATTTTTTGGTCCGCAGCCCCAAGGTATGATCGGTTCCAGCAACCATCGCCAGCGTCTGTTTTACATGGTGCAGGAATACCTAGGGGCAAGATCTGACTTGGACACCTTTCCCACCGAAAATCCTCTGGGTTACTGGGTCTTGAGGATGGATCACTGGCCAGATTTTGCACAGTATGCAATTGAGCTACTGGCCTGTCCTGCATCCAGCGTTCTTTCGGAACGCACATTCAGTGCTGCTGGAGGTTTTGTAACCGATCACAGGGTGCATCTGTCCACCGACTAGGTCGATCGACTGACCTTCATAAAAATGAATCAGTCTTGGATCACCACCAGCTACCAAGCACCTGATGCTGATGTAACCGAATATTTTTTTTTGAAATCTCAGATCCCTTCTAAGACTGCCTATGCTGATGCTGAGTGACTATCCCTGAGTAATTATCCTCTTCCTCCTCAATGATCACGCTGATAGCTTATAAGAACATTTTTGGTTCTGGGCGCCACCACCAGTGCCTAAGGCCCAATTTTTCAGCCCCTGTTTAACAGGGGCGTGTAATTACAATTTTGGATGCAATACTTTGCAGCAGGGCTCGTTTCTGCGTTACAACTAGAGTATCTGTGAGGGGTTGCAGTGTTGTGGCACCAGCACCAGTGCCTAAGGCCCAATTGTTCAGGCCCTGTTTAACAGGGGCATGTAATTACAATTTTTGATGCAATACTTTGCAGCAGGGCTCGTTCCTGCATTCCAACTAGAGTGTCTGTAAGGGGTTGCAGTGTTGTGGCACCAGCACCAGTGCCTAAGGCCTAATTTTTCAGCCCTTGTTCAACAGGGGCATGTAATTACAATTCTTGATCTAATATTTCACAGCAGGGCCCATTTCTGCACCCACCAAGAGCGAGTGAGGACTTACAGTGTTGTGGCACCAGCACCACCACCACCACCAAAGGCCCAATTTTTCTGCCCTTGTTCAACAGGGGCATGTAATTACAATTCTTGATCTAATATTTCACAGCAGGGCCCATTTCTGCGCCCACCAAGAGCGAGTGAGGACTTACAGTGTTGTGGCACCAGCACCACCACCAGCACCAAAGGCCCAATTTTTCTGCCCCTGTTCAACAGGGGCATGTAATTACAATTCTTGATCTAATATTTCACAGCAGGGCCCTGTGAGGGCTTACAGTGTTGTGGCCACAACAACACCTAAGGCCCAAATTTCTGCTGAGTATATAGGGCAGGCCCCTGCTTTCAAACATCTAACTTACAAACGACTCCTACTTGCAAACGGAAGGAGACAACAGGAAGTGAGATGAAATCTATCCCTAGGAAGGGAAATTCTCTCTTGTAAGAGTTAATATGGGAAAAGCATTTCTCCTTTCCACTGATGCTTTCCAATCCTTGTTCCACAAAAAAAACCCAAATTTTCAAAAAACATTTGTCATTGGGACAAAAAGTGAGGTGAAATCTTCTGAAGAGGAGGACAGACAGCAAAACAAATGTCACAGGGGTGATAACCCTTCCCTATGTTTTCCAAAAAGGTTAAAAAATTTTTTTTGGCTGGAGCTAAACACGTTAAAAATGTACCCATTCAAAATTACAAGCAGATTCTACTTAACAACAAACCTACAGTCCCTGTCTTGTTTGCACCACCTGTATACTGCTGTTCAGAGTATATAGGGCCTGGTGGCCCCACACCTTTCCTTATTTTAATTTGGGTGCGGGGTTCCCCTTAATATCCATACAAGACCCAAAGGGCCTGGTAATGGACTGGGGGGTACTCATGCCGTTTGTCTCACTGATTTTCATCCATATTGCCAGGACCGGACATTACATTAAACCCGCAAGCAGTTTTAAATGAGATTTTTTCCTTTAACCACTTGACAACTGGGCACTTAAACCCCCTTCCTAACCAGACCAATTTTCAGCTTTTGGTGCTCTCACATTTTGAATGACAATTACTCAGCCATGCAACACTGTATCTATATGAAATTTTTGTCCTTTTTTTCACACAAATGGAGCTTTCTTTTGGTGGTATTTAATCACCGCTGGGTTCTTTATTTTTTGCGCCGTAAAAGAAAAAAGACCGAAAAATCTGTAAAAAAAATGCATTTTTCTTCATTTCTGTTATAATATTTTGCAAATTAGTAATTTTTCTTCATATATTTTGGCCAAAATTTATACCGCTACATATCTTTGGTAAAATTAACCCAAATCGGTGGATATTATTTGGTCTTTGTGAAAGTTATAGAGTCCAAAAGCTATGGTGCGAATATCTGAAAATTGATCACACTTGAAGTACTGACGGCCTATCTAATTTCTTGAGACCCTAACATTCCAGAAAAGTACAAATACCCCCCAAATGATACCTTTTTGGAAAGAAGACATTCCAAGGTATTTAGAAAGATGCATGGTGAGA
Organism: Lithobates clamitans; assembly: GCA_037952925.1. Taxonomy (NCBI): domain Eukaryota; kingdom Metazoa; phylum Chordata; class Amphibia; order Anura; family Ranidae; genus Lithobates; species Lithobates clamitans. Next base: position 4,961,086 of record JBBGZY010000925.1, on the reverse strand, counting down.
TTTTTGAAGTTGTCATTTTTTCCCACAATTCTTTGCAAAATCAAGGTTTTTTTTTTACTTTTTTTTTTCCCCACAAAATTGTCATATTAGCAGGTTATTTCTCACACACCACATATGCATACCACAAATTACACCCCAAAACACATTCTGCTATTACTCCCGAGTACGGCGATACCACATGTGTGAGACTTTTACACAGCGTGGCCACATACAGAGGCCCAACATGCAGGGGAGCACCTTCAGGCGTTCTGTAGCTCCCAGGCCAATTCTGACATTTCTCTCCTACATGTAAAAATCATCATTTATTTGCTAGAAAATTACATAGAACCCCAAAACATTATATATGTTTTTTTAGCAAAGACCCTAGAGAATACAATGGTGGTCGTTGCAACTTTTTATCTCGCACGGTATTTGCGCAGCATTTTTTTTAACGCTTTTTTTTGGGAAAAAAACAGTTTTGTGCTTTACAAAAACCAAAACAGTAAAGTTAGCCTAATATTTTTGCATAATGTGAAAGATGAAGTTATACTGAGTAAATAGATACCCAACATGTCACCTTTCAAAATTGCACGCGCTTGTGGAATGGCGCCAAACTTTGCTACTCAAAAATCCCCATAGGCGACGCTTTAAAATTTTTTACTGGTTACATGTTTTGAGTTACAGAGGAGGTCTAGGGCCAAAATTATTACTCTCGCTCTACCGATCGCAGCGATACCTCACATGTGTGGTTTGAACACGGTTTTCATATGTGGGCGGGACTTACGTATGCATTCGCTTCTGCATGCGAGCACGCAGGGACAGGGGTGCTTTAAAATTTTTTTTTTTTTTATTGTTCATTTTACTTTATTTATTTTAGTTTGATGCTTTTTTCCAAAAAAAAAAAATTTTGACCACTTTTATTCCTATTACAAGGAATATAAACATCCTTGTAATAGGAATATGGCATGACAGGTCCTCTTTACAGTGAGATATGGGGTCAATAAGACCCCACATCTCACCTCTAGGCTGGGAAGCCTGAAATAAAAAAAAAAAAAAAACGATCCTGGCTTCGATCGTAGCGGTGAGTCGGTAGAAGCGCGGGAGGGGGGGACATCCCCTCTCGCCTCCTGTAAGAACGATCAAGCAGTGGAACAGCTGCTATGATCATTCTCATTTTGTAGGGAATCGCCGGCTGAAAAAGCCGATATCTGAATGATGCCTGTAGCTGCAACCATCATTCAGATATCTCCGCACAAAGTCAAGGACGATGTATGACGGCCGGTGGGCGGGAAGTGGTTAAAACGCATTTTTTTTTTAACACAAAGTTGTCCATTTATACAATATTTCTACCACATAACATGTACATACCAAAAATGACACCCCAAAATAAATTCCCCTGCTCCTCCTGAGTACGGCGATACCACATGTGTGAGACTTCCACAGCCTGGCCACATACAGAGGGCGAGTACAACTGAGCATGGCTCAGCATGGCAGGGTATGGCGGGGTATTGCGGAGTATGGCGGGGTATGGCGGGGTATTGCGGAGTATGGCGGGGTATTGCAGAGTATGGCGGAGTATGGCGGAGTATGGCGGAGTATGGCGGGGTATGGCGGAGTATGGCGGAGTATGGCGGGGTATGGCGGGGTATTGCAGGGTATGGAGGGGTATTGCGGAGTATGGCGGGGTATTGCGGAGTATGGCGGTGTATTGCAGAGTATGGCGGGGTATTGCGGGTCATGGCAGAGTATGGCGGGGGCATGGCAGAGTATGGCGGGGGCATTGCAGAGTATGGCGGGGGCATTGCAGAGTATGGCGGGGGCATTGCAGAGTATTGCGGGGGAATTACAGAGTATTGCACAGCATTGCAGAGTATTGTGGGGGCATTGCAGAGTATTGCGGGGGAATTGCAGAGTATTGCACAGCATTGCAGAGTATTGTGGGGGCATTGCAGAGTATGGCGGGGGCATTGCAGAGTATTGTGGGGGCATTGCAGAGTACTGCACAGCATTGCAGAGTATTGTGGGGGTATTGCAAAGTATTGTGGGGGTATTGCAGAGTATTGTGGGGGTATTGCAGAGTACTGCACAGCATTGCAGAGTATTGTGGGGGTATTGCAGAGTATTGCACAGCATTGCAGAGTATTGTGGGGGTGTTGCAGAGTATTGCACAGCATTGCAGAGTATTGTGGGGGTGTTGCAGAGTATTGCACAGCATTGCAGTATAGTGGGGATGGCTGAGCATGGATGGATGGATGCCTGGATGTCTCCGTGCAGCGCTGTGGGCACTACACATACAGCCCACAGCGCTGCAGACATCCATCCATCCCCCTCCCCGCTCACTGTGTACCGATCGGTACACAGGCGGGGAGGAGAGGGGGAGGAGAGGAACCGGCGTCATCAGATGACGCCGGTCTGTTTACATGTGATCGCGCCGTCATTTGACGGCGCGATCACATGGTAAACGGCCGCGATCAGCGGCCATTTACCGGGATCCGTGATGCGCCGGGTCTTCCGGACCCGGCGGTCACGGATGTGTTCGGGTGCACGCCCCAGGGGGCGCGCGAGAGGGGAATTCTGGGAGGACGTCATAGTACGCCCTCCCAGAGTTATCCAACCGCCCTGCAGCCGTCATTCGGCTATGGGCCGGTTGGTAAGTGGTTAAAAATGACATTTGGTGCAGGGACTGTTCTAAACACGGGAAACACGCGCCACTTTACAGGCATACTATAGACACACCCCAGGTACGATATTTAAAGGAATATTTCACTTTTTTTTTTTTTTTACTTTAAGCATCATTAAAATCACTGCTCCCGAAAAAACGGCCGTTTTTAAAAGTTTTTTTTGCATTGATACATGTCCCCTGGGGCAGGACCCGGGTCCCCAAACCCTTTTTAGGTCAATACCATGCAAATTAGCCTTTAAAATGAGCACTTTTGATTTTGAACGTTCGAGTCCCATAGACATCAATGGGGTTCTAACGTTCGTGCAAATTTTCGGTCCGTTCGCAGGTTGTGGTGCGAACCGAACCGGGGGGTGTTCAGCTCATCCCTAATCCTTAAACACCATTAAAGTCTATAGGACACGAACATGAATAATCAAAAGTGCTAATTTTAAAGGCTTATATGCAAGTTATTGTCATAAAAAGTGTTTGGGGACCTGGGTCCTGCCCCAGGGAACATGGATCAATGCAAAAAAAGTTTTAAAAATGGACGTTTTTTCAGGAGCAGTGATTTTAATAATGCTTAAAGTCAAACAAAAAAAGTGTAATATCCCTTTAAATTTCGTAGCTGGGGGTGTCTATAGTATGCCTGTAAAGGGGCACATGTTTCCCGTGTTTAGAACAGTCTGACAGCAAAATGACATTTGGAAGGAAAAAAGCCATTTAAAACTACTCGCGGCTATTGCATTGCCGGTCCAACAATTCACATAGAAAGTTCATTGATAAAAACGGCATGGGAACCCCGAACCAAAATTTAAAAAAAAAATGACGTGGGGGTCCCCCTAAATTCCATACCAGACCCTTCAGGTCTGGTACGGATTTTAAGGGGAACACCATGCCAAAAAAAAAAAATGACGGCGTGGGGTCCCCCCAAAAATCCATACCAGACCCTTATCCGAGCACGCAACCTGGCAGGCCACAGGAAAAGAGGGGGGGATGAGAGAGCCCCCCCTCCTGAACCATACCAGGCCACATGCCCTCAACATTGGGAGGGAGGGTGCTTTGGGGTAGCCCCCCAAAACACCTTGTCCCCATGTTGATGAGGACAAGGGCCTCATCCCCACAACCCTGGCTGGTGGTTGTGGGGGTCTGTGGACGGGGGGCTTATCTGAATCTGGAAGCCCCCTTTAACAAGGGGACCCCCAGATCCCGGCCCCCCCTGTGTGAAATAGTAAGGGGGTACTTGTACCCCTACCATTTCACTAAAAAACTGTCAAAACTGTTAAAAATGACAAGAGACAGTTTTTGACAATTCCTTAAATGCTTCTTCTTTCTTCTATCTTCCTTCTTCTTCTTCTTCTGGTTCTTCTGGCTCTTCTGGTTCTTCCTCTGGCATTCTCGTCCAGCATCTCCTCCACGGCGTCTTCTATCTTCTTCTCCTCGGGCCGCTTCGCACCCATGGCATGGGGGGAGGCTCCCGTTCTTCTCTTCATCTTTTTCTCTTCTTCATCCTCTTCTTTTCTTCTCTTCTTCATTTTCTTCTCCGGGCCGCTCCGCACCCATGCTGGCATGGAGGAAGGCTCCCGCTGTGTGACGGCGTCTCCTCGTCTGACGGTTCTTAAATAAGGGGGCGGGGCCACCCGGTGACCCTGCCCCCTCTGATACACGAGACATGACGGGACTTCCCTGTGGCATTCCCCGTGACGTCACAGGGAAGTCCCGTCAAGTCACCGTGCGTCAGAGGGGGGTGGGGTCACCGGGTGGCCCCGCGCCCATTATTTAAGAACCGTCAGACGAGGAGACGTCATCACACAGCGGGAGCCTCCCTCCATGCCAGCATGGATGCAGAGTGGCCCGGAGAAGAAAATGAAGAAGAGAAAAAGAGAAGAAGATGAAGAAGAGAAGATGAAGAGAAGAGCGGGAGCCTCCCCCCATGCCATGGGTGCAGAGAGGCCCGAGGAGAAGAAGATAGAAGACGCCACGGAGGAGATGCTGGACGAGAACGCCGGAGGAAGAACTAGAAGAGCCAGAAGAACCAGAAGAAGAAGATGAAGGAAGAAAGAAGAAGCATTTAAATAAAGGAATTGTCAAAAACTGTCTCTTGTCATTTTTAACATTTTTGACAGTTTTTTAGTGAAAAGGTAGGGGCACAAGTACCCCCTTACCATTTCACACAGGGGGGGGGCGGGATCTGGGGGTCCCCTTGTTAAAGGGGGCTTCCAGATTCCGATAAGCCCCCCACCTGCAGACCCCCACAACCACCGGCCAGGGTTGTGGGGATGAGGCCCTTGTCCTCATCAACATGGGGACAAGGTGTTTTGGGGGCTACCCCAAAGCACCCCCCCAATGTTGAGGGCATGTGGCCTGGTACGGTTCAGGAGGGGGGCCACTCTCTCGTCCCCCCCTCTTTTCCTTTGGCCTGCCAGGTTACGTGCTCAGATAAGGGTCTGGTATGGATTTTTGGGGGGACCCCACGCCGTTTTTTTTTTTTTTTTGGCGCGGGGTTCCCCTTAAAATCCATACCAGACCTGAAGGATCTGGTATGGAATTTAGGGGGACCCCCACGTCATTTTTAAAAAAAATTTTGGCAGGGGTTCCCCTTAATATCTATACCTGACCTGAAGGGCCTGGTATGGAATTTAGAGGGACCCCATGTCATTTTTTTTTCTAATTTTGGTTCAGGGTTCCCCTGTGGGGAATTCCCATGCCGTTTTTATCAATGAACTTCTATGTGTATTGTCGGACCGGCAATGCAATAGCTGCGAGTAGTTTTAAATGGCTTTTTTCCTTCCAAATATCATTTTGCTGTCAGACTGTTCTAAACACGGGAAACATGCGCCCCTTTACAGGCATACTATAGACACCCCCCCAGCTACGAAATTTAAAGGGATATTACACTTTTATTGTTTGACTTTAAGCATTATTAAAATCACTGCTCCTGAAAAAACTGCCATTTTTAAAACTTTTTTTTGCATTGATCCATGTCCCCTGGGGCAGGACCCAGGTCCCCAAACACTTTTTATGACAATAACTTGCATATAAGCCTTTAAAATTAGCACTTTTGATTTCTCACATAGACTTTTAAAGGGTGTTCCGCGACATTCGAATTTGCCGCGAACACCCCAAATTGTTCGCTGTTCGGCGAACTTGCGAACAGCCAATGTTCGAGTCGAACATGAGTTTGACTCAAACTCGAAGCTCATCCCTAATCCTTAGTCTCTCTGGTGTGATTAGAGACAAGACCTGCTGTTTTGTCTAATTTGGGGTCCAGGATAATATTAAAATCTCCCCCTAAGATCACAAATCCCTCCCCAAATGTATCTAGCATTCCTAAGGTTTTCACTATAAAGTCTACTGTGCAGGGATTTGGTGCATATATGGAAGCAAACATGTAGCTATATCTGTAAAGTGTGCCATTAAGAAATAGAAACCTCCCTCCTGGGTCTGTTTGTACTGCTGTAGGGATTAAGGGAGACATCTTACCAAAAGCCATAGTTACCCCTCTTGCCCTTACTATCAGTGATAGTGTATGAAACCATTGATTCAAAAGGATACTGGTATTTTAGGTACCAGTCCTGGCGTGAAGTGTGTCTCCCACATAAAAATAATATCTACGGCATGGTGGCACACTTCCTACCATAGACGGCCCCTTTTCTGGGGTGAGTTCAGGCCCCTAACATTATGTGTCATGATTTTTAATGAATTAGCCATCACCTGATTTTACAGAGTACCCATAATCTATATTTTCTTAACCTTTTGCCGTATATCTTATTTTCATCTTCCTTTAGATCACCTAGAAAAAATGTCAAAAGTCCGGATTCACTACAACATAACACCCTACTAAGTAGTGTGTACCAACTAATAGGAGGGCTATCCCCTCTGGGTGTCCCCTGACCCCCTCCCATCTACTTAATGCAAATTGATCAGTCCCTCTTCAGGACCATCCTAATTGTAATAAGAAAAAACTTTTCCCTCTATTATACCTCGGTCCGGGCTTTTAAATTTCTTTCGTGCAGCTGCATTTTTTATTTTATATCTTCTATATTCGGAGCTGGGGGGGGGGGGGAGGCACAGAGATGAAGGAAGACCCCCCAAAAAAATAGGGGGGGTATATTCCTCCCCTCTCTTCCCTCTGTCTCCCCCCCAGCTCCTCATAACATTTTAATTTCTGTTTTCTGTTTAGTTCCTTTGTCGGCTTTTTTCAGGTACTTCAGACCAAGGCTCTTGTCGTTGTATTAGCGTATCGTTTACGTTGCCTATTCTCCAGTCTGGAAAGCCAGTTAGGGGAAGGTCTAATTTTTCCAGAAACATTTTTAGGTCATCTTTCGTATGGAGTATCGCCATTTTTTCATTTCTTGAGGCTATTAGATGAAAGGGGAATCCCCCTCGGTATTTGAAATGCGCCGCCCACATTGCTTCCAATAAGGGACACACCATTCTGCGTTGCATTAATGTGCAGCGTGATATGTCAAGAAACAAAGAAATCTGTGCCCCTTCATATTCTATCCGGGGAATATCTCAGAAAGTCCTAATTATCAGCTCCTTCACAGTATATTTATGAACTTTACATATAACATCCCTTAGTCTGTCTTTATTCTGACTTACATAGGAGTGATGCGGTGGGCTCTGTCTATCTCTATAGGTTCATTTATGTTTGATCTCATGATCAGCAAGAGAAGATTTTGTATTGTTGCTACTAGATCATTGCTGTTATATTTCTGTTATATTTCTCAGGTAAGTCTCATATCCGTATATTCTGGTGGCTATCTCTGTTCTCATAATCGTCCAGTTGGTCCCTATAAGTGTTCAGCAGATCTTCGTGTTGTTTAATATTATCCTGGACTTCTCCTACTACCTGTATGATCTCATCTTGTCTATTTTCCAGACTTTCCACTCTGTTTCCTACTGCCAATAACTCTTCCCTGAGTTCTTCCACCGCTTCTTTACATGATCGCTCAACCATGGTTATTAGCTGTTGTATATCTGTTTTTGTAGGCAGTGCTCTAATAAGGTCTCTAATGTCCTGGTCCTCTTCCATCCTTGCCAGTTCAGTATCTGTATTATTTACACGGAATACATTTTGTTCCTCATCAATCTCTTCCGTCTGTTCAACTGAGAGTATGGGTGCGGGTGAATTTATTTCTGATATATAGTTTATCTCTAGGGCTTCTTCCCCTCCTCTCATACGGCCCTGGTCAATTCCCATTGGGTCTGTTATTAATTCTGGTATGGAGGTGGTGACTCTGTGTTGGTATGTTAGATCGTCCCCTGGGATCACACTCTGGCTATTTGCCAATTGACTTGCTCTGTCTCTTGGGGGGTTTAATAGATCTGTCCTCTGCTCTATTGGGATGTCTCTTGGGGTGTCCGTTAGGGTATCTCCCAACTTTGGTAGTCCCTCCTTGCCTCTCTTAAGTCCATCCCTCCTGCAGCTCTCCTCCATACCTCTTGGGGCCTGCAGGCTGTCCCTCTGCTCCATCATCATATTTCCACCTCATTTACCTCCTCTCCACTCACCTCCTCCAGGGGTCTGGTTGCCTCTTCCGCCTACCGGTGGACTCTGGTTCTGAGGACCTCAAACTTGAGCGCTGTAGAGTGGGATCGGTGAACCATGTCCTGCTTTCCCATACGCTCCTCCAATCTTTGGGCTTCCATAGTCTCCCTCATGGTCAGGAGCTGTATCGCGGGTCGTGTCCCCTGTGTGATCTCCTCTCAATGGCATCTGTGGCGTCTGCAGCGTCATGTAAGCTCTTAGCCCGCCGGCCAAACTCCTGCCTCTTCCTCCGGCAGGCTGAAGCGCCGCTGGTCTGCGGGTAGTCATCTCCACCTCTGCCAACAGGAGCTTGTCTCCTCTGCTCCTCTGTTCAGTGCTGTTCACCGCTCACTGCAGCCTTTGGTCTCCACGTCTGCTATCAGCTGTTAGGTTCTAATTACGCAGCCCCAACTGCCATACAACCGTCTCTCTGTACACAGCCCGGATGTGTGTGGGAGAGCATACCTCACACGTCTGCTCCTCCCATCTCACACGAGCACCTTCACAAGATCAGTTTGATTCTGTACAAATCCATCTGTATAGCCTTTGTCTTTAAACCTGTTTCCTATAAATGTTGCCTGAGTAATGAAGTCCTCATCTTTTGTACAATTCCTTCTGATTCTTATAAGTTTACCTTTTGGGATGTTGTATAGCCATGGTTTAAAATGGCAGCTATTGATAGAAAGATAACTATTAGCATCTATATTCTTGAAATGAGTTTTAGTAATTAATTTATTACCTTCCAGAATGATGTCTAAATCCAAAAAATTAATGTGCTTCTCGTTGATGTTCCACGTGAGTTTAATGTTCTTATTGTTGTTATTTATTTGGCTATAAAATTCTCTAGTGTATCTTTACTCCCATTCCATATAATTATCAGATCATCGATATATCTTTTGTAGAAGGTTAGTTTGACTGGAGAGTTTTTGTAAACTGCATTCTCCTCCTATTGTGCCATAAAGGCATTGGCAACACTGGGTGCAAATTTTGCTTGGTCATGCCAGAAGTAGTTATACTTCAAGCAGAATTCTATACATTTGACCAGCTAGTTTTTCTCTCAACAACCATTTAGTAGAGTCACAGGCTTGATTGTGTTGTACAATAGTATAGAGGGATGATACATCAGCCGTTGCTAATAGAGTTCTTCCTTCTAATACTGGAGTTGTTTCAAGGAGCTGAAGCATGTGTTTCGTATCTTTCAAGTAACCTTTTGTTTGTTGTACTGCTGGTTGTATGAAATTATCTAAGTATTGTCCCATTCTTGATGTGAGTGAGTCTATTCTGTTTACAATGGGTCTTCCTGGTGGATTCACTTTGATATAGATAACTGGAATTCTGCACGACTCAGGAATCAGGTATTTGGCTTATTTTTTGTTTTGTTTTGTCTCCTTTTTCATTCCCAGATGGACACTTTTTTAAAAATCCTTTTTGTATTGGATGGTGGGGTTTCCCAACAGTTTAATACAGTATATCTTGTAATTGACGATTTATTTCTTCCTGACCCTGTTCTTTTGATTGAATAACTATGCCCCTGTCCTTATCGGCTGGGTGTATCACAATGTCTTTCCTCTTGGTCAATGTTTGTATCCCCTTTTTTATATGTATGGGATCAGACACTTTTTTAAGTTTTAATGCATCCAGATCTTGCAACACCAACTTTTTAAATACCTCTATGTGCTGATAAACATGCACATGTGGGTTATAGAGAGAATTATTTCGTAATGAACTGTGTTGGGCTTCATTCATGGCCGTATCGACCTAATGCTGGATTTGAAGGGGTTACTTAGAATATATTTTTTGATGTTGATCTTGCTAACATATTTCTGAATACCTATGTATGTATCGAATTTGTTGAGGTTCCTGATGGGGCATGTTTGAGGCCGTTATCAAGTACTGCCAAGTACTGTCTGGAAACACGAAGGGATGCAGAGCGGGAAAGATAATCCAAAAGAAAAAGGGAATAGTAGGGGAGGGTGTATTTAATTTAAGTGGAAAGTCTTTAACAACAGAAGAATTGGCAGTATTTGATAATGGCCTCAAACATGCCAAATTACTAAAAATTAAATAAATTACTAAAACTCATTTCAAGAATATAAATGCTAATAGTTACCTTTCTATCAATAGCTGCCATTTTAAACCATGGCTATACAACATCCCAAAAGGTCAACTCATAAGGATCAGGAGGAATTGTACAAAAGAAGAGGACTTCATGATTTAGGCAACATTTATAGGAAACAGGTTTAAAGACAAAGGCTATATGGATGGATTTCCGTAAGAAAACGGAAACGAACAGACTTTGTATCCATCAGTACTGGACAATCCTATCCTATTAGAGATTTTATAAGTTGTCATACTGAAGGTGTAGTTTACGTTCTTCAATGCAGCTGTAACCTGCGATATGTGGGAAGGACTAAGAGAAGCCTTATGGTTAGGATTAGGGAGCATGTTCAAAACATCATGAAGGGCTTCCCTAAACACAATGTATCGAGACATTTTGTGCAGGTCCACAACAAAGACCCCACACATTTTCAGTTTTGGGGGATAGAAAACTATAACAAACCATGGAGGGGGGCACATAAGGTCAGATCTATAAGTCAGAAGGAATCCAAATGGATCCATAACCTACATATACGCATATTGCTAATCCACCCTCTGCACTACTTGGTGATATTATATAAAAATTTTATTGTGTAGGGGGTGTCAGAAACAATGAAATCAGGCCGAGACAGAAGTACAGTTAAATCACACTTGTTTAACCACTTGCTTACTGGGCACTTAAACCCCCCTCCTGCCCAGACCAATTTTCAGCTTTCATCGCTGACGCACTTTGAATGACAATTGCGTGGTCATATAACACTGTACCCAATTGAAATTTTTATCATTTGTTTCCCACAAATAGAGCTTTCTTTTGGTGGTATTTAATCACAGCTGGGATTTGTATTTTTTGCTAAACAAACAAAAAAAGATGGAAAATTTTGAAAAAAAAAAATCTCATTATTCATAGTTTGTTATAAAATTTTGTAAACAGGTAATTTTTCTCCTTCATTGATATGCGCTGATGAGGCGGCACTGGTGGGCACTGATAGGCTGCACTGATGGGCACGGATAGGCACAGTTAAAGCGGCACTGATAGGCATAGTTAAGGCGGCACTAATAGGCACATTTAAGGCGGCACTGATGGGCACAGTTAAGGCGGCACTGATAGGCATAGATAAGGCGGCACTGATAGGGATAGATAAGGCGGTACTGATGGCCACTTATGGGCCCCTGATGGGTGGCATGGATGGGTGGCACGGATGGGCACTGATAGGTACCACTAATAGGTGGCCACTAATCATTGGCTGAGAGCTGATCATGTGGTAAGGGGTCGCGATCTCATAGACTCGCTGATTACAGAGTGCGCCATGCGCGCCCTGCAGGGGGCGCGCCACGCGCTCCCTGCAGGGGGCGTGCAGGCCGCTCATGCACGGGACGACGTCAATGGACGTAGTCCCGGCAAAGCATGTCTGTGCTGTAGCCGTCATTTGGCTATAGCGCGGATCTCAGGTTGTTAACCACTTCAATACCAGGCACTTAGACACCTTCCTGCCCACACAACATTTTCAGCTTTCAGCGCTATCGCAATTTGAATGACAATTGCGCGGTCATACAACACTGTACCCAAACAAATTTTTTATCATTTAGTTCCAATAAATAGAGCTTTCTTTTTGTGGTATTTGATCACCTCTGCGGTTTTTATTTTTTGCGCAAAAAATAAAAAAAGACTGAAAATTTTGAATAAAAACAAGTTTTTCTTTGTTTCTGTTAAAAATTTTTTGTAAATAAGTACGTGACACTGATGGGTACTTATGGGTGGCACTGATAGGTGGCACAAATGGGCACTGATAGGTGGGCACTGATGGGCACAGATAGGTGGCACAGATGGAGACTGATGGGTGGCACTGTTGACACTGATTGGTGGCACTGATGACAATAATGGGTGGCATTGCTGGACATATAATGGTGCCAGTCAGTGCCCATTTGTGGGCACTGATTGGCACAGATTGGGCACAGACTGGGCACATGTGGATGGCCATGGGGTACATACCTGGCCTTCCACATGTTGCCCGCTTCCCTGGTGGTCCTGGCGGCTTCCCTGGTGATCTAGTGCGGGCATCTGAGGGAGGGATGCGCTGATAAACAATCAGCGCAGACCCTCCCTGTCAGGAGAGCGCCGATCGGCTCTCCTCTACTCGTGTCTGTCAGACGCTATTGACATCGTGATCAGCCATGATTGGACACAGCTGATCACGTGGTAAAGATAAGTCAGGATAACTGAACCACCACCCGGCCGCCAATCTGCTATAGGCCGGGCGGGAAGTGGTAATTAGTAAAAGTAAAAAGAACATACATAGTCAAAACATAGCCAAAGTTCAGTAACCGGAATGGATAGTCAGCCAAGCAGAAGTCAGGGATTAATGTAGTGGAACAGCAAGCAGGATCTGGAGCCAGAAGGGATGTCAGCAAAGCAAGTCTTGAACAGGATCGCAGGAGATAGTTTCTGTGATATTGACCAAGGCGACTGCAGATCTCCTCTGGACTGGATGGCTTACGTAGGCAGGACTGACGAGCAGGATATCATTAACAGCTGAGTAATTGTGGAGAGATAGGAGCTGGCAATTAGCCGAAAGCTGAGCAGACAGCTCAGAGAAGGAAGGGCTGAGCCCAGCCCTGACAGGGGGGCACATAAGGTTAGATCTATAAGTCAGAAGGAATCCAAATGGATCCATACCCTACATACTCTTACACCTGAGGGCCTGAATGTCGAATTCGACCTTAATTGTTTTTTGAGTAATTATTAATTTTTAATAATCTCTATGTGTACTGTTGATTTCCTAGTTATCTGTATTGATATACCTCGATATCTCATTTCCGGTAAGCATATTGCTAATCCGCCCTGTGCACTACTTGGTGATATTGTATACAAATTTTATTGTGCATATATACCTTGATTTTGCAATTTGATTCGTTTTTTATTATTTACTATGCTATACACGTTCTCTTTGCCATTTACTTTTCTGGCCTTTTATTCATTATTAACGTCCAAAAATTCAGGACATTTTGTCTATATTTGATGTTAGAGTCATATATATATTTTTATATATAAAAAAGATCCTGTGAGCCTTCTCTGATTATAAATTGCCTGAATGGCACCGTGAAATAGCTGCAAGCATTAAACACGTATCATAAAAACATGCAAATAAAAGCAGAAATATATATATACGCTGCACTTTCAAATATACTCCTCACATTATACATATATGATAACCAACGTGCAAATATGCGTGTGAGTCACACACCGTGATACATCCAATAACTAGTGACTGTAAAAGTGACAATAGTGCAACAAATAGTTATGAATACTTAAAAATTAACATATGAATGAAAATAAATAATCACACTAGTAAAATGTGCTATAAGGTGCATCCATATGGTGATTGGTTGTATCAAAATTATTGTTCATAAAATCATATAGTGTTCATAACACTATATGATTTTATGAACAATAATTTTGATACAACCAATCACCAGTCACTAGTTATTGGATGTATCATGGTGTGTGACTCGCACACATATTTGCATTTTGGTTAACACATATATATAATGTGAAGAGTATATTTGAAAGTGCAGAGTATAAATATATATATATATATATATATATATATATATATATATATATATATATATATATATATATATATATATTTAATTTCTTATGTTTATTTTGATTGATTTTTTATCCAGATACAATTAGTAGTTGGCTAGTACGATTATGTGGATGGTAGTCACCACCATATGGCCGCCAGACCACTTTTGTCAGTCTTGTGTTTACAAGATGGGCTGTGCATATTACTCTGTCTGCTTTTTCAAACCAAGAAAATGGCCGCTATATTATTGGAGACATCCAACTTCCTATTGCCGCATATAAATATGATCATTTGAGATCCAATCTGGTTCCCCTGATGAAGTCATGTGATGTAACGCGTAGGGCGTGGGCGGAAATACAGAGTGGACTCGAACTGACGTAAGAGGCGTCTGGAATGGTGTTGTTGAACTTTACATGCCCTTTTTAAACTTTTTCTATGACATCTGAAAATTCGAGCGACCTGATAATCGGGAGTCTGGAATTGGAAGCCCGCTACCATCATAGAATATCTATAAGGTTGATTCAACATCACATAGAACTGGTACTTTGAGTGACCTGGTAATCGGGAGTCTGGAAGTGGAAGCCCGCCACTAGCACAGGATACCTATAAGGCTGATTCAACACCACATAGAGGTGAGAGTTCTGTGAGCCCTAAGCAATTGTGAGAAGTCACAGGAATTTTGTTTGCAAAGAATTATAATTGGAATGACTGTTTTACCGGTACATGGAAGAATTTTTTAGACTTTTTTTGCACTATTGTTTGTGACATTTAGCACGTCACTGTTATTGATTATTTGAATTTTGTTTACTATTATGAATATTTATGATTTAGAAGTTACGCTGATCACCTTATACTTACTTACAAAAATAATTGTAAAATAAATGAATACTGCTTCAGCTGCACTCAATGCTGATATGCTGATTATATTACTCTAAAAAAGAAGACAGGTTCCCTTTAACGTAAATGCAGCATTTCTTTCAAGCAATAAATGTTCCACGCTGTGTTTTTATAGAAATGCTTTGCTGGACATTGTGGCAATGTTCAGATTAGAGAAGAAAAACTGAACTGTGCCAAGATACGTTTTATAAACTGGCTGCCATGTAATCAGATTAGTCAGATTTTCAGAGAAACATTGAGATCATTTGGTACAGAGAACACAAATCCCTCCGGTATTTATACAACGGGCAATTCGCTCTCCGTACTTAAGAGATGCAGCAGATTCGGGAAATGTGAATAATAACTCAGAGATATAACTGGAATGGGGCTAAGGAGTCTCTGAATGACTAGCTTCATTATTCTCCTGTCAGCCAACAAAACGGTACTGTTTTTATCTGGCCAGACAAGAAATTTCATTGGGCAAAAGATAATGAGCTGAGTATTTCAACATGAATTGCAATGCATACAGCTGCTCTATGATGTGCTTCATCTGCCTTGGAGAAGATGAACTTTAAAGGGAACTGCCTATAAGAACAGACAGGCCAGCTTAGATAGCATGACTCCACTGTAGTGATGTCTTTAGCTTACAAAGCTATATATGAAATGCAGCTGACTTTCTCATATACATAGAGCAATAAATAAATTGAGAGCAAGTATATCTTGGAGATAGTGCTATCCTCCTTAAGGTACAGCGACACACCAGACATCAACATTGCTTAAGACAGCTGAAGACCCCAGAGTGTGCTTGCCCAAATTCAACAAATCAAAAAGGGCAGCTGCTTGGATCAATTTATAATTAGTAAAAGGAACTGATACAGGGTAGACAAATCCCTCCTTTCACTTTCTGTCCCAGAAACATAAAAAGTTAGAGGAAATTTCCCAAAGTGAGAGGAACTCCTCTTGTTGACAGTTGCTCCTGGAAAAGATGTCCCCATTGGAAGATTTGCCCTTACCTCTTGTTTTTGGGACAACTCTAATGCCCTGTACACACGATCGGACATTGATCGGACATTCTGACGACAAAATCCATTGATTTTTTCTGACGGATGTTGGCTCAAACTTGTCTTGCATACACACGGTCGCACAAAGTTGTCTGAAAATCCAATCGTTCTGAATGCGGTGACGTAAAACACATACGTCGGGACCATAAATGGGGCAGTAGCCAATAGCTTTCGTCTCTTAATTTATTCTGAGCACGCGTGGCACTTTGTGAGTCGGATTTGTGTACACATGATCGGAATTTAACCGATCGGATTTTGTTGTCGGAGAATTTTATATCCTGCTCTCAAACTTTGTGTGTCGGAAATTCCGACGGAAATAGTCCAATGGAGCCCATACACGATCGGAATTTCCAACAACACAATCCAATTGCACTTTTTCAGTCGGAAAATCCGACCGTGTGTACAGGGCATAAAATTTTGGCAATGGTCACCATTTTGATAATGGTTACCAGTACAAATAGAGGGGTGAATCTCCCCCAGTGGAGATACAGACAGGATGAAAAAATTGAATGGGGGTCTAATGCATCCTCACCTTTTCCAAAATATGAAAGAAAAAGGTTTTGTCTAGAGATATACTTTAATTACACAGACCCTTTTAGATGGTACATGTCAAACATGCTCATGCATATAACATAACACATCTGCAAAGTGCATATATCCATACCAAGAATCTCTGGAAATCATTCAGCACAGGAAGCTGGTTACTCCTGCAACAATGGAACAAGTGCAGGCAAGGGCACCTACATTAATAATGCACATGGAGGACTCAGCTATGAAGATAGATTAACTGAACTGAATGTATTCTTTCATGCGAAGAGGGAATTAAGGGGGATGTGATAACATTGCATTAATGGTCTATGTAGTAAATTCACTAGAAAGATGTTCACTTTGAGGTCACTGAAAAGACACAATGGCACCCTTTTGCAAAATTATGTAATTTATTGTTAGCAAACTTATAAGAATAGGACATTGCTCCAAATTCAATGAATTCCCTTCTGTCCCTGCCGTAGGCGTATTGAGTATTGACTGAGGGGAGCCTGTCCACACATGTTCTATGTAGAGACAAACAAGCATCCATTCAACGATGATGTCACTTGTGATACATCTATATCAAGCCAACACAAAACACACTAAGAGTCCCCACCTACAGACAGCCCCTCAGTAACGCATTTCACCTTTATTTAAGTCCCGTTAAGGTAAATCACACCAGAGAGTGTAAGGACTGTAGGTGAGGGTTCTCAGTGTGTTTTGTGCGGACTCAATATAGATGTGTCATGAATGTTGTCATTGGTGTACGGCCGCGTGTTTGTCTCTACAAGGTTTCACTAATGCTGTGGTAATGCTAATGATTCTTTACTGGAAGAGTTGTGAAAATGCAGAATAGCCTTCCACAGGAACTGGCTCTAACCACCTCAGTAGAGGTACTTTTTAAACAACGTATAATTGCAAGTCTATCACACATTTGCTATTTGCTTGCTGGAAATTGACCCTTTAAATCTTCTGGTATACACAAGACATCTCAGACATAAACAGAATATTTCACAAAGCAAAATACGCTTATGAGAAGCCTCACATGGAAGCTATCATTCTTATACTTCTTGTACATACTTGTTCTTGTAGTGAAGCTGTTTGTTGCTGAAATGTTTACTGTATGAACATGGATTTCATAGTAATGTACATCATTGAATGTAGTTGAATTTTAATACCCTTTGTAAAACTCATAACCACGCTACAGGAGTAATAGGTTTTATAGCATGATCTATACGGTAGTAATAATAATGATTTACCAAAACACATAACCAAACTACTGGGGTAGAGAAAGGCTTTGAACTGAATAGGTTTGGCTTTAGCACTATAATTAACTTTAATGAAAAGAAGAATTCTGATAGTAGAAGTGCGCATCCAGTACACAGTTTATCGCTGTCTCTAGGAGTAGTTGAGTTAACCATAATCTGAAGTACTCCATCATGCTGCTGAGGTGCCAGTTGTTCAACACAATATATGTTTTACTACCCAACAAATAAAGATCAGCTTCTTAACTGAATAGAAAAAAAAAACATTTGGATGAGCTATTGATTTTCATCTTCAAATGGCTTTATTTTCTCCTCATATATATATCTGGGAATTTCTTATTGACCTGAGAGATACAGCAGATAGTTTGGTGAAAATGGGCTGTGTTTTGAAGGCTTCAGTTAGATAATATATTAAGGGCTGGAACAGATTGCAAAGATTTAGGGTGTCATCAGGTTCGGGAATATCAGCAGGCAGTGTTAAGATTGATTGAAAGAATGGGGAGAGACACATAGAAATGTGCTATGTAAGTCAGCTGGGGGGTCATTCATTTGGTGTGTGTGTGCATAGATCCCGACTGCCCCTTATCTGGAGGGACTGTCCTTCATTTGATAACAAATCCCTTCCTTGTGCAGCCTCTGTTGTCCCTCTTTTTGGTCTGATGTGTACATTTCCTATAAAAGATGTACAATTTTACTACTAAAAGTGTTAAAACCACTTATTCAGCCCCTATATATTACTGCATATGTTATTTTAAAAAGCCAACAAAATAGAAAAAAAGGAAGTCCAATAAGCACTTGTGTGGTTTAGCCAATCATTTTCTTCAAATAAGATTTTTGTGGTCCATGTAACCAAGGCAGTGACAGGGACCTACATAATGGGGTTTATTTACTAAAGCTGGAAAGTGTAAAATCAGGCTCACTCCTGCATAGAAACTGGCTCACAGGATCGGGATAGCAGGCACGCACGAGCCCGCTGCACTGTGGTGGTGCTGATGCTCGTGGCCAACGGTCGCGATGACTGCTGGCCGCGAGCGATCGCGGGCATGAGAGGCAGAACAGGGACCTGTGTGTGTAAACACACAAATCCCTGTTCTGTTCTGTGAGAAATGACAGATTGTGAGTTCCTAATAGCTAGGAACCACAATCTGTCATCCCTTCTAGTCAGTCCCATCCCCCTACAGTTAGAAACACACACAGGGAACACAGTTAAGCCCTTGATCGCACCCTAGTGTTAACCCCTTCCCTGCCGGTGACATTTTTACAGTAATCAGTGCATTTTTATAGAACTGATCGCTGTATAAATGCCAATGGTCCCAAAAATGTGTCAAAAGTGTCCGATGTGTCCGCCATAATGTCACAGTCCCGATAAAAATCGCAGATCACCGGCATTACTACTACTACTAATAATAATAATAAAAATGCTATAAATCTATCCCCTATTTTGTAGACACTATAACTTTTGCTCAAACCAATCAATATATGCTTATTGCGATTTTTTTTTACCAAAAATATGTAGAAGAATACATATCTGCCTAAACTGAGAAAAAATTAGCTTTTTTTTTAAAAAATAGGGATATTTATTATAGCAAAAAGTACAAAATATTGTGTTTTTTTAAAATTGACACTCTTTTTTTGTTTATAGCACAAAAAATAAAAACTGCAGAGATGATCAAATACCACCAAAAGAAAGCTCTATTTGTGGGGAAAAAGGACATCAATTTTGTTTGGGTGCAGCATCGCAGGACCGCGCAATTGTCAGTAAAAGTGACGCAGTGCCAAATCGCAAAAAATGGCCCGATCATTCAGCAGCCAAACCTTCCGGGGCTGAAGTGGTTAAGGGCTCATGTTGCGCATATGATGAATGAATAAATTCCACAGTGCTATAGGGGGTGGGTGAAATCAGGGTGGTAGCTGAAAGACACATGGGACATACATTACTCTGGGGAAACAGGGTGCAACTGAACAAAACAATCATAAAATACAGCAAACATACATAAAACTGTGAACATATAGGGGGTTATTTACTATATAGCACCAATAAATGACCTGCAGTCCTGAAAAAATAGTGCCCAAATAAGGCCAATTAAGACTTCAACTCTCAGAGACTGGGTGCTAATGCAAATGGAAAGCAGCGCTATTGCCGGCAAACATGCCCATCAGATCACATATGTGGGAATAGTGGAAGTCAGTGGGGCTCGAACCTGCATAATTCAAAGTTCTCACTAAAGGCTTAAATGCAAGTTCTTTACCATAAAAAGTGTATGGGGATCTGGGTCCTGCCCCAGGGGATATTTATCAATTGGACATTTTTTTTTAAAACTGCCGTTTTTTCAGGTGCAGTGATTTTAATAATGCTTAAAGTGAAACAATAAAAATTAAAAATTCCTTTAAATATTGTGCCTGGGGCTGTCCATAGTATGCCTGTGAAGTAGCGCATCTTTTCCATGTTTAGAACAGTACCGCAGCAAAATGACATTTCTAAAGGAAAAAAAATGTCTTTAAAAACTGCTCATGCCTGTCATGTATTGTCAGATCCTGGCAATATAGATAAAAATCATTGAAAAAAACAGCGTGAGTCCCTTCCCCAGTCCATTACTAGGCCCTTTGGGTCTGGTATGAATATTAAGAGGAACCCCGCACGAAAAAAAAATTGCGTGGGCGTCCCCCCAAAATCCATACCAGACCCTTATCCGAGCACGCAACCTTGCAGGGCGCAGGAAAAGAGGGGGGATGAGAGAGCAGCCCACCTCCTGAACTGTACCAGGCCACATACCCTCAACATGGGGAGGATGCTTTGGGGTCCCCCCAAAACACATTGTCCCCATGTTGATGGGGACAAGGGCCTCATCCCCACAACCCTTGCCCCTTTGTTGTGGAGGTCTGCGAGCGGAATCAGAATCTGGAAGCCACCTTTAACAAGGGGGCCCCCAGATCCCGCCCCTCCCTTATGTGGATAGGTAGGGATACATTGTACCCCTACCCATTCACTAAAAAAAGCAGAAATGTGACAAAAGATAATAGCCATTTTTTGACAATTCCTTTATTGTAAAATAGCTCTGAGCGGTCTTCTCCCCCGAGCCATGTCCCCCACCGTCATCTTCTCCTGGTGCTGTCTCTCTTGCCACCATCCTCCCCATGTTGAGTGCATGTGGCCTGGTATGGTTCAGAAGGGGGGGCTCTCTCTCGTCCCCCCTCTTTTCCTGTGGCCTGCCAGGTTGCGTGCTCGGATAAGGGTCTGGTATGGATTTTGGGGGGACCCCACGCCATTTTTTAAAACTTTTGGCGTGGGGGGTTCCTTCTGGGTCCATACTAGACCTGAAGGGCCTGGTATAGACCTGGTGGGAACCCCATGCTATTTTTAAAAACATTTTGGCATGGGGGGGTCTCCTCCGAATCCATACTAGACCCGAAGAGCCTGGTATAGACCCGGGAGGAGACCCCATGCAGTTTTTTTTGCAATTTTTTGGGCTGGCATTTTTTTTTTACTTTCAGTGGGGAAGCCGCTGACAGCTGATGACTCATTGGTTGTTAAGGATGCTGAAGCTGGCTTTCCGGCCCCCCGGTTAGAAACAAGCTATATACAGTGTGTTTTTGCTCTGTCATGAGTGATCGCAGGTGCCTGGCGGACATCGCGGCCACCGGGCACGCAAATCCGCTCCTCGGTGACCCGTAATTTGGTGTACCGCTGGGAAGCCGAGGACATCATATGACGCCCGCCCAAGATGGGAGATCCCTTCTGCAGACGTCATATGACTATGGGCGGGTAGTGAAGTGGTTAAAAAAAAGAACAAACATTAAAGTTAGCCCAGTTTTTTTGTATAATGTGAAAAATGATATTACGCAGAGTAAATAGATACATGTCATGCTTTAAAATTGTGCACATTGCACTCGTGGAATGGTGACAAACTAAGGTAATTAACCTCTTGTCGCCCACACTATAGCTGAAAGAAGGCTACAGCGCGGGCCTAAATTGCTGGGAGGCCGTCCACGTACGTCGTTCTGTGCATGCGATGCCTGCACGCCCCCTGCGGGGTGCACATGGCACGCTCTGTGATCAATGAGTCCATGAGATTCTGGCCCCTTACCACGTGATCAGCTGTCAGCCAATGACATCTGATCACGTCATGTAAACATAAGCTGGTAATTGGCTTTTTTTCCCCCTCATGCTGACAGCATAAGTAGAAAAAAAAAGCCAATTATCATCTTGTGTAAACAGGACATTGGTCCCGTACACTCCAGACCCACTGCTGCTAAGCAGTGCCCACCAGTGCCATCTACCAGTGCCTATCAGCACTGCTAAGCAGTGCCCACCTACCAGCCACCTATCAGTGCTCACCAGTGCTGCCAGTCAGTGCCACCTATCAGTGCTGTCTATCGGTGTCACCTACCAGTGCCTATCAGTGCCGCCTTTAGTGCCCATCAGTGCAGCCTCATCAGCACACATCAATGAAGGAGAAAAATTATCTGTTTACAAAATTTTATAACAAACTATGAAAACTGTTTATTGTTTCCAAAATGTTCAGTCTTTCTGTTTGTTTAGCAAAAAAAAAAAACAGTAGTGATTAAATACCACTAAAAGAAAGCTCTATTTGTGTGAAAAAAATGTAAAAAATTTCATTTGGGTACAGTGTTGCATGACCGTGCAATTGTCATTCAAATTACAACAGCTCTGAAAGCTGAAAATTGGTCTGGGCAGGAAGGGGGTTTAAGTGACCAGTAAGCAAGTGGTTAAAAATCTCCAACATCCAAAAAAATTTAATGGTTACATGTTTGGAGTTACAGAGGAGGTCTTGTGCTAGACTTATTGCTCTCACTCTAACGATCGTGGTGATATGTCACACGTGTGGTTTGAACACCGTTTACATTTGCGGGGGCGACTTACGTATGCATTCGCTTCTGCGCAGGAGCATAGAGGAATAGGGAGCTTAAATTATTTTTTTATTATTATTTATTTTATTTTATTTTATTACCGTCCCTTTAATTGTATTTTATCTTTTATCGCTTTTATTGCTGTCACAAGGAATCTAAACATCTTGTAACAGTAATAGGCAGTAACAGGTCCTCTTTATGGAGGGATCGGGGGTCTATAAGACCACAAATCTCTCCTTTGCACTTAAAAGCATTCAAAACGCCAGCTGGCTGCTTTAAATACTCGTTTTTTTTTTAATCTGGTGCCTTTAAGGCTTCAGTAAACCGGAAGTGATTTTTATGACATCGCTTCTGAGTTACTAGATCCGAGACCTGATCCAAGCCAATTCTGGCTTTGTTCAGGTCTCTGGCCAGCTGGCTGACTTGCTGGCTGGTCGCTCGGGCCTCCTGGTGGGAGAGTACGGGCAAGCCGCAGAAGGGAAGCATGTCCCCTCCCGCTACCTGTGATAACAGCTGAAGAGCTGATTAGCCACATCGGTTGTTATTACAAGAAAGCCGAACGTCGG
The DNA here is from genome assembly GCA_037952925.1 of Lithobates clamitans. Classification (NCBI taxonomy): domain Eukaryota; kingdom Metazoa; phylum Chordata; class Amphibia; order Anura; family Ranidae; genus Lithobates; species Lithobates clamitans. The sequence continues at coordinate 4,938,063 of JBBGZY010000925.1, read as the reverse complement.
CTATAAAAATGGTACCGGGGTGATACCTGCAGCTGCACTACTGTACAACCCCTTGAAGCTGAAGGCTGCATATTTGCGTTACCTCGCCGTGAAGGGGTTAATGAGCCAAGTGATGCTGCTGTTTGTTGTCATAAAAGGTGACCCATCGAATGTCCTTTTTGCCTCCCAGCCATATATAAATATAAAACAACTCTAAAAAGCCACATGTATCAGAGATGTATCAGAGATGGAGTCGTGGACATAGAAACATTTGTAAAGGGGAGGGGTTAGTAAGATGACCACGCCCATGTGGGGGCGCCAGAAATATTTCAGCACCCAGGCATCTGTGACCCTAGGATCGGCCCTGCGTCAGGGGTATGGCTGTGGCGGCCAGCTGCACACTGTGGAATTCTGGAAGTTGTAGTCCACACATTCTCAAGCTCCTGGTGAGTGGAGAACTGAGAGCAGCGCAGCCAGGAAAAACTACAACTTCCAGATCTTGGAGGCAGGCAGAGGCAGCAGGGTGCACCAGGGAGTCGGGACCCATGTCTGTGACTTGCTCGGGCTTAACTTTACTTGATCCCAGGACAGCAGCATCACCCCCCCAGAACTGCAGGAGGCCATGCAAGGACCTGCTGAGCTGAGGAGAGAGACCCTGACACTCAGAGCTGAACCCCACATCCCCTATTTACCCTGCCCCAGTGCCCACCCAGTAACCTCAAAAAAGCCCTCATCACTTTGGGTCCTGCTGGGAGCTGGCCATAGCCTATGGGTCCTGCTGGCCTGTGGGTCCTGCTGGCCTGTAAGTCCTGCTGGCCTGTAAGTCCTGCTGGGAGCTGGCCATGGCCATGACACAATGCTCTCTCCCGCTGTAATGCTGTGTGTGCAGTACTCAATGACTTATATAGGCATGGGGCGTGGTCACCGGGTGATGTCATCCAGTGACCCCACCCCCTTATGATGCCACAGTCCCGAGGCATGATGGAACATCATAAGGGGTGGGGTCACAAGATGACATGACCCGGTGACCACGCCCCATGCCTATATAAGTCATCGCACACACATCAGTACAGCAGGAGAGAGTGTCATGTCAACATTGGAAGAAGAGAAGAGGTAAGAAGACGACGGAGAAGACCGGGCCACCGCTAGCAAAAGAGCGGCAAAAGAGCAGAAGATAGCGGAGGAGCCCGGCAGAAGACACCGGAGAGCGGGAGAAGAACCGGAGACCGGGAGAAGACAGCAGGAGAAGAGGCCGGAGAGCGTGGAGAAGTCAGAAGAGTGCCCCGGAGCTGCCTAATAAAATACTTTAAAAACCTTTGTAGTGTGTTTTTTTTATTGACACTTTCCCCCAGGTGAATGGGTAGGGGTACGATGCCATAGACTAACATGGAGAGGCATTTTTAAGCTGCAAAAAACGCTAAAAAAAGCGGCTGTAAAAACATCCATGTGTATGAGGCCCTAGCATCAGATAGGATCTGCGTCGCCCCAGGCAGCATCAGATTAGTGCCAGTACCGCTAACACCCATGCACACACTATATGCCTCCCTTAGTAGTATAGTGTCTGAACAGATCGATATCTGATCTGATCAGATCTATACTAGCATCCCCAGCAGTTTAATATTCCTAAAAACGCAGTGTTAGCAGGATCAGCCCAGATACCTGCTAGCACCTGCGTTTAGCCCCTCCGCCCAACCCAGCCCACCCAAGTGCAGTATCAATTGATCACTGTCACTTAAAAAACACAAAACACATAACTGCAGAGTTCGCAGAGTTAGGCCTGATCCCTGCGAACGCTAACAGTTTTTTTGGTAGCATTTAAATCAGTCGCTAACAGTCAGGAGCTTTTTTACCTGTGAGTCTCACTACTGTACCAGTAAATTTAGAGACCAAAATGTCAAATCGAAGGTACAGTAGTGAAGAGGCCTACATGTTTCTGAGCATGACAGATAGTGAAGAGGAAGTCACTCATCTGTCAGATTCAGGCTCGGAATACGATCCTGTAGACGACAGCGGCACCCTGACAGATAGCTCTGACGACAAAGTTGTGGTCCCTGCCAAGGTCAGGCATACCAGACCCCGATCTTCTTCTGCTATCATTGAGGTGCAAGAACCGCAGGGCTCTCGTATGGAGCAGAGAGCCAGTACTAGTGCCGCTTTTCCTTCTGGTGAACTGGCAAGCACCAGCGGCCTAGCACATGTTGTTCGTACATCCAGCACTGCAGTAACACTTGGTGATGTGGTGAGTCCCATAAGTGCAGTTCAAGCTGGCGAGGTGGCAAGCATGAGCAGTGTCCCGCTGTCACCAAGAAGACAAACACAGGCCCGTCAAGGCCAAAGTGCCCTTCCTGCTGCATTCGCCAATCCTAATTGGGAACCCACCACTTCTGCAGCACCCGTACTTCCCCCATTCACTGGCCAACTCGGAATTCAGGTAGAAACAGTTGATTTTACGTCACTTGATTTTTATTCGCTGTTTTTCACCTAAGATCTCTATAGATCTATTGTGGACCAAAGCAATTTGTATGCTGGTCAATTCATTGCCGCTAATCCCCAGCTGACCCTTGCCAGAGATTGGAGACCAATTACGGTCTCCGAATTTAAGACGTTCCTAGGCCTATCCCTCCTCATGGGCGTAACTAAAAAGAGTGAGTTTCGGTCATATTAGTCCACTGACCCAAATCACCATACGCCCGTGTTTTCTGCCTCCATGACCAGGACACGATACGAGCAGATCTATCGGTTCATGCATTTCAACGATAATGAACTCTGTCGTCCTTGGGGTGACCCTGATTTGATCGGCTCTACAAAATTCGGCCCCTCGTAAACCACTTCAACCAATGTTTTGCAGCCTTGTTTACTCCCGATCAAGTTGTCTGCGGTGATGAGTTCCTGATTAAGTTTTCTGGCCGCTTGTCTATCAAACAGTATGTTCCCAGCAAGAGTGCCAGATACGGGGTCAAGATGTATAAGTTCTGTGACAAGGCCACAGGCTATACATGTAGTTTTATGGTTTATGAGGGAAAAGATAGTCACATAGAGCAGGAGAACTGCTCAGACTACATAGGGAGCGCTGGTAAGATAGTGCGGGACTTGGTGCCACCCTTATACGGAAAGGGGTACCACTTGTACGTAGACAATTATTACATGAGCATGCCACTTTTTAGTCGCCTTTTTGATTGTGGAATTGGCGCATGTGGCACTGTGCAATCTAATCACTGGGGCTTCCCCCAATGGCTTGTAGAATCCCAACTTAGACGGGGGAGAGAGCCTGCTTGAAGTGTAATAATTTGTTAGCAGTGAAGTGGAGGGATTCACGGAATGTTTTCATTCTGTCCTCGCTTCACGCAGACACAGCAGTCCAAATTCGTACGACGACTGGTGTTGCGGAGAAACCCCTCTGTGTCCACGAATACAACCTTAACATGGGAGGGGTGGAACTCAACGACCAGTTGTTGGCGCCGTACTTAATTGCCCGTAAGGCCAAACGCTGGTAAAAAAAAAGTGTCTGTTTATTTATTTCAATTGGCTTTGCTGAACGCTTTTGTGCTATACAAAGCTTCAGGATGGACTGGATCCTTCCTTAAATTCCAGGAAGACATCATCAGAGCCCTTCTGTTTCCAGGCGGTGCTCTTGCCCAACTTCGCAACGCAAATGCAGTGAGCCGGCTGCATGAGAGGCATTTTCCTTTTGCCCTCCCTGGTACCCCTACCCAAAGAACACCCCAAAGAAGATGTCGTGTCTGCAGCAAACGCCGATTTAGGCGTGACACTAGCTTTTATTGTCCCTCCTGTCCTGACCAATCTGATCTCTGCATTGGTGAATGTTTGAAATGCTACCACACACTAGTTGAGTATTAGCGTAGGGTACAGCACCACACAGTCATAGGCACACTAACACAGGGTCTTGGGGTCTCGAAAGATATGATGGCCATCACATTTTGAAAGACCCTAATCTGCAACGTTCAGTTTGAAGTTTTTTTTACAGTTTTTATAAAAGTGAAAAAAGTGAAAAAAATAAAATAAAAAAACACACACAAAAAAAGCCAAAAATAGTTGTGGTTGTGTTTTTCTTCTCTCTCTCTATTCTTTCTCTTATGTTCGCTCTCTACTGTCCGCTCTACTGTTCGCTCACTATTGTTCTATATCTATCGTTCTCTCTCTGTTTTATTTTTTCTATGTTTTACTGTATTTTCTTTGCAGGTATGGTATGTTATACCATAATGTTTGTTTTATTGTTAGCCATCATTTGCTTAGCAGGTACACCATTCAGCTGCAGCACGGGTTTATTTATCTTGACAGCAACAGCGTTTGCTCCCACGATACGTAAAGCCATGACTCCATCGCTGTTGGAGGTAATTTCACCACCACAGTTAAAAAAAAGAGCATATATACTGAAGCATGGGGCAGCAGGGGTGGAGGAGCAATTTGCTCCTAACTTTTGGGGCAGATGCCCCCATGCTTCAGCATATATTTTTTACGCCATTCAGCTGCAGCACTGATTTATTTATCTTGACAGCAACAGCGTTTGCTCATGATACGTAAATCAGCGACTTCAGCACTGTAGGAGGTGATTTCACCACCACAGTTAAAAACAAAATGGTGCATGTATGCCCATCATTAGAAGTGGGTGGATGAAGGGCCGTATTCTAATGGTGGGCAAATCCACCGATCAATCTCTTTTTTTCGTTCAGTCCACAGGCTGCATGAAAAAAAGAACATTACAATGTATGTCCAACAAGGATCAGCAACGTACTGGTATGTTGCTGGACTTTGAGTGGTTATACCAGAATGATAATCTTGGTATCATTCTTTTCAGCCAGCGGTTGGCTTTCATATAAATGCAATCCAAGTGGATAATTAGCCTCTAGACTGCTTTTATAAGCAGTGGGAGGGAAAGTCCACCCCTCCCACCGTCTTCCATGGTTTTCTCGGGCTCTCCTGTCCCAATAGGGAACCGAGAATGCAGCCGGTGGTTCAGCCAGCTGACCATAGAGCTAATCAGAGACCAGAATGGCTCCAATCATCTCTATGGCCTAAGAAACTGGAAGCTAAGAGAATTTCATGACTTAGATTTCGCCAGATATAAACAGAGCCACTGGGAAATTGGCAAAGCATTTTTTCACACCGATCTTGGTGTGGTCAGATGCTTTGAGGGCAGAGTAGAGATCTAGGGTCTAATAGACCCAAATTTTTTCAAAAAAGAGTACCTGTCACTATCTATTGCTATCATAGGGGATATTTACATTCCCTGAGATACAATAAAAATGATAAAAAAAAAAAAATGAAAGGAACAGTTTAAAAATATAATAAAAAAGCAAAATAAATAATGAAAAAAAAAAAGCAACTATGTCCCTCATGCTCACGCACAAAGGCGAACACAAGTGTCGGTCTGATGTCACATGTAAACAGCAGTTGCACCATGCATGTGAGGCATCACTGCGAAGGTCAGATCGAGGGCAGTAATTTTAGCAGTAGACCTCCTCTGTAGATCTAAAATGGTAACCTGTAAATGCTTTTCAAAATGTATGCAGTTTGTCGCCGCTGCACGTTTGTGCGCAATTTTAAAACATGTCATGTTTGCTTTCCATGTACTCGCCATAAGATCATCTTTTTTATTTCATCAAACATTTGGGCAATATAGTGTGTTTTAGTGCATTGAAATTTTAAAAAGTGTGTTTTTTCCCAAAAAATTGTGTTTAAAAAATCGCTGCGCAAATACTGTGTAAAAAAAAAAATTGCAACACCCACCATTTTTATCTGTAGGGCCTTTGCTTTAAAAAAATATATAATGTTTGGCAGTTCAAATTTTGTTTTGGGGGTTTGTCTTCAAGTGGTTAGAAGAGTGGGTGATGTGTGACATAAGCTTCTAAATGTTGTACATAAAATGCCAGGATAGTTCAAACCCCCACCCAAATGACCCCTTTTTGGAAAGTAGACACCCCAAGCTATTTGCTGATAGGCATGTTGAGTCCATGGAATATTTTATATTTTGTCACAAGTTTCGGGACAATTGCACTTTTTTTTTGTATAAAGTTGTCACTAAATTATATATTGTTCAAACATGACATGGTTATATGTGGAATTACACCCCAAAATGCATTCTGCTGCTTCTCCTGAGTACGGTGATACCTCATGTGTGAGACTTTTTGGGAGGCTAGCCGCGTACAGTACCCCGAAAACCAATCACCACCTTCAGGACTTCGAAGGGTGTAAATTTTTGATTTTACTCCTCACTACCTATCACAGTGTTGAAGGCCATAAAATGCCAAGATAGCACAAACCCCCACCCCAAATGACCCCATTTTGGAAAGTAGACACCCCAAGCTATTTGATTAGAGGCATGTTGAGTCCATGGAATATTTTATATTTTGCCACAAGTTGCGAGAAAATGAAATTTTATTTATTTTTATTTTTTTGCACAAAGTTGTCACTAAATGATCTATTGCTCAAACATGCCATTGGCATATCTGAAATTACACACCAATACATTCTGATGCTTCTCCTGAGTATGGGGATACCACACGTGTGAGACTTTTTTGGAGCCTAGCCGTGTACAGGACCCCGAAAACTAATCACCGCCTTCAGGCTTTTTAAGGGCGTAAAATGGTGTTTTCACTTCCTCACTACCTATCACAGTATTGCAGGCCCTGAAATGTCAACTTAGCACAACTCCCCCCCCCCCCCCCAAATGACCCCATTTTGGAAAGAAGACACTTCAAGCTTCTTACTGTAGAAAGTAGACACCCGGAGGTATTTGCTAAGAGGCATGGGGAGTATTTTTCAGATCTCAATTATTTATTTATTTATTTTTTTCAATTTTCAAAACTTTGTGACAAAAAGTGAGATCTGCAAAATACTCAACATGCCTTTTAGCAGGGTGTCTACTTTCCAAAATGGGGAAAGTGTAAAAAAAAAAAAAATAGTAATTTTCCCCAAACTTGTGGCAAAATATAAAATATTCCATGGACTCAACATGCCTCTTAGCAAATAGCTTGAGTTGTATTCTTTCCAAAATGGGGTCATTTGGGGGGGGGGTTGTACTATCTTGACATTTCAGGGCCTCTGAAACTGTGATAGGTAGTGAGGAAGTGAAATCACCATTTTATGCCCTTAGAAAGCCTGAAGGCGGTGCTTGGATTTCGAGGTCCTGTACATGGCTAGGCCCCCAAAAAGTCTCACACATGTGGTATCCCCATACTCAGGAGAAGCAGCAGAATGTATTTTGGGGTGTAATTTCACACATGCCCATGGGATGTTTGAGTAATAGATCATTTAGTGGTAACTTTGTCCAAAAAAAAAATTTAATTTTCCAGCAACTTGTGGCAAAATATAAAATATTCCATGGACTCAACATGCCTCTCATCAAATAGCTTGGGGTGTCTACTTTCCAAAATGGGGTCATTTGGGGGGGGGGTTGGGCTATCTTGGCATTTTATGGCCTTTGAAACTGTGATAGGTAGTGAGAAAATGAAATCATGATTTTACGCCCTTAGAAAGCCTGAAGGCGGTGCTTGGTTTTCGGGGTCCTGTACACGGCTAGGCTCCCAAAAAGTCTCACACATGAGGTATCCCTGTACTCAGGAGAAGCAAGAAAAATAAAATATTCAATGGGCTTAACATGCCTCTCAGCAATTTCCTTGGGGTGTCTACTTTCCAAATGGGGTCAATGGGCAAATTCCAAAATGGGGTCATTTGGGGGGGAGGGGGGGTTTGTACTGCCCTGCCATTTTAGCACCTTAAGAAATGAGATAGGCAGTCATAAACTAAAAGCTGTGTAAATTCCAGAAAATGTACCCTAGTTTGTAGACGCTATAACTTTTCCACAAACCAATAAATATACTCTTATTGACATTTTTTTTACAAAAGACATGTGGCTGAATACATTCTGGCCTAAATGTTTGACTAAAATTGTAGAAAAAAAGTAGAAAATATCATTTTTTTTCAGAATTTTTGGTCTTTTTCCTTTTATATCGCAAAAAATAAAAATCGCAGAGACAATCAAATACCATCAAAAGATAGCTCTATTTGTGGGGAAAAAAGGACGCAAGTTTCGTTTGGGTACAAGATTGCTTGACTGCGCAATTACCAGTTAAAGCAGCACAGTGAAAAATTGTAAAAAGACCTCCGGTCATTGAGCTGCCAAATCCTCTGGGGCTGAAGTGGTTAGATAACTATAGCACAGTGAATAAACATTGGAACATTACACACAGATTTTACCAAATTTTAGATTCTTCAGTAAAACATTCTGGACTTAAAGTGGTAGTAAACCCACTGACTTTTTTTTCCCCTACACCTGTAAGGGAAAAGGCATAATGAGCTAGTATGCACCGCATACTAGCTCATTATGAGATACTTACCTTAGAACGAGGCGCCAGCATCTCACTCGGTCCACGCCGAGGGAGCTGACATTTCCCCTCGGTGTGTCTTCCGAGTATCGCGGCTCCGGCGATGTGAGCGGCTGGAGCCGCGATGTCATCACTCCCGCGCATGCGCACGGGAGACTTCTTTCCGGCAGGGTCCGGTGTCTGCCGGGCTTTCAGCCAAGAATCCCCTCAGCGCATGCGCCGCTGTAGTCAGTGGCTCATTGCGAGGGGAATATCTCCTAAACCGTACAGGTTTAGGAGATATTTTTTTTAACTACAGGTAAGCCTTATTATAGGCTTACCTGTAGGTAAAAGTTTAAAAATTAAGTTTACAACCGCTTTAAAATACCAGTTACAGGTAAGGCATGACTACAGTCTATGATCTGTACAGTTGGATTTCTGGTAACAGTACATGGTTGACCCAAAGTGTCATAAGACACCTTTGGTTGTCTTTTGTCTCTGCTTGGTTGTAGTCTACTTGGAGGAAGTGAATCTGAATCATCCTCTGTCTCATCTTCAACACTTTCAACACTCTCTACTGAGTTTTCTGCTGCTGAAATTTCATCTTCCATGTTTCTTGATGAACATTCAGTTTGTTCACTTTCACTTACAGGATTGTCTTCTTCAGGTGTCTCTGTAGCATCCTCACTTTTTTCTAATGCCGCGTACACACAGTCGGACTTTTCGCCTATAAAAGTCCGACGGACGCCACCGGACCAAATCCGGCGGACAATCCGACCATGTGTGGTCTCCATCGGACTTCCGACGGACCGTTTCGGTAGGAAGTCCGACGTACTTTAGATTTGAAACTTGCTTCAAATCTTTACGTCGTAACTCCGCCGGACTCAGTTCCTGGCGGAAAGCCCGTTCGTCTTTATGCTGGTCCGACAGGCCAGATACGACGGAGGAGCAGGGTACTGCATCTCGTGCTCGCTGCAATAGGAAAAACACATTTTCCTATTGTGGCGAGCGCGGGGGGCATCCCAGGCCCTTAGGTCTGGTATGGAACTGTAAGGGGAACCCCTACGCTGAAAAACCGGCGTGGGGGTCCCCCCAAAATCCATACCAGACCCCGATCCAAGCACGCAGCCTGGCCGGTCGGGAAAGGGGGTGGGGACGAGCGAGTGCCCCCCCTCCTGAACTGTACCAGGCCGCATGCCCTCAACATGGGGGGGGGGGTGCTTTGGGGGAGGGGACGCCCTGCGGGGCCCCCCACCACAAAGCACCTTGTCCCCATGTTAATGAGGACAAGGGCCTCTTCCCGACAACCCTGGCCGTTGGTTGTCGGGGTCTGCGTACGGGGGGCTTATCGGAATCCGGGAGCCCCCTTTAATAAGAGGGCCCCCAGATCCCGGCCCCCCACCCTATGTGAATGAGTATGGGGTACATGGTACCCCTACCCATTCACCTAGGGAAAAAGTGTCAATAAAAAAACACACTACACAGGTTTTTAAAATGATTTATTAAACAGCTCTGGGGGGGATCTTCCTCCGGCTTCGGAGGTCCGGACTTCTGGGCTTCTTGTCTTCTCTTCTCCAGATGTTGACACGATGCTCTCTCCGGCTGGACTGCTCTCTGAGGGCTCCGTTGTGACTTATATAGGCGGAGACCCCGCCCCCTTATGATGTCACAGTCCCTGGGCATGCTGGGACTGTGATGTTTTAGGGGGCGTGGTCAACCCGGTGACGCTGAGACCCGCCCCCTTATGATGTCACAGTCCCTGGGCATGCTGGGACTGTGACGTTTTAGGGGGCGTGGTCAACTTCATAAGCTTCAGTCATTCTCTTTGTCCATATGTTCACATATTCAGAGTGTGTTTTGTATTTTTCATTGACTGGAGTGTCAAACATGCTGTCAATGGGAAGTCTTGGAGATCTTCAAACAGTAAGAAAAAAGGAGAATATCCTGTAGCTTCACTCCGAGTACAATTATAGGCATGTACTACCTTTGCAAGTGAACTTTTCCAGTCCTTTTTTGATTCTGGTAACAAGGTATAAAGCATGGATAATAGGGTATGATTGAACCTTTCAACTTGTCCGTTACCTTCTGGGTGGTATGGAGTTGTATGAGAGTTCTGGATATGGCAGTGCTTCTCCAATGCCAAAAACAATTGATTTTCAAACTCTCTACCCATATAATAGTGAATTTTGGTTGAAGATCCAAATCTCAAGACAAAATCATTGAGTAATCATTGAGTAATCTATCTGCAACAGTTTTTGCTGACTTGTTCCTTCAAACAAGTACACTGTTGAGTGATGTAATGTTCAGTTTCACTTTGCATATGTGGCCAAAAGAATCTATCTCTGATTAGATTTACAGTCCTTTCAACTCCTAAATGTCCCATCTCTTTATGTAATTCTTTAAAGCGGTTGTATACCCGCTGAAATTTTTTTTTTTTTTTTTTTACCCCTGTAAAGCAAAAGGCATAATGAGCTAGTATGCACCGCATACTAGCTCATTATGAAATACTTACCTTAGAATGAGGCGTCAGTATCTTACCTGGTCCACGCCGAGGTAGCTGACATGTTGCCTCGGCGTGTCCTCCGGGTATCGCAGGTTCTAGCGCTGTGAGTGGCTGAAGCCGCGATGTCATCACTCCCGCGCATGCATGCGGGAGATTTCTTTCCCGGCAAGGTCTGGCAGTTGCCGGGCCTTCAGCCGAGAATCCCCTGTGTGCATGCGCCGCTGCAGTCAGCGGCTCATAGCAAGGGGAATATCTCCTAAACTGTACAGGTTTAGGAGATATTTTCTTTACCTACAGGTAAGCCTTATTATAGGCTTACCTGTGGGTAAAAGTTAAAAAAAAGGCTATACAACCGCTTTAAATGCTAAGTGATGGTACATCTTGGGCAACACTAGCTGAGAGCTGGTTGATGTTTTTCCTCTCAAAATTCCATCATTGTCGAAGTAAAGTTTGGTCCACTGTCTCAAGAGTATGGAAATGTCAAAGGGTTCACCTTGACATTCATGCTTTGATGGAAACTTGTTTTCACTTTTGTAGTTCCATATTTTTCCAATCACCGGATCTTCCTTTTGTGCTGTTCTTATTGTCTCTTTGGGAATCTGAGCTACTTTCTTTCATGCTCCATGATCTGTTTTTGATGTTGCATTGGCGATTGTCATTGGGCACAGCCAAAGTATTATAGCCCGGGTTTTGCTACTAATGGTCTTAGGATCTACTTCTTGTGAACATTGCTGCATGTACTATTCAAGACTCAAGGGCATAAGAGAAAGTACATCTGCATCCATATTTCTTTTCCCAGGATGGTACTTGATTGTAAAGTTAGAGTCGGCCAATTCTGCAACCCATCTATGGTCTGTTGCATTCAACTTTGCTGTTGTAAAGATGTAAGTTAGAGGGTTATTGTCAGTGTATATCACAAATGATGAACAGTAATATAGGTAATCTCGAAATCTGTCACAAATTTCCCATTTCATTGCTAGAAACTCTAGCTTTCCCGAGTGCATGTGGTAATTCTTATCAGCAGGTGTAATGCCCCGTACACACGGTCGGATTTTTTCCTATGTGTGATAGGACCTTGTTGTGGGAAATTCCGACCATGTGTAGGCTCCATCACACATTTTCCATTGGGTTTTCCGACACACAAAGTTTGAGAGCAGGCTATAAAATTTTCCGACAACAAAATCCATTGTCGGAATTTCCGATCGTGTGTACACAAATCCGATGCACAAAGTGCCACGCATGCTCAGAATAAATAAAGAGATGAAAGCTATTGGCTACTGCCCCGTTTATAGTCCCGACGTACGTGTTTTACGTCAACGCGTTCAGAATGATCGGATTTTCCGACAACTTTGTGTGAACGTGTGTATGCAAGGCAAGTTTGAGCCAACATCCGTCGGAAAAAATCTTAGGATTTTGTTGTCGGAATGTCAGATCAATGTCCGACCGTGTGTACGGGGCATAAGAGTTCTAGATCCATAAGCAATTACCCCTTCTGTTCTTGGTATAATACAGCACCTAGTCCTTCTTGAGAGGCATCTCAGTGAAGTACAAATGACTTAGAATAGTCTGGCTAGCCCATAACTGGAGGATGAGTTAATACTTTAATAAGCTGGCTCAATACTTCCTAATGGTGGCTTGTCCAATCTATTGGATGATGGGCGGAAAACTGACCTTTCAATTTTATTACTGGTTTCTTTTCCTTTCTGGTCTGGTTAGCAGGTGCCGTAGTCAGAGTAGATTTTGAAACTACTGACAGTAAGTCGTAGGGAGACTTTGTAATTCTGGAAAAGTTTTGTATGTAGCGGAGGTAGTAGGAGGTAAACCCCAATCATTTCCTAGAGTTCTCCAACAGTCTCTGGTCTTTTATCTCTCAATGCGAGTACAGGTGCACGCTCAGCTGGATCCATGGAATGGCCATCCTTTGACACAATTTTGCCCAGAAATCTGACTTTGTCTTTAAAAAGCCTTACATTTTTTGGCTGTTAGTTTGACTCCATGTTGTTGATAACGTTGAAGTACATGTTCTACATGTTCATAGAATGATTTTCTGTGGACTAGATTGTCATCTAGGTAAGGCAGGCAGATGTCATCCCTCAAGACAGTTAAATATAATTCCATACTGTGTGCCGAGGTGTCGAGCTAAGACCAAAGGGTATTCTGGTCCATTCATACAAACCCTAAGGTGTGATAAAGGCAGTTAAGGGTTGACTGGCTTCTTCCACAAATCCTTGATGATATAATTTCTCCTGGTCTAGCACAGAGAACCATGAACTCCCTCCTAAACTGTGAAGCATGTCTTGAATCCTTGGAATTGGATGCCGGTCAGGAATAGACTTCTGGTTTAACTCTCTGTAGTCACAGCACAATCTTAAGTTGCCATCTTTCTTTCTTACATATACAATGGGTGAGGAGTATGAAGATTTTGATTCTGCGATCCATCCACAGTTTAGCAAGTCCTGCAGGTACTCTTTTACTTCTTGGTGCAGTGGTTTTGGCACAGACATATAAGTTCTCTTGACAGGTGTGTTGTCTTTGAGGTGAATCTGTAACTGTAAGGAAGGAATACATCCACTGTCAGAGTCATCTTTAGAAAAAGCATTCCTTTTTTCCCTTAACATCTTTTGGACCACTTGCTGTTCCTCATTAGTGAGGGGTTCTAGAGGCCCTGGTGGAACCCATAACTCTTGATTGGTATGGCTTTCAAGAGAATCAACTTTGTTGATACTGTCCATCTATTCTTTTGGTCTTGTTGCAGATGCATGTGGATCATGACTTACTGAGTGAGTAGATACATCCAGCACTTGTTTCAGCTTCACTTGTGCTTGATATGCTGTCTTCATAGGCTCAATGCATCCAAGCTTGGTTCGGCCTGGTAAAACAATGTCCTGTTAGGTTGTATTCCAAACTGGAATTGTCAGTTTGGAGAACTGTCCTCTCTGAATTGTTAGTATTGTTTCACTGATATACAGCCCCTCAGGCAAATGATGAATGCCACCAGGTGTAAACAGAACGGTCTGAGCTTGCAGTGAGGGTCCTGTGTGAGCAGTACACCTTATGTGGTTTACACTATTTGCAGGAATTCTTTGGCTCTTGGTACTAGTCTTTAGTAAGGCATTACAGTTTTCCATACAATTGTCTTCTAATAAGTTTACAAGGACCTCTGCAAATCTAAAGCTGTTCTTAGTACCTCCACAAAACCTGGGACGGATTTCTTTCACTCAGCAGATGTTTCTTCAATTGTGTTATAACCAATGATTGGCTTCTCTGCTACTTTATCATCCTCTGATACTACCAGTGGCACTAATATCTGCTTTGTGTTGTTATGACTTGATGTTAGCTGCAAAGTTACTTCAACCCATCCAGAGAAGGGAATTTCAGTCTCATTGGCTGCTTTTCCATGTAAAATCCCTGGTCCGAGTAATTCTTCAAATGATCTAAACATTGTATGTGGCAAGAATCGTTGCCTTCAGCCCTCATTGATTATAGTAACCTGAGAGCCTGTATCCCATAAAGCATAGACAGGAATGTTGTCTATCTTACAGTTCACATAGCATATTTTCCCAATGAGATTCAGCAACTTACTATGATGTTTTGAGGTAATACAGTTCATTGTTGCTGACAGCCTATCAACAGCCTGAGATGGTTGCTGGGTAGTGCAGCTCTGTGTTCTCTGCGAAGGGTATGAATTAAAATTTTTAGTGAGGGTACTCATTGCTATGTGGGAATTTGCCTTAGTAGTTTCTTTGGTACAGGGAAGTATGGGACTTAAGGATGCAGATGTGGAGTAGGTTACTGTCTGTCCCTCAACAGCAACCCTTTCCCATTTAACTGGTTCTGTTTTGTTACTCTGCATCCTTTTGCCAAATGTCCAGATTGACCACATTGGAAACAATAGTCACATGCGGTTCCCCAATCAGTCTTTTCACAAAACTCACAACATCTTATTCTTGTTCTCAGCATTGCTGCAGGATTTTTAAATACACAGTCATGTTTATCCCCTGAACTTTGAAGAAGCTTTTTCATTTCTAACATTTATTTTTGCAACTGCAGTATCATCTTCTCAAGATCAAGTTTAGTATTCAGGGTTTGCTGAGTTGTTTGACTACTCACTTGTGGTTTAGGCAATGGTACTGTTCAAGCTGTGCTAGTAATAGTTCTTGAGTACAATGTAGAGTATTGGACTGGCACTCACTGAGATTCATCTGTTTGCTGGCCAGAGATTTCTTTTGCTTCTGCTCCCTTTCAATCTTCATGTTAGCCGCTTCATTTATTGTTTCTATGAGCAACTCATCTGAAACAGAAAGGTCATCTAAATATTGCTTTAGTTGAAACTTGATATGGTCACTTCTCAGTCCAGTACCTACTGACCTTAGGAATTTTTTTTTTATTAGTTCAGTCCCAAATTGTTCATCTGAACCTTCTCCTTGTGAAACAAACAAAAGGCGTCCTTTCAATTCAATGGCTCTAAACAAAAAGTTCTGAGGAGTCTCTTTGCTGTTTTGTAAGATGTTAATCAGCTGTTGGTACAAATCTGAAGCATTTTCTTCCTTGTAGTGACTTTTTAGGATTCTTTTCAGTTGCACTAGAGTCAATTCATTCTTCATTTCCAGCATGCCTCTAAGGCCTCTTTCACACACACACACATGTCCGTTTTGATGGACTCTGCATGCCCAGCAGGAATCGCTCCGTTGATCCCCACTGAGCCGGCGGATGACAGGTCCGTCTCTGCTCACTTTGCAGGGGCGGACCTGTCAGAGCTCTGCTCTCCTCTATGGGGGATCGGATGAAAAGAGATCCGCCTGTCCGTTTTCATCCGACCCATCAGACGGGTGGAAAATAGGGTCTCCATCCGTCCGGATTCAGCGGATCAGAGAGGAGTGGAGCGTATCGGATGTCAGCGGACATGTCACCGCTGACATCCACCGATCCATAGACCTACATAAACTGCTCAGGTCCGCCAAAAAACTGACAGGCGGACCTGAATGGTCCACATGTGTGAAAGGGGCCTAAGACTTAAACCAGGACTTATGGCCTTGACTACAGCTTCCACAATCTCAGACTCTGAGTATCCTTTTTGTAGTCCCATATCAAGTTGGTGCATGAGGTTAGTATAGGACAGTTTGTCTTTCTGTCCCCTTTCACCTATCTGACCGGCAATTTTAAAGTCCTTTCTTATTGTGACTTCTGGCAAGTTACTATGGTGAGGCCTCTTAGCATCTAAAACCGGTTCTGATTGTAAATGGCTTTCCCTTGACATTTGATTTGTAATGCTGAGCTTTTTAATCTGCTCCTCCATCATCTTAGCT
Source organism: Lithobates clamitans (assembly GCA_037952925.1). Taxonomy (NCBI): domain Eukaryota; kingdom Metazoa; phylum Chordata; class Amphibia; order Anura; family Ranidae; genus Lithobates; species Lithobates clamitans. The sequence continues at coordinate 4,921,951 of JBBGZY010000925.1, read as the reverse complement.
GTTTCTTGGAATTTTTCCTGCAAAATGTGGTACTGTCGCTTTAAATGTTCTAATTGTAGTTGTTCAGTTTGGGAATCTTTGTCACTATCACTTGGTGCTTCAGCGTTCTCTCTTTTCTGTAACTCAGAGATTAATTTCCTAGTTGCCTGTAGAAATTCCATGACAGCCTCTGCACTCTCAGTCTCTACCAGTTTATGCAGCACCTTATTAACTATCCTCATGTAATGGCAACGGGTTTTGCCTCTTGCCATACTTTCTTCTGATGCTTTGATAAACTGATAGGTTTCAATCAGCTAACTGACTGTCATCTGAGTTAGAGATCGACTGATTTCATCTTGTACACTCTCCATCTCCATTGGTGAATGTGATATTTCTGGCACCACAAGGGTTAATTTATCATATATCCTTCACAGCACCATAGGCTGTCTTCATTCCTTGTCTCTGTTCTCCTTTGCAGACAAGTTGTCTCCTCTCTGGGCTCTATCACAGGAATTGCAGCAGTTTATTCACTCACTGTTTTTACATGCAGCGATCACTTCTGCGACTTTTCTGCACTGTATTCACCCACGCCCCACGTTGGGTGCCAGTTTCGTTGCACATAGGCTGTCTTCATTCCTTGTCTCTGTTCTCCTTTGCAGACAAGCTGTCTCCTCTCTGGCCTCTATTACAGGAATTGCAGCACTTTCTTTCACTCACTGTTTTTACACGCAGCAATCCCTTCTGCGACTTTTCTGCGCTCTATTCACCCATGCCACACGTTGGGCACCAGTTTTGTTGCACATATTATGAATGAATAATTTCCACAGTGCAATAGGGGGTGGGTGAAATTGGGGTGTTTAATAAATGGTAGCTGCAAGACACATGGGCATACATTACTCTGGGGGAACAGGATGCAACTGAACAAAACAATCATAAAATACAGCAAACATACATAAAACTGTAGTCTCAAATAGTCTAAAATGCTTCTGAATAACATTTTAGTAATGGCTTGCAAAAAGCACATGTCTTGTACACTAGGAATATATATCTGCAAAAGTACAATACAAATCATACAGTTTGTTATTATAGTACACTGTGGCAGCATTTACACAGGGACATACAGTAGTTAATGATTTTAGTGCTAGTTATGGCCCTGGATTTGATGATTCTTACCTGCTAGACATATGGGACATACATTACTCTGGAGAAACAGGGTGCAACTGAAGGAAGTTCCCACCAGAAACATGTTACTGTACTTTCCTTTCCACCTGCTGTACAGGAAGTGTTCTAGGAAATGTGTCCCCTTTTCAGAGCAGGGTTTTGGTTCCAGCCTGCTGCAGCTGCACATATCATATAAACTATATAATTTAAACTTTACTTTTTAGGGGTGTCTATTTCTTATACATCCCTTACACTCATTCACACTAGTGGGCGCTGGTGTGCGCTGTGTGAAGAGAGCAGAGCCGATGTGCCATATGTTCTTTTATTCAACTATTAAATTGTCACAAAGTGACATTTCATTCATATTCACAGCAGCAGGTTGCAATATGGTGTACTGTGGTGCAACACACTGCGCTAAAAAAAGCATTGCATCTCCTAAGTTTTTTCAGCGCACACCATATCTGAACCCATAAAGAAAATTACCTTGTCTATGCATTGAGACAGTGTTAGGCAAGGCTGCCCAGCTCACCCAATGCATATATGCTGCTACAATGCACACATTCAACAACTGCTGCTATGTACTGTATACTATTATATGAAGTGGCAGAACTTTCAGGTTCGCAAGCACTTGCGATTGGGTTCTGTTGCTGTGGGGGAGCTCCACGACCCGGCATCTCCCCCTGCACCTCTGGCTTTCAGTTTGGGATGCAGTGGGGGGAGTGGAAGGGGGGCTCTCTGGGGATTCTTATGTAAGGGGGGTCTCTCTGGGGACCCTAATGTAAGGAGGGGCTCTCTGGGTAACCTGATGTAAGGGGGGCTCTCTGGGGACCCTGATGTAAGGAGGGGCTCTCTGGGTAAGCTGATGTAAGGAGGGGCTCTTCGGGGATCCTTATGTAAGGGGAGGCTCTCTGGGGACCCTGATGTAAGAGGGGGCTCTCTGGAGACCCTGGTGTAAGAGGGGGCTCTCTGGAGACCCTGATGTAAGAGGTGGTTCTCTGGGGACCCTGATGTAAGAGGGGGCTCTCTGGGGACACTGATGTAAGGAGGGGCTCTCTGGGGACCCTGATGTAAAGAGGGGCTCTCTGGGAACCCTGATGTAAGGAGGGTCTCTCTGGGGATCCTTATATAAGGGGAGGCTCTCTGGGGATCCTGATGGTAGGAGGGGCTCTCTGGGGATCCTTATGTAAGGGGAGACTCTCTGGGTACCCTGATGTAAGAGGGGGCTCTCTGGGGACCCTGATGTAAGGAAGGGTTATCTGGGGACCCTGATGCAAGGAGAGGCTCTCTGGGGACCCTGATAAAAGGGGAGGCTCTTTGGGGACCCTGATGTAAGAGGGGGCTCTCTGGGGACCCTGATGTAAGAGAGGACTCTCTGAGGACTCTGATGTAAGGAGGGGCTCTCTGGAGACTCTGATGTAAGGAGGGTCTCTGGGGACCCTGATGTAAGAGGGGGCTCTCTGGGGACCCTGATGTAAGGAGGGGCTCTCTGGGGACCCTGATGTAAGGAGGGGCTCTCTGGGGACCCTGATGTAAAGGGGGGCTCTCTGGGGACCCTGATGTAAGGGGGGCTCTCTGGGGACCCTGATGTAAGGAGGGGTTATCTGGGGACCCTGATGTAAGGGGAGGCTTTCTGGGGACCCTGATATAATGGGTGCTCTCTGGGGATCCTGGTGTAAGGGGAGGCTCTCTGGGGATCCTGGTGTAAGGGGAGGCTCTCTGGGGACCCTGATGCAAGGGGGCTCGCTGGGGACCCTGATTTAAGGAGGGGCTCTCTGGGGACCCTGATGTAAGGGGGGCTCTCTGGAGACCCTGATTTAAGGGGAGCTCTCTGGAGACCATGATGTAATGAGGGGGCTCTGAGGACTCTGGTGTAAGGGGAGGCTCTCTGGGGACCCTGATGCAAGTGGGCTCTCTGGGGACCCTAATTTAAGGAGGGGACTCTCTGGGGACCCTGATATAATGGGGGCTCTCTGGGGACCGTGATGTAAGGGGAGGTTCTCTGGGGACCCTAAGAGGAGGCTCTCTGGGAACCCTGATGCAAGGGGGGCTCTCTGGGGACCCTGATTTAAGGAGGGGGCTCTCTGGGGACCCTGATGTAAGGAGGGGGTTCTGGATACACTTATGTAGGGGGGAGGCTTTTCGGGACCCTGATGTAAGGGCGGAGGCTCTCTGTGGACCCGATGTAAGGAGGGGCTCTCTGGGGACCCTGATGTAAGGGGGGCTCTCTGGAAAACCTGATTTAAGAGGGGCTCTCTGGGGACCCTGATGTAATGAGGGGGCTCTGAGGACACTGATATGAGGAGGGGCTCTCTGGAGACCCTGATATATGGGGGTCTCTCTGGAGACCCTGATGTAAAGGGGGGCTCTCTGGGAACCCTGATGTAAGGAGGGGCTCTATGGAGACCCTGATGTAAGTAAAGGGTTCTCTAGAGACCCTGATGTAAGGAAGGGGCTCTTTGGGGACCATGATGTAAGAGGGGGCTCTCTGGGGAACCTGATGTAAGAGGGGGCTCTCTGGGGACCCTGATGTAAAGTTGGGCTCTCTGAGGACTCTGACGTAAGGCTGGGCTCTCTGGGGACCCTGATGTAAGGAGGGGCTCTCTGGGAACCCTGATGTAAAGGGGGCTCTCTGGGGATCCTTATGTAAGGGGAGGCTCTCTGGGGAACCTGATGTAAGGGGGCTCTCTGGAGACCCTGATGTAAGGAGGGGCCTCTTTGGGGACCCTGATGTAAGAGGGGGCTCTCTGGGGACCCTGATGTAAGAGGGGGCTCTCTGGGGACCCTGATGTAAGAAGGGACTCTCTGGAGACCCTGATGTAAGGAGGGGACTTCCTGGAGAACCTGATGTAAGGGGGGGCTCTCTGGGGACCCTTATGTAAGAGGGGGCTCTCTGGGGACACTGATGTAAGAGAGGGCTCTCTGAGGACTCTGATGTAAGGAGTGGCTTTCTGGGAACCCTGATGTAAGGAGGGGTGCTCTGAGGACCCTGATGTAAGGAGGGGCTCTCTGGGGACCCTGATGAAAGGGGGCTCTCCGGGGATCCTTATGTAAGGGGAGGCTCTCTGGGGATCCTTATGTAAGGGGAGGCTCTCTGGGGACCCTGATGTAAGAGGGGCTCTCTGGGGACCCTGATGTAAGGAGGGGCTCTCTGGGGACCCTGATGTAAGAGGGGGCTCTCTGGGGACTCTGATGTAAGGAGGGGCTCTCTGGGGACTCTGATGTAAGGAGGGGCTCTCTGGAGACCCTGCTGTAAGGAGGGGGCTCTCTGGAGACCCTGATGTAAGGGGGGTCTCTGGGACCCTGATGTAAGAGGGGGCTCTCTGGGGACCCTGATGTAAGAGGGGGCTCTCTGGGGACCCTGATGTAACAGAGGACTCTCTGAGGACTCTGATGTAAGGAGAGGCTTTCTGGAGACTCTGATGTAAAGAGGGGGCTCTCTGGGGACCCTGATGTAAGGGGGTCTCTGGGGACCCTGATTTAAGAGGGGGCTTTCTGGGGACCCTGATGTAAGAGAGGACTCTCTGAGGACTCTGATGTAAGAAGGGGCTCTTTGGGGACCCTGATGTAAGGAGGGGCTCTTTGGGGACCCTGTTGTAAAGGGGGGCTCTCTGGGGTTCCTTATGTAAGGGGGAGGCTCTCTGGGGACCCTGATGTAAGGGGGGCTCTCTGGGGACCCTGATTTAAGGGGGGCTCTCTGGGGACCCTGATGTAAAGAGGGGTTATCTGGGGACCCTGATGTAAGGGGAGGCTTTCTGGGGACCCTGATATAATGGGTGCTCTCTGGGGATCCTGGTGTAAGGGGAGGCTTTCTGTGGATCCTGGTGTAAGGGGAGGCTCTCTAGGGAACCTGATGCAAGGGGGCTCTCTGGGGACCCTGATTTAAGGAGGGGCTCTCTGGGGACCCTGATGTAAGGGGGGCTCTCAGAAGACCCTGATATAAGGGGGGCTTTCTGGGGACCGTGATGTAATGAGGGGGCTCTGAGGACCCAGGTGTAAGGGGAGGCTCTCCGGGGACCCTGATGCAAGGGGGCTCTCTGGGGACCCTAATTTAAGGAGGGGACTCTCTGGGGACCCTGATATAATGGAGGCTCTCTGGGGACCCTGATGCAAGGGGGGCTCTCTGGGGACCCTGATGTAAGGAGGGGGCTCTGGATACCCTTATGTAAAGGGGAGGCTATTCAGGACCCTGATGTAAGGGCGGGCTCCCTGGGGACCCTGATGTAAGGGGGGCTCTCTGGAGAACCTGATTTAAGGGGGCTCTCTGGGGACCCTGATGTAATGAGGGGGCTCTGAGGACTAGGGTTGCCACCTCATCCCTTTAAACCCGAACACATATGAATTACACAGGTTCTGAGGCTGATTAAGGTGGTAATTAAACTCACTTGGTGCCTTATCTGTATTTATTTAGCCTCAGAACCTGTGTAATTCATATGTGTTCGGGTTTAAAGGGATGAGGTGGCAACTCTACTGAGGACCCTGATGTAAGGGGGGGCTCTCTGGGGACCCTGATGTAAGGGGGGGCATTCTGGGGACCCTGATGTAAGGGGGGCTCTCTGGAGACCCTGATTTAAGGGGAGCTCTCTGGAGACCGTGATGTAATGAGGGGGCTCTGAGGACTCTGGTGTAAGGGGAGGCTCTCTGGGGACCCTGATGCAAGGGGGCTCTCTGGGGACCCTAATTTAAGGAGGGGACTCTCTGGGGACCCTGATATAATGGGGGCTCTCTGGGGACCGTGATGTAAGGGGAGGTTCTCTGGGGACCCTAAGAGGAGGCTCTCTGGGGACCCTGATGCAAGGGGGGCTCTCTGGGGACCCTGATTTAAGGAGGGGGCTCTCTGGGGACCCTGATGTAAGGAGGGGGTTCTGGATACACTTATGTAGGGGGGAGGCTTTTCGGGACCCTGATGTAAGGGCGGAGGCTCTCTGTGGACCCGATGTAAGGAGGGGCTCTCTGGGGACCCTGATGTAAGGGGGGCTCTCTGGAAAACCTGATTTAAGAGGGGCTCTCTGGGGACCCTGATGTAATGAGGGGGCTCTGAGGACACTGATATGAGGAGGGGCTCTCTGGAGACCCTGATATATGGGGGTCTCTCTGGAGACCCTGATGTAAAGGGGGGCTCTCTGGGAACCCTGATGTAAGGAGGGGCTCTATGGAGACCCTGATGTAAGTAAAGGGTTCTCTAGAGACTCTGATGTAAGGAAGGGGCTCTTTGGGGACCATGATGTAAGAGGGGGCTCTCTGGGGAACCTGATGTAAGAGGGGGCTCTCTGGGGACCCTGATGTAAAGTTGGGCTCTCTGAGGACTCTGATGTAAGGCTGGGCTCTCTGGGGACCCTGATGTAAGGAGGGGCTCTCTGGGGACCCTGATGTAAGGGGGGCTCTCTGGAAAACCTGATTTAAGAGGGGCTCTCTGGGGACCCTGATGTAATGAGGGGGCTCTGAGGACACTGATATGAGGAGGGTCTCTCTGGAGACCCTGATATATGGGGGTCTCTCTGGAGACCCTGATGTAAAGGGGGGCTCTCTGGGAACCCTGATGTAAGGAGGGGCTCTATGGAGACCCTGATGTAAGTAAAGGGTTCTCTAGAGACCCTGATGTAAGGAAGGGGCTCTTTGGGGACCATGATGTAAGAGGGGGCTCTCTGGGGAACCTGATGTAAGAGGGGGCTCTCTGGGGACCCTGATGTAAAGTTGGGCTCTCTGAGGACTCTGATGTAAGGCTGGGCTCTCTGGGGACCCTGATGTAAGGAGGGGCTCTCTGGGGACCCTGATGTAAAGGGGGCTCTCTGGGGATCCTTATGTAAGGGGAGGCTCTCTGGGGGAACCTGATGTAAGGGGGCTCTCTGGAGACCCTGATGTAAGGAGGGGCCTCTTTGGGGACCCTGATGTAAGAGGGGGATCTCTGGGGACCCTGATGTAAGAGGAGGCTCTCTGGGGACCCTGATGTAAGAAGGGACTCTCTGGAGACCCTGATGTAAGGAGGGGACTCCCTGGAGAACCTGATGTAAGGGGGGGCTCTCTGGGGACCCTTATGTAAGAGGGGGCTCTCTGGGGACACTGATGTAAGAGAGGGCTCTCTGAGGACTCTGATGTAAGGAGTGGCTTTCTGGGAACCCTGATGTAAGGAGGGGTGCTCTGAGGACCCTGATGTAAGGAGGGGCTCTCTGGGGACCCTGATGTAAGGGGGCTCTCTGGGGATCCTTATGTAAGGGGAGGCTCTCTGGGGATCCTTATGTAAGGGGAGGCTCTCTGGGGACCCTGATGTAAGAGGGGCTCTCTGGGGACCCTGATGTAAGGAGGGGCTCTCTGGGGACCCTGATGTAAGAGGGGGCTCTCTGGGGACTCTGATGTAGGGAGGGGCTCTCTGGAGACCCTGCTGTAATGAGGGGGCTCTCTGGAGACCCTGATGTAAGGGGGGTCTCTGGGGACCCTGATGTAAGAGGGGGCTCTCTGGGGACCCTGGTGTAACAGAGGACTCTCTGAGGACTCTGATGTAAGGAGGGGCTTTCTGGAGACTCTGATGTAAAGAGGGGGCTCTCTGGAGACCCTGATGTAAGGGGGGTCTCTGGGGACCCTGATTTAAGAGGGGGCTTTCTGGGGACCCTGATGTAAGAGAGGACTCTCTGAGGACTCTGATGTAAGAAGGGGCTCTCTGGGGACCCTGATGTAAGGAGGGGCTCTTTGGGACCCTGTTGTAAAGGGGGGCTCTCTGGGGTTCCTTATGTAAGGGGGAGGCTCTCTGGGGACCCTGATGTAAGGGGGGCTCTCTGGGGACCCTGATTTAAGGGGGCTCTCTGGGGACCCTGATGTAAGGAGGGGTTATCTGGGGACCCTGATGTAAGGGGAGGCTTTCTGGGGACCCTGATATAATGGGTGCTCTCTGGGGATCCTGGTGTAAGGGGAGGCTTTCTGTGGATCCTGGTGTAAGGGGAGGCTCTCTACGGACCCTGATGCAAGGGGGCTCTCTGGGGACCCTGATTTAAGGAGGGGCTCTCTGGGGACCCTGATGTAAGGGGGGCTCCCAGGAGACCCTGATATAAGGGGGGCTCTCTGGGGACCGTGATGTAATGAGGGGGCTCTGAGGACCCAGGTGTAAGGGGAGGCTCTCTGGGGACCCTGATGCAAGGGGGCTCTCTGGGGACCCTAATTTAAGGAGGGGACTCTCTGGGGACCCTGATATAATGGGGGCTCTCTGGGGACCCTGATGCAAGGGGGGCTCTCTGGGGACCCTGATGTAAGGAGGGGGCTCTGGATACCCTTATGTAAGGGGGAGGCTATTCAGGACCCTGATGTAAGGGCGGGCTCCCTGGGGACCCTGATGTAAGGGGGGCTCTCTGGAGAACCTGATTTAAGGGGGCTCTCTGGGGACCCTGATGTAATGAGGGGGCTCTGAGGACCCTGATGTAAGGGGGGGGCTCTCTGGGGACCCTGATGTAGGGAGGGCCCTCTGGGGATTCTGATGTCAGGGGGTTCTCTGGGGACCCTGATATAAGGGGGCTCTCTGGGGACCCTGATATAAGGGGGCTCTCTGGGGACCCTGATATGAGGAGGGGCTCTCTGGAGACCCTGATATATGGGGGTCTCTCTGGAGACCCTGATGTAAAGGGGGGCTCTCTAGGGACCCTGATTTAAGGAGGGGCTTTCTGGAGACCCTGATGTAAGGAAGGGGCTCTTTGGGGACCATGACGTAAGAGGGGGCTCTCTGGGGACCCTGATGTAAAGTTGGGCTCTCTGGGGATTCTGATGTAAGGTTGGGCTCTCTAGGGACCCTGATGTAAGGAGGGGCTCTCTGGGGACCCTGATGTAAAGGGGTGATCTTTGGGGATCCTTATGTAAGGGGAGGCTCCCTGAGGACCCTGATGTAAGGGGGCTCTCTGGAGACCCTGATGTAAGGAGGGGGCTCTTTGGGGACCCTGATGTAAGAGGGGGCTTTCTGGGGACCCTTCTGTAAGAGGGGGCTCTCTGGGGACCCTGATGTAAGAAGGGGCTCTCTGGAGACCCTGATGTAAGGAGGGGACTTCCTGGAGACCCTGATGTAAGGGGGGCTCTCTGGGGACCCTTATGTAAGAGGGGCCTCTCTGGGGACCCTGATGTAAGAGAGGGCTCTCTGAGGACTCTGATGTAAGGAGTGGCTTTCTGGGAACCCTGATGTAAGAAGGGGCGCTCTAAGGACCCTGATATAAGGAGGGGCTCTCTGGGGACCCTGATGTAAGGGGGCTCTGGGGATCCTTATGTAAGGGGAGGCTCTCTGGGGACCCTGATGTAAGGAGGGGTTGTCTTGGGATCCTGATGTAAGGGGAGGCTCTCTGGGGACCCTGATATTATGGGTGCTCTCTGGGGACCCTGATGTAAGGGGAGGCTGTCTGGGGACCCTGGTGTAAGGGGGGCGCTCTGGGGACCCTGATGTAAGGGGGGCTCTCTGGGCACCTTGATGTAAGGAGGGGCTCTCTGGGGACCATGATGTAAGGGGGGCTCTCTGGGGACCCTGATGTAATGAGAGGGCTCTGAGGACCCTGATGTAAGGGGGGTCTCTGGGACCCTGATGTAAGGGAGGATCTCTGAGGACCCTAATGTAAGGGGGGGCTCTCTCAAGACCCTGATGAAAGGGGACTCTCTGGGGATCCTTATGTAAGGGGAGGCTCTCTGGGGACCCTGATGTAAGGGGGGCTCTCTGGGGACCCTAATGTGAGGGGGGCTATTTGGGGACCCTGATGTAAGGAGGGGTTATCTGGGGCCCCCTTATGTAAGGGGACGCTCTCTGGGGACCCTGATATAATGGGTGCTCTCTGGGAACCCTGATGTAAGGGGAGGCCCTCTGGGGACCCTGGTGTAAGTGGAGGCTCTCTGGGGACCCTGATGCAAGGGGGGCTCACTGGGGACCCTGATTTAAGGAGGTGACTCTGGGGACCCTGGTGTAAGGGGAGGCTCTCTGGGGACCCTGATGCAAGGTGGGCTCTCTGGGGACCCTGATTTAAGGAGGGGACTCTCTGGGGACCCTGATTTAAGAGGGGACTCTCTAGTGACCCTGATGTAAGGAGGGTGCTCTCTGGGGACCCTGATGTAATGAGGGGGCTCTGGGTACCCTGATGTAAGGGGGAGGCTATTTGGGGACCCTGATGTAAGGGCGGAGACTCTCTGTGGGCCCAATGTAAGGAGATGCTCTCAAGGGATCTTGATGTAAGGAGGGCTCTCTGGGGACCCTGATGTAAGGGGAGCTCTCTGGGGACCCTAATATAAGGGGACCCTCTGGGGACCTTGAAGTAAGAGGAGGGCTCTCTGGAGACCCTGATGTAAGGGGGCTCTCTTGGGACTCTGATGTAAGGGGGCTCTCTGGGGACCCTGATGTAAGGAGGGGGCTCTGTGGAGACCCCGATGTAAGGGGTGGGCTTTGTGGGGATCTTGATGAAAGAGGGGGCTCTCTGGGGACCCTGGTATAAGGGGAGGCTCTCTGGGGACCCTGATGCAAGGGGGGCTCTCTGGGGACCCTGATTTAAGAGGGGACTCTCTAGTGACCCTGATGTAAGGAGGGTGCTCTCTGGGGACTCTGATGTAATGAGGGGGCTCTGGGTACCCTGATGTAAGGGGGAGGCTCTCCGTGGGCCCGATGTAAGGAGATGCTCTCCCTGGACCTTGATGTAAGGGGGCTCTCTGGGGACCCTGATGTAAGGGGGCTCTCTGGGGACCCTGATGTAATAAGAGGGCTCTGAGGTCCCTGATGTAATAGGGGGCTCTCTGGGGACTCTGATGTAAGGGGGCTCTGTGGGGACCCTGATGTAAGAGGGGCCTCTCTGGGGACCCTGATGTAAGAGAGGGCTCTCTGAGGACTCTGATGTAAGGAGTGGCTTTCTGGGAACCCTGATGTAAGAAGGGGCGCTCTAAGGACCCTGATATAAGGAGGGGCTCTCTGGGGACCCTGATGTAAGGGGGCTCTGGGGATCCTTATGTAAGGGGAGGCTCTCTGGGGACCCTGATGTAAGGAGGGGTTGTCTTGGGATCCTGATGTAAGGGGAGGCTCTCTGGGGACCCTGATATTATGGGTGCTCTCTGGGGACCCTGATGTAAGGGGAGGCTGTCTGGGGACCCTGGTGTAAGGGGGGCGCTCTGGGGACCCTGATGTAAGGGGGGCTCTCTGGGCACCTTGATGTAAGGAGGGGCTCTCTGGGGACCATGATGTAAGGGGGGCTCTCTGGGGACCCTGATGTAATGAGAGGGCTCTGAGGACCCTGATGTAAGGGGGGTCTCTGGGACCCTGATGTAAGGGAGGATCTCTGAGGACCCTAATGTAAGGGGGGGCTCTCTCAAGACCCTGATGAAAGGGGACTCTCTGGGGATCCTTATGTAAGGGGAGGCTCTCTGGGGACCCTGATGTAAGGGGGGCTCTCTGGGGACCCTAATGTGAGGGGGGCTATTTGGGGACCCTGATGTAAGGAGGGGTTATCTGGGGCCCCCTTATGTAAGGGGACGCTCTCTGGGGACCCTGATATAATGGGTGCTCTCTGGGAACCCTGATGTAAGGGGAGGCCCTCTGGGGACCCTGGTGTAAGTGGAGGCTCTCTGGGGACCCTGATGCAAGGGGGGCTCACTGGGGACCCTGATTTAAGGAGGTGACTCTGGGGACCCTGGTGTAAGGGGAGGCTCTCTGGGGACCCTGATGCAAGGTGGGCTCTCTGGGGACCCTGATTTAAGGAGGGGACTCTCTGGGGACCCTGATTTAAGAGGGGACTCTCTAGTGACCCTGATGTAAGGAGGGTGCTCTCTGGGGACTCTGATGTAATGAGGGGGCTCTGGGTACCCTGATGTAAGGGGGAGGCTCTCCGTGGGCCCGATGTAAGGAGATGCTCTCCCTGGACCTTGATGTAAGGGGGCTCTCTGGGGACCCTGATGTAAGGGGGCTCTCTGGGGACCCTGATGTAATAAGAGGGCTCTGAGGTCCCTGATGTAATAGGGGGCTCTCTGGGGACTCTGATGTAAGGGGGCTCTGTGGGGACCCTGATGTAAGAGGGGGCTCTCTGGGGACCCTGATGTAAGGGGGCTCTCTGGAGACCCTGATGTAAGAGGGCTCTCTTGGGACTCTGATATAAGGGGGCTCTCTGGAGACCCTGATGTAAGGAGGAGGCTCTGTGGGGACCCTGATGTAAGAGGGGGCTCTCTGGGGATTCTGATGTAAGGAGGGGCTCTCTGGGGACCCTGATGTAAGGAGGGGCTCTCTGGAGACCCTGATGTAAGGAGGGGCTCTCTGGAGACCCTGATGTAAGGGGGGCTCTCTGGGGACCTTGATGTAAGAGGGGGCTCTCTGGGGATCCTGATGTAAGACAGGGCTCTCTGAGGGCTCTGATGTAAGGAGGGGCTCTCTGGGGACCTTGATGTAAGAAGGGGCTCTCTGGGGACCCTGATGTAAGGAGGAGCTCTCTGGGGACCCTGATGTAAGGGGGCTCTCTGGGTACCCTGATGTAAGGAGGGGTCATCTGGGGACCCCTGATGTAAGGGGAGGCATTCTGGGGACCCAGATATAATGGCTGTTCTCTGGGGACCCTGATGTAAGGGGATGCTCTCTGGGGACCCTAATGTAAGGGAGGCTCTCTGTGGACCCTGTTGCAAGGGGTTCTCTCTGGGGACCCTGATGTATGGAAGGGGCTCTCTGGGGACCCTGATGTAATGAGGGGGCTCTGGGTACCCTGATGTAAGGGCGGAGGTTCTTTGGGGACCCTGATGTAAGGAGGAGGCTCTCTGGGGACCTTGATGTAAAGGGGGCTCTCTGGGAACCCTGATGTAAGGGGGAGCTCTCTGGGGACCCTAATGTAAGGTGCGGCTCTCTGGATACCCTTATGTAAGGAGGGGGCTCTCTGGGGACCCTGATGTGCAAAGGAGCTCTCTGGGGACCCTGATGTAATGAGGGGGCGTTGGGGACCCTGATGTAAAGGGAGGATCTCTGGGGAACCTGATGTAAGGGGGGTCCGCACTCAGATATGTAACAATTTATATATATATATATATATATATATATATATATATATATATATATAAATGCATACACACACATGTATATTGTATACATGTGTATGCTCGCAAAAGCGTCTGACTTTCTTTACTTGCTACACTGCTAGGGCTCTAGCCCTAGATCTTTTGTAGACCTAGCAATGCCACTGGTGGGGTCCCTTCATGGTTTCTTGCGCCAGGGGCCCTGAAGATTCTAGTTACGCCTCTGATTATATGTACAATAGTCTGTGTGATTAGGGGGAGCTTTATATATATATTACTCAGTGTTTATATGGAAATAGTCTGTGACATTAATAACATATTCATGTCATTCCTGTAAAATAAGTATTTATGCATGTGTGAGTATAATGCTAACCCATGTGCATTATAATTTGTAGGTAATTTTATTTGCCCTTCCTTCATACAGATGACTTTCAATGCTCAACCTTGCACAAAACATCATTATTTATTTCCCATAAGCCTTTCTCTTCTAATTTGCATCCATGAAACACTGGGTCCATTTATCCCAAATTGCAACATTACTTCTCTTTACTGCACCGAATCAAAAATACATTAATTAGCATAAGTGGCTGATACTCCCTAATTAAGACTCTAGCTATGTAAACAAGTAAATCTATTATTCATGAAATATTCATTCAACATCACACTTGCGCGTGTGAGCAAACAAAAAACATACACAAAACAATTCATTACTCAAAGCTTTTTCACATCATTAAAAAAAAGTATCTCCTGCTGTTATTCTTAACACACAGTCTGGCTGAAGTGAAATTAGATTAGGCAATAATTGGGGAAGATCTACAGAAGCTTTGGGGAAAAAAAATAACTTTTCTCTATTTAGAGGGACCCAAAGCAGAGCCAAGCAACCTCTGGATAATTATGTTGTGTGGTGATGAGGGATGGGCCAAACGGACCCCTGTTCAGTTCGTACCAGAACTTTCGAACACTGTGAAAGTTCGGACCCGAATAACGAACCCCATTAATGTCAATGGGACCAGAACGTCAAAAAATAAAAAGTGCCCATTTTGAAGGCTTATATGCAAGTAATTGGGCATACAATGGTTATAGGGGTCCGGGTCCTGCCCTGGGGGACATGTATCAATAAAAAAAAGTTTGTGAAAAACGTGATTTTTAAATGAGCAGTGATTTTTTGATTTTTAAAGTGAAAGCCTAAAGATGAAAAATTCCTTCCAATATAGTGTCTGGGGGGTCCCATTAGTCTACCTGTAAAGTACCATGTCTAGAATCTGCTGCAGCAATAATTGCATTTAATAAGCCAAAACAAATGACATTTTCCCTGCAAGCTGCCTTTTCTTTACTCAGCAACAGCTGGGGAGCCAGTGTCTATGATGAGGCCACAATGTAGTGCACTGGGAACAAGATTAGAGATTTTTTGGATACATTCTGGTGTCACCTTGACTTTATAAGTAAGGGGTATGTAAAAATTGGTCTTTGGGTGTCGGTGGCGCCTTCCCACCGTAACCCCATAGAGGTAATCTTGATAAAAGCAAGAATTGGCCTTGCTGTAAACAATTGCAATGATATGCACCTGTCAAACAGGTGCTGAAAAATGGGTCTTTTGGTGTTACTTGTGCCCATGAAAGCTATACCAAAAATATTATTCCAGATGAAATGATTGAACACCCTCAAAGCTAGGCAGCCTCAAAGTCCTGCAGAGATTCCACATCCCAAAAAGACTTAGTGACATCGGCATCAGGGGCTTCATAGCTGGTAATCCAGGGCTGAATCATTTTTATAAAAGTCAAATGGTCTATGGAGTCTATGGACAGACGCTTTCTATGATCAGTAATGAAACCTCCTGAAGCACTGAATGCCCGTTGTGAAAGCATGCTCAACTCAATAGCATACTGGGAAAGTTCTGGCCAGTGGTCTATTCTCATGACCCAGTGAGTCAGTGGATCATCAGCTGAAAAGCTCTCCATCTCTGTTTTGGCCCTGAGGTAATTGTCCACCATGTGATGCAGACACTGCCGATGGGATGTGGAAGCTGACAGCCCTGGGCAGCGAGGACTAAAAAAATTCCGAAATGCCTCACTTAGGCGGATGCCTTCTCCAACGCTCCTCTCTTGACCAACAGAACACTCAAAATTATGTTTTCTACGACACTGTAACCTATAAGTGTCGCCTGTTGCTTAATATATAATTCCTTCCTGTTACTTCCTGTCCAGCCCCTCATGTGCTTCTCTCCTTAAATCCCTCTCAGTCCACTTTCTGGTTGCTTGAGCAACATTTGTTTCTGAGCTCCCTGCTTGTAACCTGTTTAACCTGACCTCTCGTGAACTGTACCGACTCGGCTTGTTCTGATTACATTGTCTGCGGCCCGCCCTGACCTTGGCTCGCTATCCGGCTCTCCTTTGCTTCATCCATCCATCCTTGTCTGACAGAGTCTTCTGGTACTTCCCTAGCGAGCAGGGTGAACCCAGGGGTCATGACCTGGGGTCAGCATGCAGCTAAGCCCAAACCCTCATGAGGGGCTCCCTTGCAGAATACCGGCTGGCCCTTAGACTCCACACCTTGGGGGATCCCGTGTCCCCTGTTCGCCTGTGGGCTCACTGTAAGTAGTACTGTGACACTAGTCAGCTTAACATCAATAGTATGTAAATTATTGGAATGGATGATAAGGGACTACTATATTCAAGAATTTGCAGAAGAAAACAGTATCATTAGTAGTAATTAGCATGGGTTTATGAAGAATTGTTCCTGCCAAACCAATCTGCTAACATTCTACGAGGATATGAGCTGCCATCTAGATAGGGGGAGGCCTGTGGATGTGATGTGTCTGGATTTTGCAAAAGCATGTGATTCAGTTCCTCCTAAATACCTAATCTGCAAGCTAAGGTCTGCAGGCATGGCCCATACAGTTTGTTCTTGGATAGAAAACTGGTTACAGGGGCATGTCCAAAGGGTGGTGATAAATAACGTGCACTCAGACTGGTCTAGAGTGGTAAGTGGGGTACCCCAAGGCTCTGTCTTGGGACCAATTCTATTTATTTTATTCATAAATGATATAGAGGATGAGATAAATAGCTCAATCTCAGTTTTTGCAGACGACACAAAAATATGCAGGGCAATAACTTCACATCAGGATATATAAAGTTTACAGAAAGAAAGGTAATGCACTTGGGGGCTAAAAACATCAACGCAAATGAAGCCAACATCTTCCCTTTTCTTTCCTTCCCCTTCCTCTTCCTTCCTTTCCCTCCCTTTCTTCCCCTTTCTCCCCCCCTCCATCTCACCATTATTATTTATGTTGATAATTATGGAAATTCTTGTGTGTTTTTTTCATTTACTGTATTATGTTTTGAAACTTGACTGCAAATATTGTATTGTTTGTTAATTATATGAAATTATGAGGATAACCTTGTATCTACAGTATGTGTAATTTACTAATTCATTTGCCTTGTCCACCACCCTCTGTGGGTTACCGATATGTGGTCATCGGTCCCACATTTTCTTTGAGATCTTGCTGTCACTTGCCCCCATGCGGTTGCTGCTATGTGGGCCCCTTTGGGGTGGTGAGCACTTTTGGGACCATACGGATGCCCATTGAGGGGGTTCCCCAGTCAGTGCTCGTTCTGCGCTGCTGCATTGCGCCTGTTCCCTTATCCCCTGAGATGTTTACATCTCATGGTGCCCATCTAATTCCCAGCACACTGATTCCATCCAATGGTGTTGCATCCTTCTCCTCCTTACCAGTTAGCCTCCTGCTGGGCTTGCGGGGTGGGCGGTCCCTTGGCATCATGGCTGGTTGAGTTTCTCTCCTTGTTGGCGCCCTTGGCCATGCCCCCCCGCCCGCCGCTAGGCCTTCTGGTCAGTACACATTTAAGCCGACTTCTCAAGCAACACCATTGCCAGGGACTGAGGGCGATCTGTGAATCATTTCTGCTCGTTTGTAAGATAAAGTTTTGCTGTTGCATACGTGCCTCTTTGTACTGATTTTATAGTTGGTTGATCTAGTATCAATTTGGATATTGCTGGTTTAAGCCTATTATGATTCATTCAGTTTCATATATGCCCCTTAGGCGTTGCTGGTTACTTAAGTGTTTATACTGTCGGTTCCATATTTACTGCTTTTCGGTATTCATCTTATATACTACATCTTTTCTCCATATCTATTTTTCTGGCATCTGTGATATTGACTTTTTTAAAACAAGGTGAGACACTAGTCCACTAGTCCTGTGTACCGTGTGGTATCGAATCTAATTATTAGATGGATGCCTTTGTAATAAACTTAGTTTACTTTATTTCATAAAACAAATTACTATAAAGATCCCAATGAATGATTCCTGCTAAACTTTAATGTTAGGACCTTGAAATTGACTTAATATCATTATTAGTAATATCATTATTTAATTTATATTCTGTTCTTATGAGCTTTCCCCATTTTACTTTTCTCCCCCTTTTTTCCCTTTTTAGTGACATCTATTCCATCTTTATTGGACATATGTTGTTCTATATATTAGGTGCCCTCTACTACATGCTCTGAGTTAACGCTCTTTTAAGTAAGTAATTTGTTTGGGAAAAATCTTCTCTTTTTTCCCCAGTGACTCCTAAGGTTCATCTTTTATGCACTCTTTTGCTATTTGCATCTCGGTGTGATTTTTCTAACTGATCTACATTGCAAACATTTAGGACTCACTTCCTTTCCTCCCCTTTTATCTTTTGCTAGCCTGGTTGTTGTGTGTGCTCTGTGGCCATGTAGTGCCTCTTCCTCTTGGTGGTCCCTTCCTTGGCGGTGGCCCTTCTGGGGGTTCTAAGGTGGTAAGCTCCTATATGGCTGGACATTGGCAAATGATTTATATCCTTTTGTTACATGTATTGATGTATGGTTGAGTTTTTTTCTCATGTAGTATTTTCTATTATTTTCTATTTTTCTGTAAAGTTTCTCGAAGTCATTGGTTGATTCGTATAACCCCTGATGAAGCCATAAGGCGAAACATGTCGGGATAGTATACGAATATCAGATCCCTTGTTAACCAAAATCTTCTTCACGTGACCACCACAATGGAAATGTTAAATACAATTTAGCAAAATGCTTTGTTTGGTTTCTAATCTTGTTCATAATAAACTATAAAAAATTTTTATTATTTGCAAGTACCGTGATAATCCCCTCCCAATTTCTCCCCTTTTTGAATAAACGCAAACTACTCACTAGGTGGAGAACCTCTGGGGGAATCAAGGATGGAGAAAGATCTGGGGATCCTAGTAGATGACAGACTGAGCAATAGCATGCAATGTCAAGCTGCAGCTACCAAAGCCGACAGAATAGCATGCATTAAAAAAGGGATATACTCCAGAGATAAAACTATACTCATGCCACTTTATAAAATTCTGGTTAGGCCACATCTGGAGTATTCCGTCCAGTTCTGGTCACCAGTCTCCAGAAGGGATTGGCTGGAGCTGGAGAAAGTCCAAAGAAGGGCAACAAACTTAATAAGGAGACTGGAAGACCTCAATTACGAGGATCGACTACAAGCACTAAAATGTATTCTCTCTGGAGAAGAGACGCTTGAGAGGGGACTTGTTAGTGTTTTACAAATACCTGAATGGTCATCCCAGTGTAGGAGAAAAACTATTCCGTCCCAGCGAGTGTAAGAGGAGACAGGGCCACACATTGAGATTGGTTGAGAATCGGTTTAACCTTAAGCTGTGCAGGGGGTTTTTCACTGTCAGGAGGATACGGATGTGGAACTCTCTTCCACAATTGGTGGTGGCAGAGGGGGTTATTGAAATTTTTAAAAGAATCTTGGAAGTGCATCTTAAAGAACACAACAAACAGGGATATGGGAAATGATTATCGACACTGACACACGTACACCTACACAGGTTGAACTGGATGGACTATTGTCTTTATTCACCCTTACCTACTATGTAACTATGTAACTATAACGTTGAGTGCATGTTGATCTGTGCAGGTCGATGAAGCTCAAGGCAGATAATGTGAATGAGCCCATAACCACTTCAGCCCCAAAGAATTTAGCCCCTTCCTGACCAGGCCATTTTTTGCCATACAGCACTGACAATTGCACGGTCGTGCGATGCTGCAAACAAAATTTATGTAATTTTTCCCACAAATAGAGCTTTCTTTTGGTGGTATTTGATCACCTCTGCAGTTTTTATTTTTTACACTATAAACAAAAGAACGATAATGTTGAAAAAAAAACACAATATCTTTTACTTTTTGCTATAATAAATATCCCAAATTTAAAAAAAACAAAAACACATTTTTTTCCTCAGTTTAGGCCGATATGTATTCTTCTACATAATTTTGGTAAAAAAATAAAAAAATAAATAAATCGCAATAAGCGTATATTGATTGGTTTGCGCAAGAGTTATAGCGTCTACAAAATAGGGGATAGATTTATGGCATTTTTATTAATATATATATTTTTTTTTACTAGTGTGGCGGCAATCAGCTTTTATCTGGATTTTTATTGCGGCAGATAAATTGGACACTTTTGACACATTTTTGGGAACATTGACATTATACAGCGATCAGTGCTATAAAAATGCACTGATTACTGTATAAATGTCACGGGCAGGGAGGGGGTTAACACTAGGGGGTGATCAAGGGGTTAACTGTGTTCCCTAGGTGTGTTCTTACTGTGAGGGGGATAGGACTGGCTAGGGGAGGAGACCGATTGGCATTCATACTTAGTATGAACACACAATCTGTCTCCTCTCCCCTGAGAGAACCGGGATTTGTGTGTTTACACACACAGATCCTGGTTCTCACTCTGTCACGAGTGATCGTGGGTGCCCGGCGGTCATTACGCCCGCCGTGCACTTGCATAGGCTCCAGAGACACGCTGCGGGCACGCGCGCCTCCTACAGCATCTTAAAGGGCCGACGTACAGCTACGATGGCTGTACCCAGGGGAGCCATCCTGCCACAGTATAACTGCGGTGGCCGGTCGGGAACCGGTTAAAGTGTAACAAAAGGCTAAATACTTACCTGCCCAATGGTCCTGCGCCCTGCTCTAGCTTCCTTTTCTCAATGCGGGTTTTCAGGCCTCTTTATTGGCTGACGGAGAATGATGCGCACGTGCAGAAGGTCAACATCCTGGCATTCAGAGACTGACTCAGCTCAGTTTATAGCACTGGAGAAGAGAGTGAGCAGGCATGTAGGGGAATTTTACTGCAGAAGATACAGTGCATGCCTCTTCTGCAAAAAAATCCTGCCTGCTCAGTGTTCCTTACAGTGGAACTTTAGTGGAACTTTGGACACTTTTTAAGATGTTGAGGATTCAGTTGGATGCTCGGACAATGTAACTCCTGCACACAAGTCAAAAGGGAGACACCTGTGAAGTCATAAAAAGTGTTTGCAATGTTCTTTAGAATGCTGATGAGCCTTTGCATGACAAATGGCAGGGTGGGTGACAGACAGATTCATGTACCTGTTAGAAAGAGGTACATGAATTTGGGGCAAGCATCACATGTGCAGGCACCCTTCAGAGACACTAGCTCCACATCAAGTCCACTCCCCTTGTGTTTGACAGCGGGTAGTGCGCTGATCCAAAGCCCACTATTGACTATAAAATCTGCCCACTTCTTGCTTTCAATCAAAAGTACAGAATGGACCTGACTGGCAACTAGTGTCTCAGCTTTCCAATCAGGCTCCTCCCTCTGTCAGCATCACTGGTTGCTAGGAGGCTGTTGGCAGTGTCCTTAACAACCAGTGAATGGTGGGGAGGGAAGAGGGTAGAGGTGGCAAACCTGCCACCTGCTACACAGCGTACAGAGATGGGCACTTTGTCTTAATGGGACAATTTGTCTTAATTTCCTCAATTTATTTTATCTCCACAAAGTGGAGATAATTATTGTGTAATTTGGTGCAGCAATAGCCCCACTTTGTATAGGGCAGCAGGAATTTTTTGAATCTAGCAGAGGCCATTTGAAAGGACCATACTGTGAAAAATGTCATTAGCACTTTATTGAATTCCCCCCAATTTTTTTTGAGTTGTAGTGAGTCTTCTGACTCTTAGCATTTACGACAATATGTTCTCTATAGTTCATTTGCTAAATTTAGGCAGTTCCATTAAGCAGGTAGTTGACCTACGAAGCAGTAGAGATAGAGGGAGTTATTTATGAAAGGCAATGAAAGTGCACTTGGAAGTGCAGTTGCTGTAGATCTGAGGGGGACATGCAAGGAAAATTAAAAAAACAGCATTTTAGCTTGCACATGATTGGATGATAAAATCATTAGAGCTTCCCCTCATTTCAGATCTTCCCCTCAGATCTACAGTGACTGCACTCCCAAGTGCACTTGCAGTGCACTTGTAGTGCAAAGTGGATTTACCTTTCGTAAATCAACCCCAATGTATTTTAGCTGTTTGTCTGCATTTACACTTTAAGTGTGGATTTACACATTTTTGGTGCATTTTGGCGCACCAAAAGTCCTCCATGCTACATCTTTGGTGAGCTTTGAGAAAACGCACCAAAAAAGCCTGATCTAATAGAAGTCTATAGGAAACTGCAGGTTACCCGCACAATGACTGCAGGTACACAGCAGCTGCACTGCCCCAAACTGCAGCATAGCAGTGTGAAATCGTTCTTACCTATGGTATATTATATAATAATTCTATAGCCTATCATTTTCTCCACTTCATACCTGCTAGGCTATGACATGTGGTGGCGAAAATATCTTGTAATACACAATATTTCCATATTTTTCTGATATGAGAAGCCCTTAGGAAGCTAATTTTAGTGATATCATATGCTTAGGAGACTTTGTTTTATTACAGCAATACAGTTGAATGGTAGTAGTATCATATATGTAAAAAAGCACCAACAACTGAAATGGCCTAAAATTGTGCTTTCAATGTAACATAACATTTGTACACCATTTTAAAAATTCTCTAGTTTTATATTCAATGACAAGCAAACAACTAGTTTTCATGAAGTCATAATTTAATATAAGACATGTTGATGTTGCTTCAATACTACACAATAAACAGAGGATTATATGCGCAAAGAAATCGCTGCAGGAACTGTACAAGAAAGGGGTGATAATTGATATGCATTTACCGTTGAGCCTCTCCGTTCTGCAGTCCAGAAGAACGAGGCTGGATGGATTAGCATGCCATAAATCAATGAGAGTTTCAATGATATCACAAATAGACAGACTGACGTGAGTAAGGTGTAATAACACCGATATGCGTTGACTAATTTATCAACCGTTAATCTTTTTGATGCCTGCAGTTATTCATCTCATAACAGAAACAATAAAAAAATGGTTCCAATCGCTCTTGGAATGGAAAAGCTTTCAAGTACCAAAGATCCTTCAAATACTTTTTCTTATATGGGTATGATATAATTTGCTAATGTAATCACATAGGAAAGAGTACTGGTAATTGCTAATTATAAGGGTATTATAAGTGACAGGGGTTATGTAAGACAATTGGCAATTGGCCACTCAAACACCAACTATGTACATTTTTCCCAATTTGATGAGATTAGAAAGAGGGACATTTTCTTGCACAATGTATGTAAGTGTGTGACTCACCCCTCCATTCCTCAAGTTACACCGACCACAGAGCAGTATAATGCACAAATGATTGGTTAAGCACAGAAATCTTTCTTTACACCATTACTTTAGTGGAACTAAACTGTATCTGAGCATCACAAACTGAAAATGCTATTTAAAGGAGAGGTAAAGGAATTTTTTTTTGCACATTCATACTTACCTAGGTGGATGCAGCATGGGTCTGATGCTGCATCTGTCCCCTGATGCCTCTACACTGAGAACCGAGCGATCAAACACCGCCGATCGCTCAGTTTTCAGAGCTCCGTGAGCAGAGCTCAGAGCAGAGCTGTCTCAGGCCGCGGAGTGGCCGTCTCAGGCTCTCAGCAGCTCGCTGAGCCGGGTGTCAGTCCAGGCACCTGGTGGATCCAGACTCCATGGTCTGGATGTGCCTGGACTGATCTTGGTGACATCAGTAGAGAGCGGATTTCAGTCCGCTCTTTGCTGAAAACGGGTCACAGGAGTACAAAACGAATTTCACTCCTGTGATCCATAGGAGAAGTACAGCCAAATAAGCTTTGACTATACTTCTCTTTTAATTCATTTTTAATATTCAAAGCAAACATAGCCACCCTTCAATGTCTCCATGCTTTATTTTGTTAAGAAATCACTTTGAAAAACACCCCCCTAGCATTTCTAGCTGTGGCCATCTTGCCTAAGGGCAAATGATTCATGTAGCATTTATCTGTCACCCTTTCAGGCATGCAGGCAGGAAGATGTGCTTAGTTGAGAAAACCCCCCTCTCCAGATGAAAAAAAAATGTCCATGAAGACTCCTGGGATGTATGACATTATTTTGGCCTAGGCCAGAAACCAAAAAGCAACTGAAGAAATGTAAAAACAAACAAACAAAAAAAAAAACAAGAAATTATAACATACCTTCCTTTTCATTTACTAGTGCTAGCAGCATAAGGATTAAGATAGTTAATGTAGATTGAGAGAGTTTATTTCTACTTCAAAGTTTTTTCAAAATTAGAAATGCAATAATTTATAGACTGGATGAAAGGTTTAATTTAGTAAAATGTTTTTGGTAGTTAAATAATGCAGTTCTTTAAAATGTTGTATGCATCGGACCTAAAAGAGGGACGAATGCAAAGGAAAGGACAGAAGGATTTGATTACAAAAGAGGGGCAGATGGTGAAAACTTGGGATCTGTGCTTGCATTAAAGTGGAACTTTAGTTAGAAAATGTAAAACATTAAAATAAGCGCCTATACTGTTTACAATCTAGTAATACACTGTCTCACCCTGCTCTGCATATGCCCAGCTGCTTTCTATTTTTAGGCACTGTGCCGAATTTTTAGAGGCCAATCTGCTGACAGCCTCAAGATTTACTGCTGTTCAGGGGCCCTGGGCTTCAGTAAAATGGCAGCTTCCAGCAATGCTGGAGGCATTTCATGGGATACACTAATTTTGGTAGCATAATTATTAAAGTGGAATGTATGTTCCTTGTTAAAGAACATTATTTGTATCAAGTTGCTATGGGTAAAGTTGCACTTTAATGGAGGGAAGAAAAGTGTGCACAGGATTTTTAAAGGGTGATTGGCAAGAACTGGAGCAGAATCCTGGAGTGCAGGTGGTTACTATTGGCACTGCAGGGTACCTACTGTAGAGATGGTGATAGGTTGGTAGATTTTTATTTTAATGGCAGGTGTGCTCTAAGGCATAAGTGGTCTCAGTGCTAAAACTCCAGCCTTTCACCAGTGACAGGATTGCTACAGAAGCTAAAAAAACTAATTTAACTCACATCACTTTCCTTGCTGGTGAAACTTCTGCAAAATCTCCTCTGCCAGTAAGGAAGTAGCACCCTGATTTTTATGGCCAGCAGAATGTTAATGCCTATTCCTAAGTACATTAATAACACGTTGCACTTTTGCTCACACAGATATACTCCAATTCCACTGCTAATGTCATTGCATCTGCATTAAAAACCCCATTCTGTATTGTGGGTTTTCACTCCCTTTGCATTACAGGACAGTAGTCCGGTGATGTTACTATGCACTGACATCATGATGCTGTAACAGCCCAGGCAGGATGAAGTGAGGCATGGGACTGAGGCCAAATTTCAGCGTTAAAAAGACATGTATTTGGGAATGCATTTCTTACTTTGACCTATGGATCTTCACAAAATGATGGGGTAAGACAGCTGTAGTAGTGGACTAGGAGACAGTTCCTTGCTTCTTCCATTGCACAGATAAAATCCCATTCCTTCCTGTGAAGAGGCTGTCCTCCCCAAGGACAAATGTGTTTATGATCGTGGGGTTGGGGGGGAGATGGTGGAAAAAAGTATAGTTATCTATAAAGCCAAGATTGTCAAGGCAGGTGTAGTAACTGGAGCAAAATGTAGCAATTGAGTAATTGTTCATAGGGAGAACCGGAAATGTCCATGATACAAGTATTGTTGGAATGTATCTGGCCATTTCAGGATAAATAAGAGAACTCGCGGGGTGAAATTCTTGTCTTAGCTTCAGCATGGCACATCAGGCTTACAAGTTCAATTTTCAGACAAATTACCACCTTTTATCACCCTTAAGAAAATCGCACTTAGAGGAATTAAATGTGTGCTATAATAAATGGAATGATGCCGGAATCCTTTCTATAGTGCTTTGAAATCCAGGGATGAAAAGCAAAGAATGAGCGCACAGTAACAATTCCATTTCTTGTAAAAATGAGGACACAGCTGAGGTAATTAGATTCTTTTCGATTTCATATTAAGCATCAAAAAGTTCACACTTTTACAAACTGCGCAACACTAAGACCAAAAGCTTTGCATTGAAATAAACTGGTATTATGGCCTGGATGTTTATAAAAATTTAACCTGTTATTGTGCTGGAGGTAGGCAACCTGTTGGGACATACTTTATTTAACTAATCAAAATGATAAAACACAGAACATTATGGAATTAAAATAAAGTTTCTATATAAAGACTCATAGTAGTGGATCGGCTCTTGGAAGGAGTTATGCAAATATCAAGATGCCTGACTGGATAGATTTTAGTCTGGAAAAGTGGACTTTATTAGGCAAGCTGCATTTGCAAGGCCTGCAAGGGACATTAAGCCCCCGTTCACACCCTATTTCTGGCTATGGAACCCTCAAATCGGTGCGATTCAGATTTTGAAAAGGTTCCCGCACTATTTTTGGCAATTTCATATGTGACTTGGATTGACATCTGTGCAGAAAGCCCCACATGAAATCATACCTACTGGTGGCTTTGAAATCACACTGAAGTAACACGATTTCAAAGCCCCATTCAGTGTGAATAGCCAGGAAATGAGGCTGTCTCTATCTGACTTGCTGCAGTGTCTAATGCACACAGTAAGAAGCTGACAGTGTGCAGCGAAAACAGGACAGCCTGTACATTTGTGTAAGATGGGAATTCAGTTTTAAAACTCCTACCTATTTCTCTCTTTGGGCTACTAAAACACAAAGGTGGGAGTATGAAACCATAGTATAGTAGTATCTCTTGCAGTGTCTCTGATCAGTTGGACCCTGTGCAAGTAGACATGTGCGTTTCATTACGATTAATTTTTCGGACATTTTCATTTTCGGAGATTCGGATGTATATGAATCTCTGAATGGACAATGAATGTCAACTACCTGTAATCCATAAAAAGTTATAATGAAATGCATTTGTTTAATTTGAATAACATCACGCGATATGATAGTAGTTCGGGGAAATGAAATCAATTTTCTAATTTATTCAAAAATTTGGATTTGGATAACAAATGAATCCCAATTTGTTCCATTCTTTAAAGAGGTTCTTCACCCTGTAAACAAATACTGTAGCTGCTGACTTTTAAAAAACACACATTTACCTGTCCCAAGATTCAGCGTTGTCCACACTTGACCAGGCTCTTTGCCAGGGCGATCTGACCAGCAGTGGGAGTGGGTACCTGTCAAAATCAAGGTATACCCGCCCCCCCCTCCAAAAAAACCCCATTCCTAATATTGGAGAGTGGGGGGAGGAGAAAAAGCGCAACTTCCCCTTTTTGGTAAAGTTCTGCTTTAACTTGGATGCACATGACGCCAGTCCACATTGTCCAATCAGATCATACCATTTTTCTTGGTGGGTTGGACTAGTGTCCAAAAATATTGAATCCTTGCAATTCAAATATGATTCAATAATATATAGAATATAAAGCAATCTTCCAGAAAAACTGCAACGTTTTTCAAATCCACCTGGACCAACAAAAAAAAGAAATGAATGCTGCAGAAATGAAAGAAATTCCGAAAAGGAAATGGTTCAATATAATGAATATGACAAAACGGAATCCTTCAATGAACAAATGCATCCAAAATGAAACTCCAGTGTGCATATACCTGTATTTTCTGCTCTATCCATAAAGAACCCTCTACACAATATCAGATTAAACCCCTTTCTTCCAAACTTAAAGCGGAGTTCCAGTCTTTTGTTTGTTTATTAAGAGTCAGCAGCTACAAAAAGTGTAGCTGCTGACTTTTTTTAATGAACAGCCACTCACCTGTCCCACGGTCCAGCGGTGTACTCACCCCAGCCGTGCTCTCCCCTCATGTCCTCCTTCGGCGGCGCCGGCATCTCTACTATAGGCAAAAAAACAATCACATTTTTAGTGAGGTAGGAAAGCATTAGATCTTATGAGAATGTTTTTATTGCTGTCCAGCTTTTTTTGCTCTGTAGACCAGAGGTCACCAACCCCCGGGCTGTGGACCGGTACCAGTCCATGACCTGTTAGGAACTGGGCTGCACAGCAGAAATTTGCATGGGAACAGAGAGTTGCCAGAGCGCATTACCGCTTCAGCAGCTGTCCGTTCCTGACTTCGGCAGGGGGCAGTGTGGTGCGCGATTCAGTGCATCACACGACTCCCCTTTTTATTGTACAAACTTTATTTGAATGCACTGCTGTACGTTGCCATGAGATTCGGCATGGTGTGCTGTGATAAAAATCATCATGTCATAGGCTGTTTTGCAGTGTGATGGAACACATAGGAAACATAGTAAAATGTCTGTCACTGCACACTGTGTGAATTAGTCCTAGAAACCAACCCCCACCCCCGACCGTGGAAAAATTGTCTTCCACAAAACTGGTTCCCGGTGCCAAAAAGGTACTGCTGCATTAAAAAAAATGCCAAAAGCGCTAGGGCTCATTCACATTATCTGTTGTGATCTGGGTATGCACTGAATCAACATAGGTCACATAGAAAACAAAAAAGAGCTTATTCACACGACAATGGAAGCTGTGCGGTGTGGAGCATTGCCATGCTGAAAAATGCAAACATGCTGCATTTTTTCTGCAGTGCAATGCTCGTCACCCTACTGCACTGCAACAAACTGTGGCACACAGACTTCACTTTAATAAGGTTACAGAAAAAGAAAAATATTTTAAAAAGTGAGATGCTTCAAAACAGAGAGTCGCACATCACCTCATCAACTCCAGAGGAAGAGAAGCCCACACGCTAAAACACCCCTAAAACAAATCACAGAAGCTGTAATCTCAGATTTGCATGAAAGCAAGGCTGCTAGCATTTTCAGGTTTGCACTATGCATATGGAATTCTGCAAAAAAAAAAAAAAAAAATTGCTATTTTATTAATTTGTAATATAAAGCCCCTTTAAGAAATTGATTAAAAAATGTGCAAGAACATACAAGTTTTTTTCAGTCCAATAATTACAAATGCATAAAAATTCATTAGTGTATTTTTCATTCAGGAAGCGTATCATGTAGCATCACCACATAAAATATTCCCTATATTGTGTACAGTTTAAGCAATAGGTCATGCCACCCACAAATCTGTCATCCAAGGTCAGCGTGAGATTCGCCAGCCGTCTTGCCACACTTTAAGTCACAATTTGTCAGTTAGCTTCCAGATGACATGAACCAATGACTCTTAACACTTATTACCTAAACTCTTCATTATTTGGGCATCTGCTTGCTTCATGCAAAATGCACACAACATGCCATTGTTTTCTTTTTACCAACAGCCAACTGTATTTGCTAAGCCAAGTGATGTAAAAACCAGATGCTCGGCTCTTTGTAGATAGTGTGTTATTATAGAAAGAGATGAAAATCCCCTTGAATGCACATGTATGAGTGGCAGCAGCCTTAGCTTGTCATTGCAAATGGAGATTTGCTCTTGACAGTTCTTGTATTAGAAAAATCATCTGATGTTTGATTCATTGGCCATTTTCAGCAGTGTGATCTGAATTATGCCAGTGTCCTGCAGACATAGAGATACAATATGTTTATATGGGTGCTGTGGGAGAAAGTGCTTTGAGTCAAGAAGCCGTTCAAAATCCTCATTTCCCAGGATGGCAAGCATCAGCTGGTGGACGATAAGTGCCATCCCTTCCTGTTGTGTGCAGCATAAATCTTTTTTTATTGTCTATTATTTGCTAATTCTTAAGATGACACTATTAATTGTAAGAATAATACAAATAATCACTAAAATGAGTTAGTATATGTAATACAAAGTTATTAGAATGAACCTTCCCATTTCCCATAAAAACAGTGGTGCCTCCATTTAGGTACCGTCCGGTTAGTGGTACTGGAAAATGATAAAGCAATCCTATGATCTTTAATGCACTTTTCCCTTTTCTTTTAGGGAGTACACAGAGCATTTGTGTGTTTACTATTGGCACTAGGAGAAGCCCAGCATAGGACTAATGTGTCCTCTGCCATGGGCTCCGGGCACCATCTTGGGGGAGTCTGTGTCACATTTTGACACAGATTTCTCCCAAGTTTTTGGCAGCCATCTTGGGATGCAAGAGAGCTATATATAGATGTCTCTACAACTTTAGGCAGTCCCATGGGAAGTGTTAACTAGGGACAGGACCCAGTTTTGTATAGGGACAGCTAGGGCTCAGGTGCAGCCCCTTCCCTACAGTCAGAATGTGTGGAGGACCTGAAGATTCTGTCAAGTGTCAACCCTAGACATAGGACCCACGTGGATGGCCGGGTCGGAAAGGTGCGCTGTCAGAAGAGAGTGTCATTAGATATAGAGGTTCCCCTTTGTGGGACACTTGGATGCCCTGAAATACCTTTAGGAACCTGTCCTGTGAGTAGTACATAGTAGTGGAGCACGGTGCCTAAACAACTTGGGAGTCTAAGGGAGGCAGTTTCCCACTGCACTATAAGGATGGAAGATTTGTGATTTGAACCTTTGGGACTTGTACTTGTTAAACCACCTCACTGCTTGGACAGTTAAACTGGAAAACTTCTATATTTGAAGTGTTGTATACTCTGGCCTTATGGATAAAAAGTTTGGAAAATGAAATTATTATTTCATCTTCGTTACCCTATTTCAGCTGTTTCAAAGCAGTCCACCTTTCCCACAAATATTGTAGCCTAAGCCCACAAAAAATAATGCTGTAACTGAATCCTGATATACAAATTGTAAAAAGTCAGTGGCCTAACCTTTATCTCTAATCCTTTCCCCATGCTGCTGATGTAACAGAGGACTGTCAAGGGTGGAGTTGTCTTTGGCATGCAGGCTGTGATTGACTGCCTGACTTTACTTTCACCGCAGTGCTCACCATTAAGATGGTGGTGCTCAATGAGGAATAATTGAATCTTTAGGACGGTGGACCAGAGAACAGTTTAAACTAGTGACAACATTGTTTATTAGTTTGGTAGCTCATATTGACAGCTGTTAAAACCTCTCAAGGTACGATGAAAATAAAATGTAAGGCAATGTAAGGCAATGTTGCTATTTAAAAGCACTGCAAGTACCTGCTGAAAGTTTGGGATTTGTTATGTTTTGTGCCCCAATTCTGTTTAAATGTGATATAAGTGCTTCACCATTACCTGTCAAAGTCATCTAGCTGTGATCTGCATGAAGCTGAAGCAAGTCTACTTTGCCAGCTGCAGACTGAGTTTACATGTTGTGTTGGGCAGTGCTCTTGGTAGGCATTCAAAGTTAGGTTCTACTCAACCTAATACTTTTTTCCTTGTCAGTTATTCAGTAGGGGAAAGCCATAGTTGCAATTCTGAGCTAAGGTAGTGTGTGGAACCTCCTTGATGTTGATGGTTCATAGGATCATAGATCCAGTCCTTGATCTTTGCACAATATTGTTGGCTGACATCAGTGCCTTCAACTTGACATTAGTTTTCCATTCGTTTTTACAGGTCAGGAGAAACAGTCATTGATGACTGAATGCCATGAATCAAGACACAGTTTAAGAACATGGTGGCATTGATGGGGTGTATTTTATTTTGTTGGGGTTGGATGGTAATACAGCAAAAAATCTGAAAGCAAATTGCTTCAGCTTAGAGAGTTAATGGGAATAACAAATATAAGTTGGAATAACCTGACTATTTATTGTTCCGTATTTAGGTGCTAAAAGTTTGCAAAACATTGGCATTGGCGTTTCACCATCTTTGCTATCATTTTTTCATGGTTGAATATATATATGTATATATATATATATATATATATATATATATATATATATATATATATATATATATATATATATATATATATATATATATATAAATATATATATATATATATAAATATAAATATATATATATATATATATATATATATATATATATATATATATATATATATATATATATATATATATATATATATATATATAAATATATATATATATTATATATATATATATAAATATATATATATATATATATATATATATATATATATATATATAAATATAAATATATATATATATATATATATATATATATATATATATATATATATATATATATACACACATATATAATTATATGCCAGCATTTAAAAAAATGTCATTTTAAAAATCCCCTCTCGTGAAGCCATTAGCAATTTACAAACATGTCCCTGTAGTCCACACCAGCTCCTGGTCTCCTCATTTTCTGACCTCAGGTTAGAAGATAAGTTACTCTCTGATTAAATGGGGGGGGGGGGGCAGGGATTCTCAGAAAACAAAGAGTTCCGCAGCCTGCATGCCATACCAATTTAAAAACTGGGTTCACATAAACTTTGTTAATGCAAATGCAAAAAGTTTGCAAGATTTTTTTAAAAGTAAACCTAGCATTTAAAATATTTTGTGTTATGTGCATGGACACTTATGAACAAGTAATACTGTATGTGTGATATTTGCATGTAGTTTTTTGTTCTCAAAAGAACTCCTCCTGACTAGGGATGAGCCGAACACCCCTCGGTTCGGTTCGCACCAGAACCTGCGAATGGACCGAAAATTCATGCAAATTTTAGAACCCCATTGAAGTCTATGGGACTCGAACGTTCAAAATCAAAAGTGCTAAATTTAAAGGCTAAGTTTTAAAAACAACTGTTTTTTTGAGAGCAGTGATTTTAATGATGCTTAAAGTGAAAAAAAAAGTGAAATATTCCTTTAACCACTTACCGCCCGCCATATAGCAGAATGACGGCGGCAAAGTGGTTTCAATACCCTGACTGGGCGTCATATGACGACATACACTGCCCCCGGGGGCGGCATCACGGAGATCGTTGTTGCGGGGTGTCAGTCTGACACCCCGCAACACCGATCTAGGTAAAGAGTCTGACGAAGACTCTTTACCACTTGATCAGCCGTGTCCAATCATGGCTGATCACGATGTAAATAGGAAGAGGCGGTGATTGGCTTTTCCTCACTCGCGTCTGACAGACGCGAGTAGAGGAGAGCCGATCGGCTGCTCTCCTGACAGGGGGGGTCTGTGCTGATTGTTTATCAGCACAGCCCCCCCTCAGATCCCACCCAGGACCACCAGGGAAGCCGCCCAGGTCCACCAGGGAAGCCATCCACACTGGACCACCAGGTATGCCCCCTAGACCCCCAGGGAAATACCAATCTGTACCCAGGCAGCTGCCAATCAATGCCCAGGCAGCTGCCAATCAGTGCCCACTCACAATGCCTACCACTGCCAGTGCCACAAGAGAGGCCTATCAGTGCCGCGTATCAGTGCCCATCAGTGCCACGTATCAGTGCCCATCAGTGCCCAGCAGTGCCGTCTATCAGTGCCCATCAGTGCCACCCATAAGAACCCATTTTTTCAGCCTTTCAGTGCCCATAAGTGTCACCTATCAGTGCCCACCAGTGCCACCCATGAGTGCCCATCAGTGTCACCTATCAATGCCCATCAGTGCTGCATATCAGTGCCACCCATCAGTGCCGCCTACCAGTGCCCATCAGTGCCGCATATCAACGTCAATCGTCAGCGCCCGCTCATTGGCGCCACCTCATCGGTGCCGCCTTATCAGTGCCTGTCAGTGCCGCCTTATCATTTCCCATCAGTGAAAGAGAAAACTTACTTATTTACAAAAATTTTTAATAGAAACAAAAGCAAAACTTTTATTTTTTTCAAAATTTATTTGTTTCGCAAAAAATAAAAAACGCAGAGGTGATCAAAAACCACCAAAAGAAAGCTCTATTTGTGGGAACAAAATGATGAAAATTTTGGGTACAATGTTGTATGACCGCGCAATTGTCATTCAAAGTGTGACAGAGCTGAAAGCTGAAAATTGGTCTGGGCAGGAAGGTGTATAAGTGCCCTGTATTGAAGAGGTTAAATATCGTAAGGTAATAAGGTAATCGCTAAGGTAATAAAAACGAACACGACGCGATGCTAAAGCAGAAGTCTTAGAGGATGAAATGCGTCAAGTTAGTTTTTATTACCTTAGCCACCACTTACTGCGCTGTCAAGTTCCTGTGAACCTAATTTTTACTGCCCTATGTTTTATCATTTGTTGGTTACTTTTTTACCATTATTATACCAATAAATCCCAATTTTTTCAACGGATTCACACTATGTGGAAGTTTTTTTCTTGTTTCCTTGCCATACCACGAGGACTGTCATTGATCGGGTGGAACCCAGGTGATGATCGCAGTCGGTCCAACAGGACGTCTGGGTCCAACTCAGCTCCTCCGGGGATACACCAGACTTTGAGTTTTTCTGCTCTTCCAAGCCAAGCTTACCTGTGGGACCGGAACGAGATCTACTTCACCATTTGACGGTATAAGCCTTTTTGACTCACCGCCGACAGCCTGTGAGTCCACCTCTTCTGGTAAGGGCATTATATTTCTATCTGCCTGGGTTTATGTTTGGAGAAGATATCATCCTGTATGCTGAGATGTTCCCAATAGTCCTGTAGAAATACCTATGAAGACTTGAAGCACCTACAGTGTTATAGTGGCACCTGCATGAGCCTATATTTCACACATGGACATTATATTCATCATGCCACATTTATATGTCATGTATTTCACACTCTGATAGATGGGTTTGATAGACACACATTATAGTTGAGTTTGTCACAACCATATCCATATTGGTTTGATCTGTATGGTGTTATTTACTTTCACCCAATTTGGTGTTTTCAGGTTATCTATTATTTGTTATTTTCAGTTAATTTCGAGGCCACATTCACCTTGACTAACATACTCACGTGAAATTCACCATTAGAGGTTATACATAGCCTATTTCTATTATCCTTTCACCAGCACATCACTACTAGTGATTTATCAACTGTGACTCTCTTGTATGGTTTACCATTAGAGGTTACACATAGCCTAGTTTTTATTATTCTCTCATCAGCATAATATTATTTGTGATTTATTTATTTTTTTGGGGGTTACACCCTCTTTCCTCTATCCTTTAGTCTACTTTATGTGTTATTGTCACTTATAGTGACTCTATCATCACTAGTACAGTTTTCCAGTACTCTCTATCAACCTTTTTTTGGGGGGTTATACCCTCTTTCCCCCATCGTTGGGTCTATGCTATGCTATTTACAGTGACTTTATAATCACCAGTATAGCTGTCCAGTACATCTTATGAGCGCCACACTTTGCCGTTTCACATACTTTTGCAATTAGTCTGATTGTTGTGTATGCTGCCTTTTCTTTTCTTTTTTGAGTTGGCGCAGCATTTTCTATATTTATTCGTAGCCTGTGTTTTTTGCCAGACTACATCAAACCCAGGCCATCACTCTCAACACTTCCTTCCACTCTTCCTTCCATGCTGCTGTGGTGGGTTGGGTGGCTGTGGTGTTGGTGGTGTTGCTGGAGGTGGTGGAGGAGTATGGTCCAACTTACACAGGTGAGTTTGTGTTGTGAGTTCGCCCCTCGTCTCCTTGTTTAGGACCTTCAAAATTATTTCTTCACAGATCATGCATTGGCCCTCCTCCATGTGTTCCAGCTTGCTTGCAGTGACACATCCAAATGCCTCGTGGCCACCAGGGGTCGTGTTAAGTGCAGCATTAGCCTGTTTTAAGAAAACAGCTGCAGACTCCTCAAGATTCCTTGCCTTCCTGGTCCTTTTGGTTGTAGAGAGGGGGGAGGAACCTGGGATTTCGTCAGGCTGCTTTCCACGGCCTCCTCCTGGCTGAGACTTTCCTGTGTATGAAAATGGTACATAGTTTTAGGATTTTGTTCATCAATCACACACGATTTTGAGCTCATGACTGTTGCAAATTGAATGTTAACAAATAGAAAAGACTATCATTCTGACCCCAGCATTTTTCATTCTTGTCCCAATCATTTTTGGCTACTACTGTCCATTGATATGTAAACCACTTTGTTAAATTTGAAATTAGTGATCATTAACCACTTAAGGACCGCCTCACGCCGATGTACGTCGGCAAGGCGGCACGGGCAGGCAAAATCATGTACATATACGGTCCTGTTTTGTTCCCCGGCGATCAGAGGTGAGGGGGAGGCCATTCGTTCGTGGCCCCCCCTCGCGATCGCCGCCGGCCAATGGGAACATTCCTTTGCTGCTGTATGCTAAACAGCAGCAAAGGAAGTGATGTCATCTCTCCTCAGGTCTGTATTTTCCGTACCGGCGCCGAGGATAGAAGACTGTAATGTGAGTGCATAACACACACACAGTAGAACTTGCCAGGCACACAAAACACCCCGATCTCCCCCGATCGCCCCCCCCCCCCCCGATCACCCCCCAATCACCCCCCTGTCACAAACTGACACCAAGCAGTTTTGGGTTTTTTTTCTGATTACTGCATGGTGTCAGTTTGTGACAGTTACAGTGTTAGGACAGTTAGGGTTAGCCCCCTTTAGGTCTAGGGTACCCCCCTAACCCCCCCTAATAAAGTTTTAACCCCTTGATCACCCCCCGTCACCAGTGTCGCTAAGCGATCATTTTTCTGATCGCTGTATTAGTGTCGCTGGTGACGCTAGTTAGGGAGGTAAATATTTAGGTTCGCCGCCAGCGTTTTATAGCGTCAGGGACCCCCATATACTACCTAATAAAGGTTTTAACCCCTTGATTGCCCCCTAGTTAACCCTTTCACCACTGATCACCGTATAAGTGTTACGGGTGACGCTGGTTAGTTCGTTTATTTTTTATAGTGTCAGGGCACCCGCCGTTTATTACCGAATAAAGGTTTAGCCCCCTGATCGCCCAGCGGTGATATGCGTCGCCCCAGGCAGCGTCAGATTAGCGCCAGTACCGCTAACACCCAAGCACGCAGCATACGCCTCCCTTAGTGGTATAGTATCTGAACGGATCGATATCTGATCCAATCAGATCTATACTAGCGTCCCCAGCAGTTTAGGGTTCCCAATAATGCAGTGTTAGCGGGATCAGCCCAGATACCTGCTAGCACCTGCGTTTTGCCCCTCCGCCCAGCCCACCCAAGTGCATTATCGATCGATCACTGTCACTTACAAAACACTAAACGCATAACTGCAGCGTTCGCAGAGTCAGGCCTGATCCCTGCGATCGCTAACAGTTTTTTTGGTAGCATTTTGGTGAACTGGCAAGCACCAGCCCCAGGCAGCGTCAGGTTAGTGCCAGTACCGCTAACACCCACGCACGCACCGTACACCTCCCTTAGTGGTATAGTATCTGAACGGATCAATATCTGATTCGATCAGATCTATACTGGCGTCCCCAGCAGTTTAGGGTTCCCAAAAACGCAGTGTTAGCGGGATCAGCCCAGATACCTGCTAGCACCTGCGTTTTGCCCCTCCGCCCAGCCCACCCAAGTGCAGTATCGATTGATCACTGTCACTTACAAAACACTAAATACATAACTGCAGCGTTTGCAGAGTCAGGCCTGATCCCTGCAATCGCTAACAGTTTTTTTGGTAGCATTTTGGTGAACTGGCAAGCACCAGCCCCAAGCAGCGTCAGGTTAGCGCTAGTACCACTAACACCCACGCACGCAGCATACACCTCCCTTAGTGGTATAGTATCTGAACAGATCAATATCTGATCCGATCAGATCTATACTAGCGTCCCCAGCAGTTTAGGGTTCCCAAAAACGCAGTGTTAGTGGGATCAGCCCAGATACCTGCTAGCACCTGCGTTTTGCCCCTCCGCCCAGCCCACCCAAGTGCAGTATCGATCGATCACTGTCACTTACAAAACACTAAACACATAACTGCAGTGTTCGCAGAGTCAGGCCTGATCCCTGCGATCACTAACAGTTTTTTTGGTAGCTTTTTATTGAACTGGCAAGCACCAGTGGCCTAGTACACCCCGGTCGTAGTCAAACCCGCACTGCAGTAACACTTGGTGACGTGGCGAGTCCCATAAGTGCAATTCAAGCTGGTGAGGTGGCAAGCACAAGTAGTGTCCCGCTGCCACCAAAAAGACAAACACAGGCCCGTCGTGCCCATAGTGCCCTTCCTGCTGCATTCGCCAATCCTAATTGGGAACCCACCACTTCTGCAGCGTCCGTACTTCCCCCATTCACATCCCCAACCAAATTCAGTCGGCTGCATGAGAGGCATTTTCTTTATGTCCTACCGAGTACCCCTACCCAACGAACCCCCCCCAAAAAGATGTCGTGTCTGCAGCAAGCGCGGATATAGGCGTGACACCCGCTATTATTGTCCCTCCTGTCCTGACAATCCTGGTCTTTGCGTTGGTGAATGTTTTGAACGCTACTATACACTAGTTGAGTATTAGCGTAGGGTATAGCATTCCACAGACTAGGCGCACTTTCACAGGGTCTCCCAAGATGCCATCGCATTTTGAGAGACCCGAACCTGGAACTGGTTACAGTTATAAAAGTTAGTTACAAAAAAAGTGTAAAAAAAAAAATATATATATATATAAAATAAAAAAAAATAGTTGTCGTTTTATTGTTCTCTCTCTCTCTCTATTCTCTCTATTGTTCTGCTCTTTTTTACTGTATTCTATTCTGCAATGTTTTATTGTTATTATGTTTTATAATGTTTGTTTTTCAGGTATGCAATTTTTTATACTTTACCGTTTGATGTGCTTTATTGTTAACCATTTTTTTGTCTTCAGGTACGCCATTCACGACTTTGAGTGGTTATACCAGAATTATGCCTGCAGGTTTAGGTATCATCTTGGTATCATTCTTTTCAGCCAGTGGTCGGCTTTCATGTAAAAGCAATCCTAGCGGCTAATTAGCCTCTAGACTGCTTTTACAAGCCGTGGGAGGGAATGCCCCCCCCCCACCGTCTTCTGTGTTTTTCTCTGGCTCTCCTGTCTCAACAGGGAACCTGAGAATGCAGCCGGTTATTCAGCCAGCTGACCATAGAGCTGAACAGAGACCAGATTGGCTCCAAACATCTCTATGGCCTAAAAAAACGGAAGCTACGAGCATTTTATGACTTAGATTTCGCCGAATGTATATAGCGCCATTGGGAAATTGGGGAAGCATTTTATCACACCGATCTTGGTGTGGTCAGATGCTTTGAGGGCAGAGGAGAGATCTAGGGTCTAATAGACCCCAATTTTTTCAAAAAAGAGTACCTGTCACTACCTATTGCTATCATAGGGGATATTTACATTCCCCGAGATAACAATAAAAATGATTGAAAAAAACAAAAATGAAAGGAACAGTTTAAAAATAAGATAAAAAAGCAAAAAAATAATAAAGAAAAAAAAATAAAAATAAAAAAGCACCCCTGTTGCCCCCTGCTCTCACGCTAAGGCTAACGCAAGCGACGGCCTGTCGTCAAATGTAAACAGCAATTGCACCATGCATGTGAGGTATCACCGCGAAGGTCAGATCGAGGGCAGTAATTTTTGTAGTAGACCTCCTCTGTAAATCTAAAGTGGTAACCTGTAAAGGCTTTTAAAGGCTTTTAAAAATGTATTTATTTTGTTGCCACTGCACGTTTGTGCGCAATTGTAAAGCATGTCATGTTTGGTATCCATGTACTCGGCCTAAGATCATCTTTTTTATTTCATCAAACATTTGGGCAATATAGTGTGTTTTAGTGCAGTAAAATTTAAAAAAGTGTGTTTTTTCCCCAAAAAATGCGTTTGAAAAATGGCTGTGCAAATACTGTGTGAAAAAAAAATTAAACACCCACCATTTTATTGTGTAGGGCATTTGCTTTAAAAAAATATATAATGTTTGGGGGTTCAAAGTAATTTTCTTGCAAAAAAAAATAACTAAAAGTTAAAAGTTAATAATAACTAAAAATAAACAAAAAGTGTCAGAAAGGGCAAGTGGTTAGAAGAGTGGATGATGTGTGACATAAGCTTCTAAATTTTGTGCATAAAATGCCAGGACAGTTCAAAACCCCCCCAAATGACCCCATTTTGGAAAGTAGACACCCCAAGCTATTTGCTGAGAGGCATGTCGAGTCCATGGAATATTTTATATTGCGACAAAAGTTGCGGGAAAGAGACACATTTTTTTTTTTTTTTGCACAAAGTTGTCACTAAATGATATATTACTCAATCATGCCATGGGAATATGTGAAATTACACCCCAAAATACATTCTGCTGCTTCTCCTGAGTACGGGGATACCACATGTGTGAGACTTTTTGGGAGCCTAGCCGTGTACGGGACCCCGAAAACCAAGCACTGCCTTCAGGCTTTCTAAGGGCGTGAATTTTTGATTTCACTCTTCACTGCCTATCACAGTTTCGGAGGCCATGGAATGCCCAGGTGGCACAAAACCCCCCCAAATGACCCCATTTTGGAAAGTAGACACCCAAAGCTATTTGCTTAGAGGTATAGTGAGTATTTTGCAGACCTCACTTTTTGTCACAAAGTTTTGAAAATTTAAAAAAGAAAAAAAAAATGTTTTTTCTTGTCTTTCTTCATTTTCAAAAACAAATGAGAGCTGCAAAATACTCACCATGCCTCTCAGCAAATAGCTTGGGGTGTCTACTTTCCAAAATGGGGTCATTTGGGGGGGGTTGTGCCACCTGGGCATTCCATGGCCTCCAAAACTGTGATAGGCAGTGAAGAGTGAAATCAAAAATTTACACCCTTAGAAATCCTAAAGGCGGTGATTGGTTTTCGGGGCCCCGTACGCAGCTAGGCTCCCAAAAAGTCCCACACATGTGGTATCCCCATACTCAGGAGAAGCAGCTGAATGTATTTTGGGGTGCAATTCCACATATGCCCATGGCCTGTGTGAGTAATATATCATTTAGTGACAACTTTGTGCAAAAAAAAAAAAGTGTCACTTTCCCGCAACCTGTGTCAAAATATAAAATATTCCATGGACTCAATATGCCTCTCAGCAAATAGCTTGGGGTGTCTACTTTCCAAAATGGGGTCATTTGGGGGGGGGGGTTTGTGCCACCTGGGCATTCCATGGCCTCCGAAACTGTGATAGGCAGTGAAGAGTGAAATCAAAAATTTACACCCTTAGAAATCCTGAAGGCGGTGATTGGTTTTCGGGGCCCCGTACGCGGCTAGGCTCCCAAAAAGTCCTACACATGTGGTATCCCCATACTCAGGAGAAGCAGCTGAATGTATTTTGGGGTGCAATTCCACATAGGCCCATGGCCTGTGTGAGCAATATATCATTTAGTGACAACTTTTTGTAAATATTTTTTTTTGTCATTATTCAATCACTTGGGACAAAAAAATAAATATTCAATGGGCTCAACATGCCTCTCAGCAATTTCCTTGGGGTGTCTACTTCCCAAAATGGGGTCATTTGGGGGGGTTTTGTACTGCCCTGCCATTTTAGCACCTCAAGAAATGTCATAGGCAGTCATAAACTAAAAGCTGTGTAAATTCCAGAAAATGTACCCTACTTTGTAGACGCTATAACTTTTGCGCAAACCAATAAATATACGCTTATTGACATTTTTTTTACCAAAGACATGTGGCCAAATACATTTTGGCCTAAATGTATGACTAAAATTGAGTTTATTGGATTTTTTTTATAACAAAAAGTAGAAAATATCATTTTTTTTCAAAATTTTCGGTCTTTTTCCATTTATAGCGCAAAAAATAAAAACCACAGAGGTGATCAAATACCATCAAAAGAAAGCTCTATTTGTGGGAAGAAAAGGACGCAAATTTCGTTTGGGTACAGCATTGCATGACCGCGCAATTAGCAGTTAAAGCGACACAGTGCCAAATTGGAAAAAGACCTCTGGTCCTTAGGCAGCATAATGGTCCGGGGCTCAAGTGGTTAACATCTAGTTAACATCATTCAATTTTTGACAAGAAATATCTTCAACAATGCTATACCTGGGTCAAGTTGGGCTCCTCCACATCTTCTTCCTGGCTGGAAGGCCCAGGTTGGACTTCAGGAGCCTCAGCTGATGTGGAAGGAAGTGTTGATAGTGATGGCCTGGGTTCGGTCTGGTCGGACAAAAAATGAAGTCTGTTGTATTACCAAAGCCTGGGGACATATACGTCATCTGCTGCTGCTCCGTATCTCATGGAATCTTGGACCTTCTTTGGCTCCCTATTATATGATGTCTGCCTTGGGATACACAGGCTTCACCAATTCCAAAAGTTTATCCTGCTGCCTTCCTCTTTTGCTTGTTAGAATAGTCCCTGCATTGGACTTGCCAGAGACATGGCAGCTCCCTGTAGTTGTCTATGAAGTGGGGCAGGAAGTTAGGATCTGTGAACTTATCCACCATTTTATCTGCAAGACACTACACAAGACAAACCCTAATGTCAGGCTAAACTCTCCTAATCTTGTCCCAATATAGAAATGCAAATATTATAGGTAAACACTGCGCTATCGACAAAGTGTGCAAAAAATGCAAAAGAAAAGGAGCAGCTACATACAGTGTGACAACAACAATAAAAATATCATATAGAAAAATGTAGCGCATAAACATCAACTGTGAAAGCCCACAACGGGTATACTTAAATGGTATCACCATCAATACAGTAAATAATTTGGGAGTCTCTCAACACAAAATGGATAGGTAAAGTCCATCGGGTAAACAATATATAGTTGGAAAATGTCCCACTGGTTAAAGATGGATAGGTAAAAAAAAGCAGCTGATGTTCAAACATAGGCTGATAATTACATCCCCAAGGAGAACACATCAATCGGCTGTATAAATCTTTAACAGTAGTGTGTAGAAAACTCTTACCAGATATACTGGACTCAGCGACAGGGAATCACTTAGGCAGGGTGCCCCTCAGGGCGTTGGAAAGGATGTCCCGACTCTCAGAACCCTCCAGGTAAGACTTCTGTGGGA
This sequence comes from Lithobates clamitans, assembly GCA_037952925.1. NCBI lineage: Eukaryota > Metazoa > Chordata > Amphibia > Anura > Ranidae > Lithobates > Lithobates clamitans. Next base: position 4,879,906 of record JBBGZY010000925.1, on the reverse strand, counting down.
AGTTATGAAGAATGCAGCAGCTCATAATGATGTGGTTGAGTTTGTATTCGGCCATTCTTGACCACTCTTCTGGCATGGGCCAGCTGGTAATTAAAAACCCTCTGCTCCGGGGTCAGGGTCCTCATGGGGAATGGCCTCATCAGATGGTCCCCCAGCACAAAGGCCTCATCTGCCACAAAAACAAACTGGAGGCCCGCCACATTATGCGCTGAGGGTGGCAACCCCAAGGTGCCATCCTGGAGACGCCTGTAAAATTCCGTCTGTGTGATCACTCCTCTATCTGACATACGGCCATTCTTCCCGACATCAAGATATAAGAACTCATAATTTACCCTCACCACCGCCAACATCACAATACTACTGTACCCCTTGTAATTAAAGTGGTATAACCCCGAGTTGGGGGGTGGGACGATCCGGACGTGCTTCCCATCTATCACACCACCGCAGTTGGGAAATCCCCACTGCTGGTCGAATTGGGAGGCCACAGTCTGCCATTCCTGTGGGTTGGAAGGAAACTGTGGAGTCAAACAAGAAAAAAAAATTAGTACTTTTGCACATAACATTGCAAGCAGATTAGACACAAACATTCTTGGCCAACATAAGTATAAAATGAGTATTTAAAGACAAAAGTATAAGGTCCACTTATTAGATTCCTCACCCCCTCTGATGTGTAAAAATTTTAGGGTGGGGGGAGATGTTTTGGACAGGTAACCCTCTCCACTTCATTGAGAGCTGAATGGTAAATAATGTGTGTTACTTTGGCCAGCCCCTCCTTAATTACACTATTGGCCGTCACTGGACAGGTGTCATAATACAAAAATATGAATACACACTGTCCATATTGAAGCACATTTTGACATTCTGCAATTACCTATCACGATAATAGGAGAACAAAACTTTAAACAGCAACATTTGAAAGTATTCAGGCAGGCCCTTGCACTGCATGCTTTGGTGAATTCATCCATAAATCTGACGACAAAAGAGGTAGTTATAGTGTGTATGGGTTTGGCAAAGTCAGCAGATAGAGTATTGGTATCGGTTGACTTAGCGGTTGGGGGAGGGAGAGTTCCAAATGAGTTTTGGCCCCCCAAAAAAAGCCTCTTGCACTCTGTCTGAATTTAGGGACAACAATAACATTTGGCCACATTTTAGGGGGTGTTTAGGGTAAGCGCTACAATGGAGCTGACAAAATACATTGTTAAGTGACTAGGCTAGGTGTGTATGGACCCAGGATAGCATGCTGGGGAGGTTAGTGAGGGCAAATATGCATGAAGGACAAAAAAGGAGCATTAAAAGCCTTCAGCATGCATGAGGACAAAGAGAACATTCACAGCATATTACAATCATGGTAATTATGGAATGATGAAATCAATAAAATACATTAGCAAACATTAAATACATAGAATGTGATAGTAAAAATTGGAAAATCGCGCTACCCTAATGCCGCGTACACACGAGCGGACTTTACGGCAGACTTTGCCCGGCGGACTTTTCGACGTACTTTACGACGGACTTTCTGAATGAACGGACTTGCCTACACACAATCCACCAAAGTCCGTCGAATTCGTACGTGATGACGTACGACTGGACTAAAACAAGGAAGTTCATAGCCAGTAGCCAATAGCTGCCCTAGCGTGGCTTTTTGTCCGTCGAACTAGCATACAGACGGCGGACTTTTCGACCGGACTCGATTTAGACGGATTAATTTAAATCTAAGTCCGTCCAACTTTTGAGCAAACAAAGTCCGCTGGAGCCCACACACGATCGAATTGTCCGACGAAATCCAGTCCGCCGGGCAAAGTCTGCCGTAAAGTCCTTTCGTGTGTACGCGGCATTAGAAAACTTAACCAAAAACCTATGTGGTTAATAATACATATAATCCAAAACCCATATACAATAAATTTGTAAAGTTGATCAACAGTGCAGAAAATTAAATGAATAAAAGAATAAGTGACATTTGATATATCAAGTAGCAAAAAATATAAAAAATAACAAATAATGAAGCACATGTAATCAATAGACAATGTGTTTCCAATTTTTTCTATTTATGAGTGTATTGATGTTGTACATAATCATTGCGGCTCACGATGTGATGGATGGTTAGTAATCATCTTGCCACCCCCCCTCTTTAGTTTTTTAGTTTTTTCTAGTTTCCATAGCGCGGTTTTTACACTTTTTTCCAACATAGAATGTGATGTTAAAGGATAAAACTTACCTTAATATAGTCCTTCTGCAGGACCTGCATTATGGCAGAACAAGTCTCTGGAGTAATGATTCCCAGAGCCTGGGGGGAGATCCCAGTCATGAACTTGATATCCTGGAGACTTCTCCCCGTCGCCAAGTACTGCAAGGTGGCGACGAGCCCTTGTTCGGGAGTGATGGCTTGCCGCATGCAGGTGTCCTGTTTCGTAATATAAGGGGACAGCAAAGCCAACAGATGGTGAAAGACGGGGTCCATCATCCGAAGATAATTCCTGAAATCTTCAGGATTATTCTCCTGGAGCTCCCGCAACAAAGGAATATGAGAGAATTGGTCACAATTAAGCAACCAATTCTTGGTCCAAGAACTCCTCCTCCCCCGGTTCATGGACTGGACTTGGGTCAAAGCAATAACTCCAACACCAAGCTCAACAACAGCACAAACTCTACGACGAGTACGTAACCATAACATGGCTAGAAAACAAACGGCTGCTCAGAACGAACTGACAGAATGCACTGAAAATCAGAAAGGACCTGAGAAGAATGAGCTGAAAATCAAAAACTAGCGTACAAGAACGCGCTGAAAATCAGAAGCGAACTATAAATAGAACGCATTGAAAGACAGGAACAAACTGACAACACGCACTGAAGAACAGATATGAACCGACAAGTGCAAACTGAAAAGCAGAAACGAACTGAAAAGTGTGAATCATCTCTCACCAAACTTCTACTAACACGAGATAAACACGAGATTAGCAGAAGGAGCCCAAAGGGTGGTGCACTGGCTGTTGAACTTTCTTTTTATCAATTCCTCGTATGTGTTGTACGTCACCACATTCACACGTTCGTAATTGTTGGCCAACATTTGTGTGACCATGTGTATGCAAGACAAGTTGGAGCCAACATCCTTCGAAGAAAAGTCCATGGTTTTGTTGTCGGAAAGTCCGATCGTGTGTACGGGTCATAAGACTGGGATGCCATTAAAGTTCATGTGTGTGTAAAGGTAGGTGTCTCAATACTTTTGACAATATAGTGCATGTTCCAGATCCAACAATGCAAAACATATAGAACAGTCAATTCTATACATTAAAGATGCATAGATTTATATTGTCCTATTTCCCCCATGATCCATGCTGTGCAACAATCTAGGACAACTGTCAACTATTTGAGATGGTAATAAATAATTATTTGCTATATTGCAAATTCTGCTGAACTGGCATTTTTATACACATCCATCATGGCTCTGGTGTCAGCATATGTTTCATGTGTGACTTTGCCTTTAATTACATGAAGTTTTACCAACAGACAGATCTGCGCAAGAGGACAAATTTCAGTAACATATGTTTGAAATCTTGAATTTTGTGTTCTACACCATCTTATTGGCTCATTAAATTATTATGAGCATTTGCTTATTCCGCTCAGTGCTAAATACATAATAAGCCAGGTCCAAGATTCCAACAGCCAGTCATATAAAGAGGATTTAGGATCTATCTGTGTTATTATTATGCAAATCTGGGTCATTAATCACTGAAGCAGATGCTATGAGTTAATTTCAAAGGTGTCTTTGACTTCTGAGGCAAATATATTATTGATTCGTTTTTTAAGTGACTTGTGTGCCATTAAAGGAAAACTCCGACTTGAAAGAAAGAAAAATATACCACAGTAAGAATTATTGCCCATAAAGCAGGTAATTAACATGGCTCTAAATGTCCTTTTAATTCACTTTCTAATGCTAAAATGCAAAGTAAATTGGTCCAATTTGCTCCTTCCTGCTAATAATTTGAAATGCGATCAGATGGAATGCAGATTTATGCAAATGAGGATCTTTAAGAACTGAACAAATAAATGTCTGTTTTCAAATGGCACGTCTCTTTAATTTTTACCAACTGCCACTTTGTAGAAAGAAAAAGATTTCAAGAAAAACTGCAAGACTACACAAACTTAGGGTGGTCACAAATTACCCAATTTCTGTAAGCAATGCTTTTGATTCCAGCGGGGCTTTTTGATAACCGGTCCCTATGACCTCCCTAGAGAGTGACAACAAGATCCTCTGGCAGCCTGAGATATTTTGACTTGTTTGAACACTGTTGTGTCTCCATTGGTACGGAGGTAAAGAATGCCTTGCTGGTTATTATGTTGCAATGCTGGCTGAGTAGTTTGTCCACCTGTTGTCTTTGTTGTGCTATTCCATTTCTTGCTCCAAACTTGTGCCTAAAGTAGATGTAAATTCCTAACTGAATGGCATTTTGTTTGCTAAAGCATTGTGTTCTGCCTCAGGCAGGATATTAAGTTGTTTGCCTAAAATATCAGATTTGACCACAAGATGGAGCCAGTGGTAAATTTACTGTTTTACAGAAACTGTTCCCCTTTAACAAATGTTCCCATCATTCTTCAGTCTCAGGAAGAGAAACAGGTGCATCCTGGGAACTCAGACTCCATCTTAGAAACTGAAAGAAGGAACCAGCTATCAGAGCACATGTTGGACTAAAACCTGCATCCCCTAAACAAAGCATCGCTGGTGAGAATTACTTGTTCATTGTATTTCTGTATATTTCATATACTGATTATATGTATCTGTATTTGTTTTTTCTCAATAGTTTCACACGACCCTGTTAATAAAGCTTCAAAATGACACTCAGTCTGGCAGGATAGGAGGCTTTAGCTGCATTTCGAGTTACACACAGAAAAGTGTAATGGGGACAGAACACACCTTCTGTCAAACAACTGCCATTAAGTTTTTATTAAAATACTTATTTTTTACCATGTTATCCTTCGTTGTATCTTTCAGACCCCTTTTGTTTACATGCACTACAGTAAAGTCTACATGGCATTTCTTAGAACAGGTTCTCTGATATTGACTGCATTACATGTGTTGAAATGGCCAATGCCATGAAATGATTGGAAGCCCATGTGATTGAGTGACAACATAGAAGCACAATGGAGGAACAGTGCAGGGCATTGCCATCTAATAACAGGAAGTCTCTGAACTGTTGTCACTGATAATGTGCAGGCTAGACATGTGCGATTAGTTTCGTACGAATCGGAAATTCGTATGAGTTTCCGGAAATTCGTACATTCATGAGGATCCGAAATACAAATTTTTATGCATACGAATTTTGTACGAAATACGAAATTTTGTTTACGAACTTAGGATAAATTTATCATAACGAACTTTCGTTATTGTTACGAAAAGTTAACGAAACTAAAAGTTAAAAACCCAGGAAGTCAGCACAGCACAGGGATGTTGGGAGCTCCTCATAATGATTAATGTATCATAACGAACTTTCTTTATTTTTACGAAAAGTTTAAGAACCTAACGAAAATTCTTATGTCATACGAATCCGAATTGAATTTCGGACACGAATAACGAATTTATTTATTTTTATTTATTTCAGGTACTTATATAGCGCCGTCAATTTACGCACTGCTTTTACATATACATTGTACATTCACATCAGTCCCTACCCTCAAGGAGCTTACAATCTAAGGTCCCTAACTCACATTCATACATACTAGGGACAATTTAGACAGGATCCAATTAACCTACCAGCATGTCTTTGGAGTGAACGAATAAATTTTATTACGGAATGGAACGAAACGAAACAAATTTATTGACGGCGCGCATGTCTAGTGCAGGCACATTACCACACAGCTTCAGGCACAGGAATCAGCCAGACACATTGGTGAGATTAGGTTCAATACAAGGCCTACTACAGACTCTGATGCTGACAAGGGCCTGTGACGAGCATCTTTTGTTTACTTCAAGCAGGTTTTGAATCTCCATACGAGTCTATGAGTAAGTCAAATGCGGGTCAGAAGGAAGTCAACTGCAGTTCAAATGCACCTGTCAATGAATTCTGAATGATCTCAGAAGTGTCTACAACGGATGTCAAACTGATATCATCAGTACAGTCCCTAACAGTTTTAGAGGGTCAAGAAAACATATAGGGGAAATATTGCTATAGTAAGGGCAGCATCCGTAAGTTCTAATTGTAGACATTTTATTTAGATGAGCAGCCTGAAAAAAATGTATTTATGTCTAAATGTGCATGAGGTAGACTTGGCATCATATTTAGACATCAAGGCACTTTAAGAATACCCGAGTAACTTTATATCTTGTGTAGCATTACCCCCATAGGAATTGCTGAAGTCAGGGTTCCCCACTGCTGCACAGCCAGTCACACAGCATTTCCTTCTTTCATTCGGACACAGAAATCAGTCTTTGATCTGTTTTTGTAGTTTTGTTAGGGGATGATAACTTGGATAGGGTAAGGGGTTATGGAATGCCCAGTATGACAACAACAATTTAGTCAGGGACACTTCCCCCCTATTTGCAGACTTCTCTTCTTCCTTCCACCTGCACAAACTCTTTGTACAGCTTCTGCTAGCTCACTCCTGAGTGAACTAATAGTCCATTGTCAGTTCAGCAACAGCCCATTACAGGCAGGAACTCTTAGTCCCTTGGCAAAGTGGCACATAAGGAGTTAACAGCACACCACATCACCTTTTGCTTCCCTGTGGCCACTGATCCCAGTTCCACTGTGTGCAGAAGTTGTTAGCTCACCTGGCTGCCACCAGCCACACCTGGCTGTTCTCCTGTTCTCAGTCCTCCTGAGTGACATGCACATAGTGACTCCCCAGGGCAAGGTTTGATGAAGACTCGCACACTGCTGTCTTCAAGAGACACCTACTACAGCTGGCAGTCTCTCCCCTTGTCTGTACCTGCACCAGGCTGATCTACTCACTGTCTCTCCTTGCTCTCTCAGCTGCCTCTCTGGCTTGAATCCCTCCAACTGCCTCCTGTGGTGAGATCCTTCCAGGCCAGCCTTCTGAGCTCCAGCCTGAGGTAACCCCCCCCCCCCGGTTAGGGGTCTTTCAAGGGCCACCAACAGCCCCACTCAGCACTACTTCTCCATCTTCCACCCAACACCCCTTCTGGCAGGGCCGATGTCTATTTAAAGGCTCTTTAGTTCCCTGCCAGGCCCCCCAACCTGGGAATTGGCTAAACGCCCCTAAATATTCAAGTCAACCCCTCCTAGCCTCCGCACACTATCTTCCAGATCATTCTCCAACATTCTAGAAATGGGGAGGGGGGCATCAGAGAGCTGCCAGGATGAGTCATGCAGCCCTGGCCTCTAATATCCCTGACTCAGATTCAGTGACTAGGTTTATCCCTAGGCCAGACTATAGTTTGCCTACTCCAATTCTAGTAGCACTCACTAGAGGGTGCTACACTTGCAACATGCAACTCTTTTAGGAAGCAGCTGTCTGGTGCTGCATAACTTACAAAAAGTTACAAAAAGTGCAGAAACATTTTTAAGAACCCTCAAACTTGAATTATGTTCCTGTAGAGTAGGGATGAGCTTCGTGTTCGAGTCGAACCCATGTTCGACTCGAACATCGGCTGTTCGACCGTCCGTCGAATTGCGAACGTTATGGGCCGTTCGCGCCAAATTCGTGTGGCGCGTCACGGCCCATAATTCACTGCGGCATCGCAGTGCATTGCTGGCTGATGATTGGCCAAGCATGCACTATGACCCGCATGCTTGGCCAATCACAGCGCCGTCAATAGAGAGCTGTAATTGGCCAAAGCCAGAGTGGCTTTGGCCAATTATGGCTCAGGGGATTTAGTACACGCCCCACACTATATAAGGCCGCCTGCACGGCGGCCCTGTGTAGTGTGTTCCGGTGTGCTGATAGAGAGAGAGACAGACAGTGTCATTTGATTTGAGTTAGCTAGATTAGGCTAGATCTGTTCCTGCTATTTACATTTAGTGCAGTGCGTCCTGCTCACAGTGTTCAGCTAGATCCGTTCCTGCTATTTACATTTAGTGCAGTCAGTGCGTCCTGCTCACAGTGTTCAGCTAGATCCGTTCCTGCTATTTACATTTAGTGCAGTCAGTGCGTCCTGCTCACAGTGTTCAGCTAGATCCGTTCCTGCTATTTACATTTAGTGCAGTCAGTGCGTCCTGCTCACAGTGTTCAGCTAGATCCGTTCCTGCTATTTACATTTAGTGCAGTGCGTCCTGCTCACAGTGTTCAGCTAGATCTGTTCCTGCTATTTACATTTAGTGCAGTGCGTCCTGCTCACAGTGTTCAGCTAGATCTGTTCCTGCTATTTACATTTAGTGCAGTGCGTCCTGCTCACAGTGTTCAGCTAGATCCGTTCCTGCTATTTACATTTAGTGCAGTGCGTCCTGCTCACAGTGTTCAGCTAGATCTGTTCCTGCTATTTACATTTAGTGCAGTGCGTCCTGCTCACAGTGTTCAGCTAGATCTGTTCCTGCTATTTACATTTAGTGCAGTGCGTCCTGCTCACAGTGTTCAGCTAGATCCGTTCCTGCTATTTACATTTAGTGCAGTCAGTGCGTCCTGCTCACAGTGTTCAGCTAGATCCGTTCCTGCTATTTACATTTAGTGCAGTCAGTGCGTCCTGCTCACAGTGTTCAGCTAGATCTGTTCCTGCTATTTACATTTAGTGCAGTCAGTGCGTCCTGCTCACAGTGTTCAGCTAGATCCGTTCCTGCTATTTACATTTAGTGCAGTGCGTCCTGCTCACAGTGTTCAGCTAGATCTGTTCCTGCTATTTACATTTAGTGCAGTGCGTCCTGCTCACAGTGTTCAGCTAGATCTGTTCCTGCTATTTACATTTAGTGCAGTGCGTCCTGCTCACAGTGTTCAGCTAGATCCGTTCCTGCTATTTACATTTAGTGCAGTGCGTCCTGCTCACAGTGTTCAGCTAGATCTGTTCCTGCTATTTACATTTAGTGCAGTGCGTCCTGCTCACAGTGTTCAGCTAGATCCGTTCCTGCTATTTACATTTAGTGCAGTCAGTGCGTCCTGCTCACAGTGTTCAGCTAGATCCGTTCCTGCTATTTACATTTAGTGCAGTCAGTGCGTCCTGCTCACAGTGTTCAGCTAGATCCGTTCCTGCTATTTACATTTAGTGCAGTCAGTGCGTCCTGCTCACAGTGTTCAGCTAGATCCGTTCCTGCTATTTACATTTAGTGCAGTCAGTGCGTCAGTGCGTCCTGCTCACAGTGTTCAGCTAGATCCGTTCCTGCTATTTACATTTAGTGCAGTGCGTCCTGCTCACAGTGTTCAGCTAGATCCGTTCCTGCTATTTACATTTAGTGCAGTCAGTGCGTAATGCTCACAGTGTTCAGCTAGATCCGTTCCTGCTATTTACATTTAGTGCAGTGCGTCCTGCTCACAGTGTTCAGCTAGATCCGTTCCTGTTATCTTCCTACTGACAGGCAGGCTTGTCTGGTTACAGTATATAAAGCTACCTGAAGAAAATTACAGGTGTTCTATCCCAGCTTAGTGCAGCTACAGGCCATTAGTATGTCTGGAAGGCCAAGAAGGAGAGGCAGACAGTCACAAGCCAATAAGAGAGGGCAAGCAGGCTCTGTGTCTAGTGCTGGTCGTGGAGACGGTGCATCCTCATCAGCCCGTGGCCATGGGACACGCTTGGCATTTTTTTCGGCAGCTGGCCGTGTTGAGCCGCAACATGCAGAAAACTTGGTCGAGTGGATGACCAAGCCGTCCTCATCCTCCTCATCCTCTCTCACCCATGCCCAGGGTGCTTTGTCTGGCAAAGCAGCGGCCTCTTCCCTCAGCTCAATGTCATCAGTGACTCCTTCCCTAGCTCCACCATGTCCTCCTGAGGATTCCCTCGAACTGTTTGACCACAGTGTTGGGTACATGCTCCAGGAGGATGCCCAGCGTTTGGAAGGCTCTGATGATGATACTGAGCTCGATGAAGGCAGTAACATGAGCACGGACAGAGGGGGTGCCCAAGAAGGACAGCAATCTGGCAGTCATGCTCCCCCTGCTGCAGCATACTGCCAGGTTTGCTCCAGTGATGAGGAGGGAGGGGATGATGAGGTCACTGACTCAACGTGGGTGCCTGATAGGAGAGAGGAGGAGGAGGAGGAGGAGGAGGCGGCACATCACCAACGAGGCAGGATCCCCTCCAGGGGCCAGCCTAAGGGCAGCACATTGACTGCATCACACCCCAAAGCTCCACATGTGCAGGGCGCTGCAGTCTCTGCGCGTTATTCAAAAAGTTCTTTGGTGTGGGCCTTTTTTGAGACGAGTGCATCAGATCGCACCGCTGCTATTTGCAACATATGTCTCAAGCGTATCTCGCGTGGCCAAAACATCTCCCGCTTGGGTACCACATGCTTGACCAGACATATGTTGACCTGCCATGCAGTTCGTTGGCAAGCATATCTAAAAGACCCACACCAAAGAACAAAGAGGATCTCTCCTTGCTCCTCATCAGCTGAGATTTCCAACCCCACTAGACCTTCAGTCCTCTCTGAGACCTGCAGTGAGAGGAATGAAGGTGTAGAATTAGGTGTGTCACAGCCAAGTACTTGTGGGCAATCTGCTTTTGGTACACCGACGTCAGATTGTACCAGGCAAATTTCCCTGCCCCAGCTGCTGCACCGCCGAAAGAAGTTTGCTCCCAGCCATCCACATGCCCAGCGGTTGAATGCTAGCTTGGCAAAATTGCTAGCACTTCAACTGCTGCCTTTTCAGTTGGTAGACTCTGCCCCCTTCCGTGAGTTTGTGGAATGTGCGGTTCCTCAGTGGCAGGTACCCAAACGACACTTTTTCTCACGGAAGGCGATTCCGGCTCTCTACCGGCATGTGGAAGGCAATGTCCATGCCTCGCTGGACAGGGCGGTCAGCGGTAAGGTGCATATTACCGCTGACTCATGGTCCAGCAGGCATGGACAGGGACGTTACTTAAGTTTCACGGCGCATTGGGTGACTCTGCTGGCAGCTGGGAAGGATGCAGGACAAGGTGCAGTAGTGTTGGAGGTTGTTCCGCCACCACGCCTCCAAAATGCTGATTGTGACACACCTCTCTCCTCCACCCCCTCCTCTTCTTCTTCCTCCATGGCCTCTTCCTCGGAACCAGCGGTGCTCCGTAGGCGTTCAAGGGGCTACGCAAGTACGCAGGCCAAAAGATGCCATGCGGTGCTTGAGCTGGTGTGCTTGGGGGACAGGAGCCACACTGGGGCAGAGGTTCTGTCAGCTCTGCAGGGGCAGGTTCAGAGGTGGTTGACGCCACGCCAACTTAAGGCAGGAATGGTGGTTTGCGACAATGGCACCAACCTCCTCTCTGCCCTCCGACAGGGACAACTGACCCATGTGCCCTGTTTGGCTCACGTCCTTAACTTGGTGGTGCAGCGGTTCTTGGGCAGGTACCCGGGCTTACAGGATGTCCTGAGGCAGGCCAGGAAAGTCTGTGTGCATTTCCGCCGGTCATATAATGCCAGTGCTCGGCTGACGGACCTCCAAAAGGAGTTTAACCTGCCCAAGAACCGCCTAATCTGTGACATGCCCACCAGGTGGAACTCGACATTGGCCACGCTGCAGCGGCTGCACACGCAGCAGAGGGCCATCAATGAGTACCTGTGCGACTATGGCACCAGGACAGGGTCAGGGGACCTTGGTTTTTTTTCCCCACGCCAGTGGGCCATGATCAGGGATGCATGCACTGTCCTGTCACCATTCGAGGAGGCCACGAGGATGGTGAGCACTGACAGTGCATGCATCAGTGACACTGTCCCCCTTGTCCACCTGTTGGAGCACACGCTGCGTGGAATAATGGACAGGGCACTTGAGGCAGAACAGAGGCAGGAAGAGGAGGACTTCCTTAGCTCTCAAGGCCCCCTTTATCCAGACAGTGTTCCTGCGTGCCCGCCGATCACACAGGAAGAGGACGAGGAGGAGGAGGAGGAGGAAGATTGTGTCAGTATGGAGGTGGAGCCTGGCACTCAGCATCAGCAGTCTTTAAGGGATCAGTCCCAAGGAACACATGGACTTGTACGTGGCTGGGAGGAGGTGGCTGCGGACGTTGTTGTCCTTAGTGACCCAGAGGACTCCGGACCGAATGCCTCAGCAAACCTACGCTGCATGGCCTCCCTGATCCTGCAAAGCCTGCGTAAGGATCCTCGTATTCGTGGTATCAAGGAGAAGGACCAATACTGGCTGGCAACCCTCCTTGATCCACGTTACAAGGGTAAGGTTGCGGACCTTATCTTGCCATCGCAGAGGGAGCAGAGGATGAAACATCTTCGGGAGGCCTTGCAGAAAGGTCTGTGCAACGCGTTCCCAGAGACTGGGAGGTTACAAACTCCTGTTTCTGGACAACGTGTTGCTGAGGCTTCGGTCAGTCAAAGAAGGAGCGGTGGAGAAGGTGGCCGTCTGACCGATGCCTTCAGACAATTTTTTGGTCCGCAGCCCCAAGGTATGATCGGTTCCAGCAACCATCGCCAGCGTCTGTTTTACATGGTGCAGGAATACCTAGGGGCAAGATCAGACTTGGACACCTTTCCCACCGAAAATCCTCTGGGTTACTGGGTCTTGAGGATGGATCACTGGCCAGAGCTTGCACAGTATGCAATTGAGCCACTGGCCTGTCCTGCATCCAGCGTTCTTTCGGAACGCACATTCAGTGCTGCTGGAGGCGTGGTAACCGATCACAGGGTGCGTCTGTCCACTGACTCGGTCGATCGGCTGACCTTCATAAAAATGAATCAGTCTTGGATCACCACCAGCTACCAAGCACCTGATGCTGATGTAACTGAATAATTTTTTTCAGATCCCTTCAAAGACTGCCTATGCTGATGCTGAGTGACTATCCCTGAGTAATTATCCTCTTCCTCCTCAATCATCACGCTGATAGCTTGTAAGAACATTTTTGGTTCTGGGCGCCACCACCAGTGCCTAAGGCACAATTTTTCAGCCCCTGTTTAACAGGGGCGTGTAATTACAATTTTTGATGTAATACTTTGCAGCAGGGCTCGTTCCTGCATTCCAACTAGAGTGTCTGTGAGGGGTTGCAGTGTTGTGGCACCAGCACCAGTGCCTAAGGCCCAATTTTTCTGCCCCTGTCTAACAGGGGCGTGTAATTACAATTTTTGATGCAATACTTTGCAGCAGGGCTCGTTCCTGCGTTCCAACTAGAGTGTCTGTGAGGGGTTGCAGTGTTGTGGCACCAGCACCAGTGCCTAAGGCCCAATTTTTCTGCCCCTGTCTAACAGGGGCGTGTAATTACAATTTTTGATGCAATACTTTGCAGCAGGGCTCGTTCCTGCGTTCCAACTAGAGTGTCTGTGAGGGGTTGCAGTGTTGTGGCACCAGCACCAGTGCCTAAGGCCTAATTTTTCAGCTCCTGTTCAACAGGGGCATGTAATTACAATTCTTGATCTAATATTTCACAGCAGGGCCCTGTGAGGGCTTACAGTGTTTTGGCCACAGCAACACCTAAGGCCCAAATTTCTGCTGAGTATATAGGGCAGGACCCTACTTTCAAACATCTAACTTACAAACGACTCCTACTTGCAAACGGAAGGAGACAACAGGAAGTGAGATGAAATCTACCCCTAGGAAGGGAAATTCTCTCATGTAAGAGTTAATATGGGAAAACAATTTCTCCTTTCCACTGATGCTTTCCAATCCTTGTTCCACAAAAAAACCCAAATTTTCAAAAAACATTTTTCATTGGGACAAAAAAGTGAGGTGAAATCTTCTGAAGAGGAGGAAAGACGCAAAACAAATGTCACAGGGGTGATAACCCTTCCCTATGTTTTCCAAAAAGCTTAGAAAAGATTTTTTGGCTGGAGCTAAACACGTTAAAAATGTTCAAAATTACAAACAGATTCTACTTAACAACAAACCTACAGTCCCTGTCTTGTTTGCACCGCCTGTATACTGCTGTTCAGAGTATATAGGGACCTTTCCTTATTTTAATTTGGGTGCGGGGTTCCCCTTAATATCCATACAAGACCCAAAGGGCCTGGTATGGGACTGGGGGGTACCCATGCCGTTTGTCTCACTGATTTTCATCCATATTGCCATGACCCGACATGACATTAAACCCGCAAGCAGTTTTAAATGAGATTTTTTCCTTTAAAAATGACATTTGGTGCAGGGACTGTTCTAAACATGGGAAACACGCGTCACTTTACAGGCATACTATAGACACCCCCCAGGTACGATATTTAAAGGAATATTTCACTTTTTTTTTTTACTTTAAGCATCATTAAAATCACTGCTCCCGAAAAAACGGCCGTTTTTAAAAGTTTTTTTTGCATTGATACATGTCCCCTGGGGTAGGACCCGGGTCCCCACACCCTTTTTAGGACAATACCATGCAAATTAGCCTTTAAAATGAGCACTTTTGATTTCGAACGTTCGAGTCCCATAGACGTCAATGGGGTTCTAACGTTCGTGCGAACTTGCGGTCCGTTCGCGGGTTCTGGTGCGAACCGAACCGGGGGGTGTTCGGCTCATCCCTACTGTAGAGATATATTGAAAAGCCATCAAACGACTCTGTGGACCACCACACCCCCTCCATACAGGGCCGGTACTACCACTAGGCAAACTAGGCAGCCGCCTAGGGCGCACTGCTGCCTAGGGGCACCCGGCCACTGTTGTTCCTACTCTCTTCTTTCTGCAACAAGCAACTAAGTCTCAGCATCAGCAGGCACCCTGCGATCCGTTCCCACATAGTGTCAGAGGCGCAGTGGCGGTGGAGGACCGTGTCTGTGTCCTGACTCCTGAATGAATGAAAGCAAGCAAACATTCATTGATGGGCACTAGTAGGCTGCATTGATGGGCACTAGTAGGCTGCATTGATGGGCGCTAGTGAGGCTGCATGGATGGGTGCTGGTAGGCTGCATTGATGGGCGCTGGTGAGGCTGCATTTGATGGGTGCTTCATTAAAAAAGGTGGGGTATACATGGGCAGGGCAAAGGGGGTGGAGTCAGGGGTGGAGCCAGGAGGGGTGCGGCAAAATGAGGTTTCGCCTAGGGTGTCAAAAATCCTTGCACCAGCCCTGCCTCCATACAATGACCAACTTCAAATGCCATATACTGGAACAGGGTTTTTAAGGTACAACATTCATGCTTTAGATATGTATCCTGCTCAAGATATGTATCCTGCTCATCACAGACTTTGCTGAAAAATCCGTAAGTGCTGGCCTGGCTCATGGCACTCCAGCAAATCAGTTAGAAAAGGAAATGAATCACTGCACTTCAGGCTGCAGCAACTTTCCTTATGTATAGTATCAGGGGTCATCTCTGACATGTTTTGCACCAATGATGCTGTAATTCATTTCCTTTTCTGATTATATCTCCACTTACTATCCTTCAATTCCCCATTTCCAAGATTGTTATGAAAGGTACAGTATAATATTTTATTACTATAACTATTTTATGTAAAAAACATGCCATTCATGGATAAATATGAAGTTTTAGGGACATATCAAAGCTGAAAATATTAAAGATGAAGCTGGATTAGTGAGTGATGATATTTTTCAGCACACAGCCACCTTCCTTTGCAGTTATCCTACAGACGAAGACTGCCAACTGACACTTCAAAAAGCCTTCGTCAATAATAGATGGCCATCTCAACATAAGCTAATCTGTAACATGTGAAGCAGGAGCACAGTGCTGTTGAGCAGACTAAAGCACTGTAGAAATAAATTATACTTTTTAAATTCACCTTGCAATTGAAATGTAATGCGCAGTGGAAACCCATACATTTTGTCGCCCTGTATTTAAATCTCTGTCTCTATAGCTGAAAGCTGCATAACATAAGAAACTCATGACACTGTCTTGTGTTCAGTAACTGGAAATAATTATTTGGCAACATTATTCAGTACAGACTAGGAAAACATGCTACTTTATCTCATTAGTGAACAACCTTAAGTCTGATGTAGTGTCCTCCTTAGAGTCAGGTTCCCTTTGATCAATTTTAGTCATAAAGGCCAAAACTACATTTGATCATGGGTTGGCTGAATAATAATAAATCCAGATAACAAAAGCATTTGCAAATAGGTTTAGGGTAAAGTTGAATTGTTAAACTATTAAATTACCTTTGATTGCAGTGATGTAATAATTAAAACAGCAAATTGACTTGATTTCATCCTTTTGTAACTCACTACAGCAGAAGTCAGACTAGGAGAGGGAGGGGCAATGTATTACTCCAATCAGCTGTGTTGTATTCACATATAGGAGAGCAGAGAAAATACTTGATTTGTTTTTTACTGCATTTATTACTGTACAAGCACAGGCTGGGGGCTGAAAAAGTGGTCTAGCTCTGTTGCCTAACTACAACAGAGACAAGTTTGGCCAAAAGACCTGGTTGTACTGTTTTGGAGAACTACGTAAACACTATGACTGGATGAAAGGAAATTTGAAAGACGGAAATCATACATGTATTTAGTCGTTTGTCTGGTGTTTGGCATTAAATCCATAAATATACTCCAGTGAATGTTTAGGCCTACAGAAATATAAATAACTGAAGTTATTTATTTGGAAGATGGGAGAATTAGGGGCCCTATAATCTACCAATCCACCTTCACTGCCTTTTTCTGTTCCATCTAACAGTACCTGTACATTGAGGCTAGTGTAAACGCTTTACTGTTCCCCCAATAGGCATTGCAGATAAAACGTTTAAATATAAATGTAATTTTTTACAGAGTTTCACAGCTGCTATCTAGGAGAGTTGTGATATCAGAAAGGGAGTAAATCAAATCTTACAATGGCATCTATGCACAAGTACTGTTACAGGAATAGCGCTGTACTTGTGATCTTTAAATTAATTACTCTTTCCACTATATAAAATTAAAGCAGGCCTGTTACCAAAGTAAAATACAATATAAACTGACATCGGCCAGCTAAAGAAGCAGATAGGTCCTCACTTTTCCAGCAAGTTGGGACACAAATCCTAAAGTACAACTAAAGGTTCATGTATGAAAGTCTAAACAATTCGCTTACTATGTGATGCGCAGACCTCATAAACTAAATATAAATAATGGTCCCTTGACCTGAGCCAAATTCTTCTTCATTTGTGTCTCACACGCTCACCCTCCAAAATACTGCAGCTAACAGTGGGAGGGTTTCCGAAGCAGAGGCAGTGTTGTTAATCTAGGAAGCAGGGGACAGGATGAGGTGTAGTCAGTGTCTGACTGTCAAGCTACAGACTTATGAATCAGCAGTGACAACCCCCTACAACATCTTCATATTTCACTGCACTGCAAGCAGGCATGGCCTACAAGAGAGTGGCAACTCTGCTCTAAATTCAGAAGCAGTGAAGCATTGTTACCACTCCATCACAGGATGTGTGTATGATAGCATGCTGTACACTTTGGTTTATCTTACTATTCCCTATAGTGACGTAGGGGTTGGCAGGAGAAACCACAGTGCCAGTGGGGACATGCTACCCTATATATCTAGAGGTGTCGAAAAGCAACAGTGCACTGAGACCATCAAGAGTGCAAAAATGTGCCCACTGTAAAGGGGAGTATTAAAATGCTTCTTTTACAGAGTACTGTATTTTTTTACCTGACACTAAAGTCTCTTTAAAGCAGGGGTCTCAAACTGGTGGCCCTCCAGCTGTTGCGGAACAACAAGTACCATCATGCCTCTGCCTGAGGGAGTCATGCTTGTAACTGTCAGCCTTGCAATGCCTCATGGGACTTGTAGTTTTTCAACAGCTGGAGGGCTCCCAGTTTGAGACCCCTGCTTTAAAAGCAGGGGTCTCAGTTCACCTTTACCAGAAAGCTGACAACAAAAACACCACTGCCGTGAAAACAGTAGTGATGTAAACAAGAGAGTGGGACTTTATATGAAGCTCACAATGACAAAAATGAATAGAGTGGTGGAAAAATAAAATGACTCAATGATACATAAATATATGTTTACATACATTGAGTTCCATGTACAAAGAAATGCACCCATAACTTGGTGCCAATTGCTGACCTGGCAATCATTAATAATAACATGTTTACAAACAATTATATTCATGTAAAATAAAGGGTCCACCATATTCATAGTTGGATATGCATGTTAAAATAATCTGCACGGTCAATAGTCTTTTGATCCCTATCAGAATAAGAATAATATAGACACATATCTTGGTGGGTGTGTAGCTTATACACCATATCTATTAGCTTGACGCGTTTTGCGGCTTTAAACCGCTCTTCAGGAGCAGACATGTGATGTATCTGCAATGGGAGAATGAATTAACTACATAAGTTTACTATGTCAGTTTACTATGTCACTGCTGTTTTCACTGCAGTGGTGCTTTTGTTGTCAGAATGACAGGGATGGAGGCACATGACTATACCCAGTCATGGCTTCATTTAAAGTCCCAATTTCCCCAATCCCCCTCTTTAAGTTTACCAGAAAGTTAACTATGCATATAAGGGGTCTATGTAGATAAAAACAAACTGTGCATTTCTGACTAAAGTTGAATAATGTCCTTGCTATAGGTGTAGGACATCTATGAACCTCATGAATCCTGACTAGAATAATCCCAGGATGTTGCTAAGTGAGGCCTAGTCATTACTGCTCACCTCCAACATCACAGTTGTGAGCTCTCAAACACTGAGCTCAGAACTACTGCATCAGGGGTGAGAAAGAGCCATGTGAGGGGGTTTGAATCAGAGAAAGAGCTCACTCCTGTGATTGTGGAGCTAAGCAGTAACAAGTAGGCCTCACATGCACTATATTGTCAAAGATATTGGGACGCCTGCCTTTACACGCACATGAACTTTAAAGCGGAGTTCCACACAATTTCCAAAGTTCATCTTATTATCATGCCAGCACTATATACATTGTCAAATGGAAATAGTTTTTTTCTTCCAAAGGGTTACCTCTTTAGGCTTTATTTATGTGGCATTTCCTGTCTCAGCCACCCGCAGGTATCGCCGTCATAACCGGCGGCGCATTGTCTCCTGGGGCGGCGCACTGTCTCCTGGGAGCTAGGAATCAATATTCCCAGGAGTCAGTGTGGCTAGCCGCCACTAATTATCGCAAGCTTCCGAAACCGGAAGTGACGCAATGATGTGTGCTCTTGTTTATCTTCGTTGCCAACACAATTGGGCGGGCAGTTCCGGCGACGCCGCCCGTTGTGATGGCAACGTCGGAAGCTTACGGCAATGCGCACAGTACATAATGTGCATGCGCGGGAACGGGCGGTGCATGCTGGTAGCTCAGCATGCATCGTATCTGGAACTGTCTGCTTGTGGGCTTCACATGCCCACAGGCAAGATGAAAACTTTCCTCAAGAAATGATATAACTTTGTTTTTTATTTGAAAGCGGACATCGGGGGATATATTGGATAAAAGAAGTGAGTGTTACATTGTCATTATATAAATGTACGAATTGTTTAATAAAAAAAATTGAATAGACATTGGAACTCCGCTTTAATGCATCCCAGTCTTAGTCTATAAGGTTCAATATTGAGTTGGCCCACCCTTTGCAGATATAACACCTTCAACTCTTCCAGGAAGGCTGTCCACAAGGTCAGGTACTGATGTTGGATGAGAAGGCCTGGCTCACAGTCTCCGCTCTAATTCACCCCAAAGGTGTTCTATGGGGTTGAGGTCAAGACTCTGTTCCTCCACCCCAAAGTCGCTCATCCATGTCTTTGTGAACCGTACGGACTAAAGCCTCGTACACGCGATGCGATTGTTGGCAGGGGATTGTTCTGCAGAATTTTTTTATTGTGCAGAAAAAAAAATAAAACAAATTAAGTTAGAGATGCTATCTGCCATCCAAATAGAAAGAACTTAACCAAAAAGTGCATTCTATGCATACACAAATATAGAAAATATAACAAATAAAATCATTATAGAAAAAAAAAAATAGTAAGTGGTGAAAGGGTGAAAATCCCGGCCTTGTTGGGGGTCTTGTGGCTGGAATTAACAAACAAGATATTTGGGGGGCACACCCTAAAAAATGCATTAAAGATGGTGCAGCCATAAGACCATACAACAGAACAAATTATTACAGCATACACATGCAAAAAAGACATTTACCTCCTGCAAGGCTATTTAAAACATCTAGACATTTTCAAAAAACATTATAAAAAAATATGGGGATTTGGTCACACCATATTGTTATATGGTGCTTAAGCCCACTTACTGCGACAAAGTACCCCATGGTTAGTGGGTCCTACATTATCCATAGACTGGGAGACCCTGCTTCTCTGAACCATGGAAGCCATACACTCCTCTATATGGGAGAACTAAAGGTCTCCACCTATCACACAGGTGGACGCTAATGAGAGGCACTGATGAGGGAGTGGGGTGCTCCTGCCCAAAAGGATTTGGTCAGAATACATACAATAGAGAAACATGAAATTTCGGGGGCACACCCTAAAAGATTCATTAAAGATGGTGCAGCCATAAGACCATACAACAGAACAAAATATTACAGCGCACACATGCAAAAAATACATTTACCTCCTGCAAGGCTATTTAAAACACCTAGACATTTTCAAAAAAGACATTATCAAAAAATATGGGGATCTCCCAGTCTATGGATAGCGAAGGACACACTAACCATGGGGTACTTTGTCGCAGTAAGTGGGCTCAATCACCATATAGCAATATGGTATGACCAAATCCCCATATTTTTTGAGAATGTTTTTTGAAAATGTCTATGTGTTTTAAATAGCCTTGCAGGAGGTAAATGTCTTTTTTGCATGTGTGCGCTGTAATATTTTGTTCGTTTGTGGCTGGAATTGCCACTGACCGCCATGCTGCTGTGGTGGGTGGGGTGGCTGTGGTGTGTGGGTTGGCTGTGGAGGTGGGGCCACAAAATCCGAAATGTGTGTGCTTTCAGAAATTTGGCCCCTCACCCCCTTGTTGAGGAGCTGCAGGATGAGTTCCTCACACCTGCTCCTTTGCTCACTGGCCATCTGCCTTAATTTATTGGCAGTCACACACCCAAATGCCTCAGCCTCATCTTGGTAAGTACAGAGCGCAGTAGTGGCCTGACTGAGGAAGGAAGCTGTGGCCTCCTCCAGATTCCTGCTCTTCCTGGCCCTTTTAGCAGCAAGAGGGCATAGGGGAAGGATTCCGTCTGGCTGCTGGCCGCTGGTTCCTCCAGACTGACACTTTCCTGTGTATGAAAAAGAAACATAATTAGAATCTTTTTTAGGGTTTGGTCATCAATCACACACAATTTTGATCTCCTCACTGTTGCAAATTGAATGTGGATAAATAGAAAAGACTATCATTCTGACCCCAGCATTTTTCATTCTTGTTCTAATAATTTTTGGTCACTACTGTCTATTGATATGGAAACCACTTTGTTAAGGCAGAAATATTTTACCAATAACATCTAGTTAGCATCATTGTATTTTTGGATACAAATATGTTCAACAATGCTATACCTGGGTCAAGCTGGACTCCTCCATTTTTTTATCCTGTGCATCAGGACCTGTGTGGACCTCAGGAGCTGTGGCCTCAGCATATGTCGAAGGGAGTGTAGACAACAATGAGTTCACAGCTCCTGAGTTCTGTCTGGTCGGTCAAATACCACAGCCTGGGGACATATAGGTCATCCGCTGCTGCTCCTGACCTCTCAGATTCCAGGACCTTGTTCAGCTCCCTTTTAAATGTACTCCTCAGGTTAGCAATTTTTTGCTTTATATAGTTGATATTTGCCCTGAGGTACACTGGTTTGACCAACTGGACCATTTTCTCCAAAGCTGCCTTCCTTAATATTTTATTGGAGTAGTCTCTACTCTTGACCTTCCAGAGATAGGACAGCTCCTGGTAAAGGTCAATGGATTGGGGGAAAAATTCAGGGGAAGTAAATTTATCCGTCATGATCAATGATGTGATGCCTGCAAGACAGAACACAAGACAAACCATAATGTTTGGCTTAACCCATAAGCTGGTCCCAATATAGGTCTCAATCTAAGCAGTATAGGCCACTACCCACCTATGCCCCAATTTCCAATTATGCCTCCTTTCTTACGTTGGCGATCGTTCCTCCTCTACTCCAGGATTGTTCCTACGACCGTTCCATTGACTGTGCATTCTGGCTTTATAAACATTGCACATGCGTCAAACTCCGCTCTCAGTGCGTCATGATGCTGGGGCGTGACCATCTCTCTTCTGCATGCGACACAGACAACGGAACATTCGGGAAGGACAACATGGCAGATTCGGTGGATTACAGCCAGCCCTGTGGTGGTGGAGCTCATAGGAGGCACAAAGCAACCCCAAGGAAGCAAGGGTGAGATGGTGGAGAATGATGGTGCGCATCCTAGAGAAGCACAATTACGACTGCAAGCTGTGCAATTACGAAAGGCTCAATAGCCGAAAGAACCTAATTTTGGAGAAGGTCATCGCCATTTTGCATTGCAAATTTTTGGTGGAATGATCAAAGAACCAAATCCGAAAACGATGGTCTGATCTCAAACACTGTAAACAAGACCAGATGGAGTACATACATCACAAAAAGTAAGCAATATTTGTATCTAAACTATATGTATATATGGAAATTAGCTGTCTGTATATGTTCTTTAAACAAGAAGCTCTAGAGAATTCTATATAAGCTTTTCTTAAATCTTTGTATGACTTGGGATTCCAAAGATGAAGGTAAATATAAAGCATATAAGAACATCCTTATTTGGTCATGTTTTTGGACATTCCTTTTTGTTTTTTGGAATTTATTGTTTTTTATCTTCTTTCAATATAGAGGCACCAAAAAAGGAGGCTCCAGCCAAGCCACCACAAGGGACGAAGGGAGGCTACCCTTGCTCGGGCCCCAACAGGGGAGGAAACAAGGCCATTTTCCCCCAAAAAACATAAGTGCCAACTTCAAACACACTCATTTAGCTACCGACAGGGGTGTTTCTAGGTGGGCCAAAGGCCATGGGCCATGGGCTTAGGGCAGAACTTAAGGGGTAAAGAACACTTTCTGGTTGCTGCCTGGCTCATCAGTGTCCATTAATGCAGCCTTACCAGTGTAGACATGGGTAGAAGAGAGGCCCCGGGGCTCCCAGTCACAAAGAGTCACGCCTGCTACAATGGTCAACATATACCCCGTATCCCATAGGAGACAAGAGGGGTGGGGGACAACTGCAGGATTTTTTCAATGTTGGCACTTGTCAAGTGTTTGCCTTCTGGTAAATGCCATCACCTTCCCTTTTTTATGCAAAAAAACAGAGTGCAGCATGGTGGAGTCCACTAGTCAGGAGCAAACATTGACATCAGACCAAGTGCAAGGTTGGTCAACTAATGTAGCAAAATGGATGCTAGAAACAGATGTGACTTGGGGTGGTTTAATGAATGGTGTATTTTTTTTAGAGGAAAGTGAGTGGTCATCTCACCCAGGATGTGTCTTTGGAGCCATGGGATCTGACTCCTGGACCCAGCACAGACATTGCCATTGTGGTTGTCAAATCCCCTGACGTGAGTCACAGTGATGGCCAAAGCAAACCAGAAGAGGAAGAAAGTCTTTGGGAGCCTCTTGTTTGCGCAAGTAAGTATTCTTGGAATCTTGCTTCAAATGTGTATACATGTCGAGTGTTTAGATGTCCAAACCAAACACCCACTCCACACTTTACCAAAGTATGTAGTGCCCGAACATTAGCATGGAGAAGGAAGAGGTGGCAGGAGCTGGCAGTGTTGCTAGGTACCCGAGTTTGGGAGACCCAGACACCAGGGCCAGGATTATAGAGTAGTTGCAGTGTGTACATTCCTAGTAGTGTAGGTGTCTGAAGGGGAATCAGATTGCAAGCAACAATAGACTGGGTAAGTAAGTATTTCCTGAATTTGACTAGTAACTTGACCATATCTCACTATGTAGGACCTCAGCCACTTGACCATGTTTCCTTTAAAACTTTTTACTCTTCTTACTAATTCATGATCTTCCACGATGTACTATTGGCAGAATGAGTGCAGATATGTTGCACTGTTTGAAGGACCTGGAGCAAATCAAGGAAGCTGCCACTGCTTTAGCAAAGAATAAGAGATTTTGTGGACATGCTTGCCAAATATTAAATTTCCTCTTGCCTGATCTGAAGGTTATTGTTCCACTTGTTGGCTCCTGTTTGCCCTTTTAATAATTACCATGTTTTTATGACTTTTAAATGTGAAAGTTTAGTGACAGAACTCAGTGTTTCTACACTTCACTTCTCTAGGTGTACCACCAGGTCCTGTTTTCTAGATTTTCCTCAGTCTAAAAACAACTGTGCGACTTACTAACAGTGAAAATGACAACATCACCTGTGCCAAATTCAAGAAACCTCGAAAACATGACCTGGGTTTGCATCTCGAGGAGGAGAGTTGGCAAATACTGCCCTAACTAATGTGAATTGTAATGTTTATGTGTTTTTTAGAATCTAAAACCCCAAATTTGAAGGTGCCCCCAAATTGGGCTTTAACATTCTTATTTCCCCCATGATCTCATGCCTAAAATGTGTGAAGTTCCATACATCTATTTTTCAAAAACCCCAAAACACACAGTGGGGATTTACTAAAACTAATGCACTTGGAATCTGGTGCAGCTGTGCATGGTAGCCAATCAGCTTCTAATGCCAGATTGTTCAATTAAGCTTTGACAATAAAACCTGGAAGCTGATTGGTTGCTATGCAGAGCTGAGCCAAAATCTGTGTGCAACAGTTTTAGTAAATCCCACCCCCTGTGTCAACATGTGCTATCTCCCATCACAGGGTATGAATGGACGTGTTTTGGGGGTGCAACCCTATCCTCATAACTAAAGTAGCTCAGAGGAAGGGTTCGCACCCCAGAAACATGTCCATTGATACTCCGTGATGGAAGATAGCATATGTTGACACACTGTGTGTTTTGTGGGTTTAGAAAAATAGATGTTTGTAACTACACATTTTAGGCATGGGATCATAAGGGACATTTAATAGTTATGCTTCTACGTGAACGTGGCTTCAAATTTTAGCTTTTAGAGGGATGAGATCACCCCATCTGAGGAAGGCAACATCCACACAGTCTTGGGATACTAATGTCTCGTTTGGCCTTCACTTTACCAAACTCGAACTTTGTAAGTTACTGAGTTTGGGATGTGTATCTAATGTTTTAGAACATGCCTGTTTAGCCACAAAAAAGGAGAAATAATGCAAAGCATACATGTTATAAACCAAGATGTTGGTTTGTTTTAAAACCTTAAAACGTGAATGTGTTGTGAATGAGCTTTGAGCAAAATGTTTTTTACTAAACAATGTGTGGCTTATTATTTCATTGCTCAATACCAGTGTATTTTGTATGTTGTTACAGTGACAATGTGCTCTTAAATGTGGACAACTCCTGAAATGTTTAGGCCTCAAAAAAAATAAAGGCGTTGTAAAGGCATAATGTTTTTGAACTTCATGCATTAAATCCATTAAGAACAAAAACATGTGTGTGTGTAGCAGACCCACAGCACACCATAATAGTTAGGTGAAGAAGATAGTGTTACCTCATGTAGCATTTAATGTACATTTTCACTATAAACGCAAGTGGCCAAAATAAAGCCCATTTGGGTAGATTTTAGACATATACGAAACACAGACAACAGTAGTTCAAATGAAATAGGAGTTTATGATCTTCCAAAAAAATTATAAATTATCAGCTAGAATTTGCTGCCAAGACACTGCCCCTCTACCCACAAAATATTCAAGGTATTTACATAGTTACATAGTTGCATAGTTAGTCAGGTCAAAAAAAGACACAAGTCCATCCAGTTCAACCTTAAAAACAATAAATAAATAAAATAAAAAATATCGTACAATCCAATATACCCAATTTTATACCCTCAGTTGATCCAGAGGAAGGAAAAAAACACCAGCAGAGCATGCTCCAATTTGCTATAGCAGGGGAAAAAATTCCTTCCTGATCCCCCAAGAGGCAATCTGATTTTCCCTGGATCAACTTTACCTATAAATATTAGTAAAACATTTACTAAAACATTTACAAAATCTCTGGCAATTTGTGAGGGCAATCCAGCATGGGTATTTTCAATAGCCTCAGCATGCCCACAGACGGACAAGCTGCAGCCTCTTCAGCTGGGCCTGACACTGCAAGTTCCATGTCACTTGGCAGTGAGGCTAGGTAGCTGGTAGCATTCCTCCTTAAAAAATTATGGAGAATAAAGCAGCACAGGACCACATGATTTACCTTGTAGAGTGCCAGGTTGATTGGAGTCAAAAACAGCTTGAAAGACTCGATAGGATGCCAAAGGCATTTTCAACCACCCTTCTGGCATGAGAGAGACTGTAATTGAAGATTCTCTGCTCTGGGGTGAGGTTCCTCATAGGAAATGGCTTCATCAGATGTTCCCCCAGAGCAAAGGCCTCACCTGCCATGAAAACAAAATTGAGGCCCTCAACATTCTCCTCAGCAGGTGGCAAGTTTAGGGTGCCATTCTGGAACCACTTGTAGAACTCTGTCTGCATAATCACTCCTCTGTCAGAGTTGTGGATGTTCTTCCCAACATCCAGATACAGGAACTCGTAGTTTGCAGACACTACAGCTAGCATGACTATGCTGCAAAAGCCCTTATAATTAAAATGATAGGAGCCAGAGTGGGTGGTGGTACAATCCAGACATGCTTGCCATCAATAGCACCACCACCATTGGGAAAATCCCACTGATGATGGAACTGGGCTGCAATGTCCTGCGATAGCTCTGGGTTGGAAGGAAACTGGATTAAAAAAAGAAAAAAAGAAATGACTACTTCTGCACATAACATTGCAAGCAGATTTGACACAAACATGCTTAGCCAACATAAGGATACACTTATATGAGTATTTAAAGACAAAAGTGGAAGGTCAACTTATCTGATTACCCCCCTTGGGGGGCCATTAGACGCATTTTAGGGGGGGGGGTTAATGGGAAGATGTTTTGGACAGGTAACCCTCTCCACTTCCATGAGAGCTCTTTACATAAATAATTAGTGATACTTTGGCCAGCGCCTCCTTACTTACACTATTGGCAGCCTAGTGGACGGGTAAGAAGTGTCATAATTGAAAAAGATGAATACACACTGTCCAAATTGCAGCACTGATATGGAATTTTATAGATAGGCAACTCCTCATATTGATTAGTGGTTCCAAATTAATAATAACTACTGCAGTAGGGAACAGACACAAAAGATACACTCCGCATCTTTCCAAATAACTGTTCTGCTTTATTATGACGCAATTGAAAGTTTTTATACACATGATTACATAGGTATCACATTAATATTACAATTGTGCATTTATGGTAACGAGGGGCGTAACATAGGCAGACTAATTCTAATCAGGACTAAAAAGAATGCAATGAAAAAAACATGCAATGAAAACTTATTAGTGCTATGTGCAAAGTGAGGGCAGGGAGCAATACATACAAAATAGAATACAATTATTTACAGAACTTTCAAATTTCCTTTACAGTCTCCTCTCTTTTAAACAATATTTTGATCACTAACCATACCTGCTATCTCCTTTGGCCAGGACTACCTCCACCTAAGTGTGTGAAGGTTTCAGGTTAAAGAGGCAAAACTCCATTGTGGAGAATATAATAACTGAGCAGCTTTTTTCATTACAAAATGACTTTTCATTGTGAAAAACAAATGATTGATAAGACATATTTACTGAGTACTGGCTGTACACTCCTGTGGCCAGAATGGCCCTCTAGCTTAATAGTTGCCCCCTGTGGACCACTTATTCTTCTCGTTCTGGGGTCCTTAAAGTTGAATTATTAATCCCAGCTATACTGGGCCAGAACTAGGGTAGAATCTGTGAGTTGCACAGACCCAGCAACTGTCCAGGGGTGTAATGCAGCATCCTTATGCCCCGTACACACGGTCAGATTTTCCGATGGAAAATGTCCGATCGGAGCGTGTTGTCGGAAATTCCGACCGTGTGTGGGCTCCATTGGACTTTCTCCATCGTATTTTCCGACACACAAAGTTTGAGAGCATGCTATAAAATTTTCCGACAACAAAATCCGATCCTTTAAATTCCGATCGCGTGTAGACAAATCCGACGGACAAAGTGCCACGCATGCTCAGAATAAATTAAGAAACTAAAGCAATTGGCTATTGCCCTGTTTATAGTCCCGACGTACATGTTTTACGTCACCTCGTTTGGAACGATCGGATTTTACGACAACTTTGTGTGATTGTGTGTATGCAAGACAAGTTGGAGCCAACATCCGTCGGAAAAAATCCATGGATTTTGTTGTCGGAATGTCCGATCAATGTTTGACCGTGTGTACGGGGCATTAGAGTCACCTGGTCTGCTTCCATGTGTGAATTTTAATGTTAGTATGGCTACCTCAGCAAGAACCTGGAAGGCTGAAAACAGCCAATCAACTTAACTTAGCATGCTTGATTGGTTTACCTGCTGAAGTAAAAACAAACTTCTGGCCCTTCAAATGGAAGCAAAAGCTCTCTATATGTTGACTATCTATATAAATATATACTCTTTTTTATAGCTCACAGGCTTGCTAAAACATGAAGCTCAGCTTCTTGGGCTGGGGAAGAAGGACCCAATGACTCTGAATATAGAGCATCCTTCTGGGTGATAAACTGCATACTTAGTATGGGTATTGCCATCCTCAGTATAAAACCGGGATCAAATCTACAAAAAATGAAATACCTGGGTCTTCAGGGAGTGTGTCCTGCACTGGGCTCACAGCAGCTGATTCCTAAGTCATCAATTTAACACATGTGGTTTCTTTTGCCTCCTCCAATAGAGGCAATAAGGTGGCTGGATTCAAATGTGCGCATTTTTCATTGTTAGATTTGTACATAAACAAACAAAACACATTCATATTTTGAACCTTTCATTAGACAAACATTTAGTTAGCTGTATATTTGCTGCGCAGAATGTGGGACCATTAAAAATTAAATATTTGACCAAAATAATGTCTGTAACTTTGTCTAATAGCACCTTTGCATAAAGCTACAGCTCTGATATATCGGGGTGAACCCCTCATTACTGGGTCCGGCTTGCATAAATATATTACAATGGCTTGTTTTCTATCATGCGGTTTGTGTAAGAACTTCAGTTTCATGTTTCAAAAAGACAACTTTTTCCTGGCAATATTATAATTTCTCATAACTTGATCTGTTGTTAGTTTTAGCTAACACAAGTACTAAGTTTCCATCTGACATTAGTTTCCTGATGTCATAACATAATACTGTAAATGATAACACTACCCTGCGCTCATGAAGAGATGTCCAATAAATCCAAAGTATTCTTCTGCTTTTACCACGACACTTGCAAGGAAAAGGGGCACATCATTTCACAAGCCACACATTCTGCTTTGGATTTCAAAATTAAAAATTAGTAAAAACAAAAAGGGCCAACAATCTGTATATGACAAAACAGAAAGCTCTCAGCCAGCTCAAACACTATAAAACAACTGTCTGCAGGTGGCATCTATCCTAATAGGGTGTATGGACTTGATGTGATGGGTTTGTTGTTATGCCGCGTACACACGAGTGGACTTTTTGACGGACTAGGTCCGACAGTCTTTCCGACGGACTTTGCAGCGTAGGTCTGCCGGACTTTCAAACGAATGGACTTGGACACACACAATCACACCAAAGTCCGAAAGATTCGTACGTGATGACGTACAACCGGACTAAAATAAGGAAATTGATAGCCAGTAGCCAATAGCTGCCCTAGCGTCGGTTTTAGTCCGTCGGACTAGCATACAGACAAGCGGATTTTTCGACCGGACTCGAGTCTGTCGGAAAGATTTGAAACATGTTTTATTTCTAGCCCCTGTTGGACTTTTGGGAAAAAAAAGTCTGCTGGAGCCCACACACGATCGAATTGTCCGACGGAGTCTGGTCCACTGGACCAAGTATGCCGGAAAGTCCGCTCGTGTGTACGCAGCACGATATTTAAATTTTATTTATTGTTACTCTCACATCATGGACCGTACATCAAGTTACTATCAGAACTTTAGAGAAAAGGGAGGGGGGTCTTCAGAGACTAACATCACACACAAGATGTAGAACTAAAGGTTCCAGCATTCACACACATACACAAAATATCCCTCTTTAATATTTTCCTGCATTAAATTCTGCTTTACTTATTTTGTTCTGCTATCCTTTGCATCCCATGTATTGTAATGCACTTCACATACTCTAGCTTCTATGATTCTATGATCAGACGGGCAGACATAGTGCTCATCCCATCTTCCCTCTCGACAACATATAAAGTATTCTATTTTGACTCACATTTCTCTGTTTTGACTTTACTAGTAGTAGTGCCTGACCCTAAATTCATCCCACAACTTAAAGCGGAGTTCCACACAAATCGATGGACCCCGGGACAGGTGAGTGGCCATTTATTAAAAGTCAGCAGCTGCAGTATTTGTAGCTGCTGGCTTTTAATTTTTTTTTTTTTTGGCGGTTTAGGTGGACTCCCTCTTTAACATCAAAATGTCCCTTTCTGTCTAGTGTTAATTGTCACCCTTGATATATCCTGCTCACATAGATAGCTGTTTCTCTAGCTGTTTACTCTGCATGATTCTTTGTCCCTGTGGACTTTGGTGGTTACCCAGTTGCCCATTGTGGATTCCTGTCCACTTTAACCATTAATCTAGGGGCTCAGTATAGGTGGAACCGCACCTTCGGTTCATACATTTTATAGCGCACCTCTTGCACTGGGCATTTTTGAGGGTCTCTTACCCTTCATTACCTTACTTAATTTAATGCCCATAATGACTGGCCAGTCTTTTTTCTCTTCTCTACTTGTGCCTATACCCTCTTGCTTCTAAACTACTTTATCTAGCAGATGTACTACATATACCTGTGAACAGCACTATTCTTCCCTTTCTTATATATAACACTCCGATGGACAGTAGACAGTGACAACATAACATATAACCACCAATCAATACAGTTCGAGTAAGGGGAGTAAAATAGGTACCATTTGTCCCGAAAATGCCTCACCGATCAAGGAAGTCTGATAACTTAAATATAAGCAAACGGCTTACCTCAGCCAGCTGATTAGCAGAAATTCCCGGATCGTCTCAAGCTTCTCGTTTCGGATTCTCAGGATCACCTGTAAATCTCCTCCTAGGCAAAGCTCCCCATCTGATATGGAAATTTATAGATAGGCAACTCCTACCCTCATATTGATTAGTGGTTCCAAATTAATAATAACTACTGCAGTAGGGAACAGTTATTTGGAAAGATGTGTATCTTTTGTGTCTGTTCCCTACTGCAGTAGTTATTAATAATTATTAATTTGGAACCACTAATCAATATGAGGATAGGAGTTGCCTATCTATAAATTTCCATGTCAAGCACATTTTGACATTATGATTTAACCTATCAATATAATAGGAGCTAAACAATTAAGAAGTTTCAATTTGTGGGTAATCAGGCAGGCCCTTGCACTACATGGTTTGGGGAATTTATACAGAAATATGAACACAAAAGAGGGACAGTGTGTATGGGTTTTGAAAAGTCAGCAGATAGAGTATTTGGATCTGTTGACTTTAGGATTTCTGGGGGGAGGGAGGGTTCCAAATAAGTTTGGGCCCCAAAAAAATGGCCTCTTGCACTCTGCCTGAATTTAAGGACAACAATAACATTTGTACACATTTTAGGGGTTGCTTAGGGTAAGCCCCAAAATGTAGCTGACAAAATACATTGTTAAATTACTAGGCTGTTTGTGTATTGGCCCAGGATAGCATGCTGGGAGGTTGGTGAAGGAAAATATGCATGTAGGCCAAAAAAGGAACAGGAAAAGCTTACAGCATGCATGAGGACAGAGAGGACATTCACAGCATATTACAATATTGAGAATTTTGTAATCAACAAATTAATACAATACATTAGCAAACATAAATACATAGAATGTGATTTAAAAAGGTAAAAACTTACCCTAATATAGTCCTTTGTCATGGTTATTCAATAAAGTTTTCTCTGTCAGTTTACCTGTCTCCATGTGTTCATCTCTAAAGACCAGCTGCCTCTCACCTGACTGGTTTTATAACCTCTCCTCTAAGCATGGCCCCACCCCAGGCCCTATCATGGAACCCTATATTAACCTGTGCACTGCAAAGCAGCAGTGCTGATCAACCATTGTGTGTTAGCCTCCATGTGCACTTGCTGTGTTTCCTACGTCTGATTCCTGTTACCGACTTTGGCCTTGTCTCGACTCTCCCTGTCTGCTTGTTACCCTGACCTTTGGCGTGTTATGTTTATTCTTGTCTGCTAGTCGCCCTGACCATTGGCTTACCCCTTATTTCCCTGTCGTTCCAGCCTGCTGCCTCCTTCCTCTTCTCCTGTAGTCTACGGTGAGCGTGAGCTGTGAGACCCTGGGGGCCGCGACCTTGAGCCAGACTGCAACGCAGTCCATCCTCACCACTAGAGGCTCTGGTGAACACCCGCTGGCTCTTAGACTCCGCGCCCTGGGGAATCTATGCTCTAGCTCCCACTGGGATCAATGTTAGTTATCATGTAGACCTGCTTCCTGAACCTTCCAGGGTTCAATCCGCAGCAGTCAGTCCTAGGGTTCACTACCTTAGCAGTGCACTTCCGACTCCTACAGAGTGCATCTGTCACCTGGTCCCAGGTGACCTGACATCCTTCTGCAGGACTTGAATAGGGGCTGAGCAGGTCTCTGGAATAATGACTCCCAAAGCCCGGGGGGAGATCCCAGTTGTAAACTTGAGGTCCTGGAGACTTCTCCCTGTCGCCAAGTATCGCAAGGTGGCTATGAGCCTTTGCTCTGAAGTCATGGAAAGCCCCATGCATGTGTCCTGCTTCTTTTATAGGGGTCACCAATGCCAAGAGTTGGTGAAAGCAGGGGTCTGTCATCCAGAGATAATTCCGAAAATCTTCCAGATTATTCTCCTGGAGCTCCCGCAGCAATGGCATATGACATAATTGATCACGATTAAGTAACCAATTTTTGGTCCAAGAACTCCTCCTCCTCCTGTTCCAGGGCTGGACTTGGGTCAAAGCAATAACTCCTAGCCCAATAATAACACACTCTCTCCTCCGATTAGGCAACATGGCTGGTTAATGAAAGGCCGCTCAGAAACTAACTGAAAAGCACAAACTGAAAAGCGCGAATCAACACTCACCAAACTTCTACTAACACGAAATTAGAAGAAGGAGCCCAAAGGGTGGTGCTTGAGAAATTAACTTCCTCTTTATAGTCTCGTAGTAAGTTTAGTAAGTCACTACGTTTGTGTTGTTGACCGACAATTTGTGTACCGTTAGTATGCAAGACAAGATCCTGACACGCGCCCTTTTGACAAAAATCAGATGCTCAGTTGGCCAACAATCGTACTGTGTGTATGAGGCTTTAGACTGGGATGACATTAAAGTTCATGCACTTGTAAAGGTAGGCGTCCCAATACTTTTGATAATATAGTGTAGCAACGTCATAGCAATGTCCTGGGAGTCAAGCTTCATGAGGTATGTAAATGGCCTACACTTGTAGCAAGAACATTGTTCATCTTTAGTCAGAGCTGGAGGTTTAAAGATATATTTATAAACAAAAAGTAGAATAAAGAATTTATAACAATTTAGCCCTATCTGGTGTGCTGTACTGCTTTTGCTTTTTCAGGAAAAACCTCTGTTAATCTCATAAGTGTTTTAGGTTAATGTGCTGATGTTGTATAGCTTCCAACATCATTATTATTATTTTGCATAGTGCCAGCCTGCTTTTTAGTGTTTTACAGACACAATGAACCATCCCAAACATTCGATGTCCCAGTGGATCCTACAATCTAGCATTCCAACCACAGGCAAACAAAAATTGAGACAAAGGCTCTAGGGCCAGATTAGGCAGAAGCCAATTAACCTGTATCCTTTTTGATTGCTGTGCTCTACAAACCAGTATATTTGAAAAATGTAAAATCAAAAGTCAAGCCTCAGCTTTCTGACATATTTAGCATCGTTAAACATGTATACTATTTCATCAAAAATAATCAAATCAAGAAGCTCTGATGGTGGGAAGGTTCCTCATCTTAATATCAATATATTTAAAGTATTTTTAAGGTACCATAAAAACAAACCAAAAAATTGATTAACATAACCATTTGATTGAGGTAATGGAGGTTTAAATGGATGTTTTATATATTGTAATGCTGCCCTCAAATTTTCCACTTGCCTACTCACATTTTGCGAGTGGAAAATGAGAGCTGGCGAGCGTGGGTTGCCTTACAGGAGGGGGGGGGGCTAGCACTGCCAGCAGGTGTGGTTGAACAGGAGCTGTTCTCCCAGCCAGAGGAACAGGAGAGGAAGAGTCGAACTGGCCGATCATCAGAGAGCGGGGATTGCATGCTATAACAGTTTTCAGTTTAGTTTGGCTGGCTCCCGGCGCTGCTCGCCATCCCATAAGCCCTGCCTCCTCCCCTCGTGCCAATCACTGTCACATACAGTCCTGCCTCCTCGCCTGGCGCATTTGATAGACTGAACACCGGTCCAATGGGAGGCGGGACTGTGTGACGTGAATGGTGTCAGGGCAAGGAGACGGGGCTGTATGTGACGGTGAGTGGGGCCGGGAACCCAGCAATTAAAATGAAAGCTGTTACAGCAGGCAATCCCCACTCTCTGAGCCAGCTCGACTCTTCCTCTGCACAGGTGAGACCATTGATGGGCACAGGTGAGGTTATAATGATGGGCACAGGTGAGACTATTGATGGGCACAGGTGAGACTATTAATGAGCACAAGTGATATTGACGGGCACAAGTGAGGCTGTAATGACGGACACAGGTGAAACTATTGATGGGCAGAGGTGAGAATATTAATGGGCACAGGTGAGGCTGTAATGACGGGCACAGGTGAGAATATTGATGGGCACAGGTGAGACTTTTGATGGGCAGGCTGCATGGTGGACACAGGCAGGCTGCATTGGTGTACACAGGCATGCTGCATTGGTGGGCACAGGCAGGCTGCATTGGTGGGCATGGGCAGTCTGCATTGATGGACACGGGCATGCTGCATTGGTGGGCAGGCTGCATTGATGGACACAGGCAGGCTGCATTGATGGACACAGGCAGGTTGCATTGGTGGGCACAGGCATGCTGCATTAGTGGGCACCCTGCAGGCTGCATTGGTGGGCATGCTGCATTGGTGGGCATGGCCAGGCTGCATTGGGGACACAGGCAGGCTGCATTGGTGGACACGGGCAGGCTGCATTGATGAAAACAGGCAGGATGAACTGATAGACACGGGCAGGCTGCATTAATGGACAAGGGCAGGCTGCATTGATGGACACGGGCAGGCTGCATTGATGGACACAAGTGAGGCTGCATTGATGGGCACAGGTGAGGCTGCTTTGATGGGCACAGGTGAGGCTGCTTTGATGGGCACAGGTGAGGCTGCACTGATGGACACAGGCAGGGTGCATTGATGGATACAGGCAGGCTGCATTGATGGACACAGGTGAAGCAACATTGATGGACACAGGTAGGCTGCATTGATGAGCACAGGTGAGGCTGCACTGATGGGCACGGATAAAGTTGTTGTTAATATTTATTTTTATGACTTAATTCTGCATAAAATATTTAAGTGTAATTTCATGAGATAATTTATGAGGGTGTGTTTAAGGGTAGGGCAGGGTAGGGGTTGGGTGGGGCAACTGGTGGCCCTTGAGGCCTGGCTAGTAGCTCAGGACTTGCAATTTTGAGCCCTGGCCTAGGCTATAAGAGGATTGCCAAGACCCTGAAACTGAGCTGCAGCACAGTGGCCAAGACCATGCAGGGGTTTAACAGGATAGGTTCCACTCAGAACAGGCATTGCCATGGATGACCAAAGAAGTTGAGTGCACATGCTCAGTGTCATATCCAGAGTTTATCTTTGGGAAATAGACATATGAATGCTGCGAGTATTGTTGCAGAGGTTGAAGGGTGGGGGGTCAGCCTGTCAGTGCTCAGACCATACGCCACACACTGCATCAAATTAGTCCGCATGGCTGTCGTCCCAGAAGGAAGCCTCTTCTAAAGATGATGCACAAGAAAGCCCGCAAACAGTTTGCTGAAGACAAGCAGACTAAGGACATGGTTTACTGGAACCATGTCCTGTGGTCTGATGAGACCAAGATAAACTTATTTGGTTCAGATGATGTCAAGCGTGTGTGTCGGCAACCAGGTGAGGAGTACAAAGACAAGTGTGTCTTGCCTACAGTCAAGCATGGTGGTGTAAGTGTCATGGTCTGGGGCTGCATGAGTGCTGCCGGCACTGGGGAGCTACAGTTCACTAAGGGAACCATGAATGCCAACATTTACTGTGACTTACTGCATGATCCCCTCCCTTCAGAGACTGGGTCACAGGGCAGTATTCCAACATGATAATGACCCCAAACACATCTCTAAGAGGACCACTGCCTTGCTAAAGAAGCTGAGGGTAAAGGTGATGGACTGGCCAAGCATATCCCCAGACCTAAACCCTAGCATCTGTGGGGCATCCTCAAATGGAAGGTGGAGGAGCGCAAGGTCTCTAACATCCACTAGCTCCATGATGTCGCCATGGAGGAGTGGAAGACACCAGTATAAAACTTGCAATGTGCGTAGTGCATCTCAGCTGTGCAAGCAATAGTGTAGGGCTTCTATGACTGTAAGTGTCAGGCCTCACCTCTATGCATTTTTACGCTAGAGCGCGCATCATCAGGAAGTGATGTTAGTGCTGGTAAATAATGGTGGCCACACAAAATATTGACACTCTGGGCTCAATTTGGACATTTTCACTTAGGGGTGTACTCACTTTTGTTGCCAGTGGTTTGAAGATTAATGGCTGTGTGTTGAGTTATTTTGAGGGGACAGCACATTTACACTGTTAGGGCTCTTTCACACATTTATGTCCTTTTTCACGGACTCTGCTTGCTCAGCAGGGATCGATCCGTTGATCCCCGCTGAGCCAGCGGACGACGGGTCCGTCTCTGCTCACTGTGTGGAGATGGACCTGTCAGAGCCCTACTCTCCTCTATGGGAGATTGGATGAAAACGGATCCGCCTTTCCATTTTCATCCAATCCGATCCACCAGATGAATGGAAAATAGGGTTTCCATCCATCTGGATTTAGCAAAGCAGATTGGATCAGATCAGATGTCAGCGGACACGTCACCGCTTACATCTGTCGCTCCATAGAGGTACATGGAGCGTCCATTCAGGTCCGCCTAAAAAACTGACAGGTGGACCTGAACGGTCGGCAAGTGTGAAATATTCCTTTATCCCTTCCTGCCGAGTGTACGCAGATATGCGGCCTTGGCTTTCGGGGGTTATACTGGGATGATGCCCGCAGCTGATGCCCCAGTACCGTTTTTTATAGGGGGCAATCGACTATCCAGGGATAACAACCGATGCAGCTAAAAGATGCTCAATTGTTATCCCAGGGGAGCGGGAGGGGACATCCCCTCCCGCCACCTCCCGCAGCTCTGACTGGGCCTCCTGTACCACCGGGAGACCTGATCCTCGATCCGCAACTTCCAGTGGCTAGAGAGAGACTGGCACGAAGCCGAAAATGGTTTTGTGCCAGTCTCCTGAATGTAAACACGTCACAACGTCACTTCCTGTTTATTCGGCTGCCAATGGTGCCGGATTTAAAAAAATCGCCGTTTTTGGCGATCTGAATACTTTGAAGTGCAAAGGAGGGATTGGAGGTCTTTTAGACCCCCGATTCCTCCATAAAGTGTACCTGTCACCACTTATTACTGTCACAAGGGATGTTTACATTCCTTGTGACAGCAATAATAGTGATCACATTATTAAAAAAAAAAAAAAACACAGTTTAATGATATAAAAATAAATAAGAATAATAAAAAAAAAAAATTAAAGCATCCCTATCACCGAGCTTGTGCAGCAAAGAAAACGCATACGGAAGTCGCGCCTGCATATGTGAACAGTGTTCAAATCACACATGTGAGGTATCGCCATGATCATCAGAGTGAAAGCAATAATTCTAGCACTAGACCTCCTCTGTAACTCTAACCTGGTAACCATAAAAAAGATTTAAAGCGTCGCCTATGGAGATTTTTAGGTACCGTAGTTTGTCGCCATTCCACCAGTGCGTGCAATTATAAAGCGTGACATGTTTGGTATCTATTTACTTGACGTAACATCATCTTTCACATTATAAAAAAAATTGGCCTAACTATACTGTTTTTTTTTTTTTAATTGATGAAAGTGTCCCTTTTCCCAAAAAGTTGCGTTTAAAACACTGCTGCACAAATACCGAGCGACATAAAATATTGCAACAATGGCTAATTTATTCTCAGTATTCTAAGTAATTTACTTAGAATACTGTAATTTAACTGTCCTGTTATGTATTTCTGGACTTGATGCTTCTATTGTGTCTCATTTTGGTTCCTCACAAATGCATACTGAGCATACGGAATGCTAGGATAGAATCCTAGATACAGTGCTCTGAAGACACAGAGGGGGATACTACAATAGGAGGCAGTGCTGATGGTGTATACAGGTTAGAGTGGCTTAACAACCACTTTAAATCTCACCCCAAATCTCATTAGACTAGCAGTCACTGGCAGCCGTACCTTAGATGATCTCACATGGCAGACATACAAGCTATGAGGCTTAAGAGGAAAAAGGAGTTTTTTAAGATAAAAAAATGGCAAACATTTTTCTTTAGTTCTGGATGGTGTTGAGAGGGATTGGAACACCTGTCTGGTTTATTTGCTGTCTGTGCCCCCGTTAGAAAGATTCACCCTCTCTGTTTGCCCTGTTTACCATCATCTTTGTGAAAATAAATAAAAATCCCACATTTTGGGTAGTCCCCAGAAAAGTAATAGAGGGGAAATCTTCCGACTGGCACACTACTGTAGTTCTGGTGAACTGGGGGGCCCCAAGGGATTCCCTTAATTTGAAGGGATTTTCTTTCACTTCCTGTTTTGGCTATGGGACAGGGAGTGAAGGTAAATCTCCACAATAGGACATAGAGGGCAGAGAAAAAACTGACAGGGGTTATAAACCCCCTTATTCTATTTAAAAAAATGTTTTGACTAAAGTTCTACTACTTTAAGGGTACTGCTTAAGCACAATTAACATTTTAGATTTTTCCTATAAGACAGCACATCTTTATTTTTTGAGGTTATATCCACATTAACAGGCCAATAGCCCACAAGAATACACCTATAACCTAAATCAAATTGATTGAACTTTACCATTAAGTATTATATACAGTGAAGACAATCAATAATCATTGCATCTTCCATTTAGAAAAGTAAACACTCAATCCTCAATGCTTGGTGTTCATTTTTCTCTGTCCTGAGAAAAAATTAAAAATACTAGTCTGAGAGACTCAATTACAGAGAGATTGGTTGCCTTAACATACCCAAAAGCCAAATATAATCTAAAAGCAATTAAGTAAATAGAAATTTGTTGTCAATGAAAAAAGAAAACCCATTTGCAAATTATGCCTCTGTTTTCTGAGGATCGGTAGCTGTTTCTCCAAATTACACTCCAAACTCTAAAGAGCCTTTGTAAAACTAGTAGAATAGTTACATAAAATAGATTGAAAGTGGATGTATAATGTGATTTTTATTCAATTCATTAAATAGTAAAACAGTGAGCATTTTATTTTTCAAATTAACTTTACTGGTTATTACCTGCAATGACAGTTTATATGTAAATGTATGTCTGGGAGTAGAGCGAGATCTGGAACTGGCAAATGTACAGTGTTACTGTACTGTACGGTTGCTTTTACTTACAGATAACATTTTCAGTGTTGTTTTCTTTCCCAAAATTTGGCATGATGTTGTTAAATAATGGATGGTTAGAATCAAGGTGAAGGTGGCCACAGTGCATAAAATATAAAAAGTATGTCAGCTACTAGCAGACAAATTTCAAACATTACAAAACCGACTTCATATATTCGGTTGCACAAGCTAACAATGTTTATTTTACAAAACAAAATTAAAAGCCCAACTTCATATAACCAAAAACTGTCAAATATCAAAAAAAAAAAAACAATAACCAAGACAGACTGGATTGCTTCTTTCTGTCTGTTGTGATGGCTTACATGCATGATATAGGAATATTGGCGATGGGTGTTTTTAAATTGTTTTCAATCATTAGAGCTATTTGTGTTTAGTGATTGATTTTTGTTGGCTTTATATAACGATTTTTTACAACTGTCAAAACAATTTGAATTTATAGTTTAAAGACATTTAAAAACCAAAGCACCTGTTTGTGTAATTGACTTACCACCACTCCCAGAAGTCTTCAGCGTGTCTGCACAAAGCTTGGGGTCAAATTATAGACAGTGTTGTTTGTAATATAGTATGCCCTTGGGCTTACTTCACTGATTTTATTATCTTTGCTGAGATAATTGTAGAGTGCTAAAAATAAAAAGGTTTGTTGGGGGTACAATATTTCTTACAATTTCAAATCTGATAGATCATGTGAGCAAGTAAAGCCAGACCCATTCTAATAGCTTCCACGTTTGAAAGATTTTAGCAAATTGACTAGAATGGATTTGGGGGGGGGGGGGGAATTCTGATTTTCATTAAAATCAGATTTTCAAGTGTTAACATGAACACATTTCCTCTGCCTCTGGCGCTGGTTCACTGATCAGCTGCTTAACTGGTGATCATTTTTTAATTGGTCCCTGGCAGCCTGTGTGATAAAACTCCATTGTATTGTCATACTCAGATCCAGCAGGTATCCAACACTTCTGGGTATGTTGACTATTTTCTCCCCCTGCAACACCATGTGGTTCCTCCCACCCAGGGCTGCCAATAAGGGGATACAGCTGTCTCTCCTGCACCTGACCCAATCTCCATCAGTTCAACAAGTGGCCCTGGGCATCTCCTGAGCAGGAGGACCAGCTATACCATCTTATCACTGGAACTGCTCCTCCTACAGTTTAGCTGGCTTCTCCTTCTCCCCCTCCCGCCAGTTGCACTGCAGAGGGACCCACAGAAGAATTGGTTCAAATATCTGCTCCCCCCATCCCTCTCCACCCTGATCACCCTCATTCAGTTGATGCAGATGGGGCAATCCTCCCGCTGTGCTATTGTATTCTGTGGGAGGGGAGCAGAATACAATGATCAATGCTGCTGGCTATACCCAGACAGACTGGTTTTACACAAGTTGATCGATAGACTGACTTGTGTACAACCAGCAAGCCCATACATGGATAAAAATTTGGCCATTCCCCGCTAAACCAGACAAATTTCAATCCATGTACGGCTGGCTTAAATCTCCACATCTGAGGTTCCACTGGAGCTATTCTAAACTCATGGGTAGCTTGGTTTTATTTTTAGATGATATAACATAGATATAAGACTGAGTGGTCCATCGAGTCTGCCCGTAATAAGCATAACTGCAAATGTTTATTTTTGATGGTGACATTTGTCACCCCATCACAGCATAGGAAAAAATACAACTTATCTTGCTAAATGTTATTTACTCATTCTGTGACTGGATGATGCAAAATGAAGTACTTGTGTAAGGTTGTTTTGATAAAGAGTGGCCATATTTGTGTTTATTCAGGTGTGCGCATGTTTTTCTTACTATGGATCCTTTATTCATTCACTGAAGTTTCACTGGGGCAAGTCTTAGCAACTCACTTGCCCCCAGCGGTAGAGGCAACCACCTTTTGGGTGCACAGAGTTGGTGAATTGAAGGGGGTGCTGTTTTTGTATGCCTTTTGCATGTCCCTCTAGTGCTGATAAATATATAACCTGTCATCAGGTAAGCAGGGAGTCTAAATGCTAGCAGACCTTGTCCTATGGGGATTCCAGCTCCTATACCTGCCTGGTATGCACAGCTGCCATATTATAGGTAAATGTGGAACATACGTGGTGCACAGAATGACAGGAGAGGGCAATCTGCATGTAAAATTAAAGTTTAGTTTATTCTTTCTTATAAAAAAATATGTTAGCAACAGAGAATGACCTGTGCAGAAGACTAGCAGAAGAGGCTTGATTCTGACATAGGGTGACCATACATAGCTGGTATTTCTATCACTGCGGTAGAACTAAACTAACCCTGAAGCCCTTCTCTGGGTTGATATGTTTATGCACAACAATCGCTTGTATTTAACTTAGTAAATAATTTTCTAGAAGAAAATCTATAGTTTGCAGGCTGACAGAATAGGTTTGTTAAGAATGAAAATCTGATGAAACACTGTGGCACTAACAAGGATGAAATTACTTTCTGTAAAAGTGACTCCTTTGGGTCTATGTTGAATTCTCTATTAGAACCATTACAGATTTTCAGTTTTATTACCATGTTATTTTTTTTAAGTCCTTAAAGGATAAGTGCACTTTAAAACAAAGTGTATTTATTCTTTTTGCCCCTTTTGCCTGACCTAACCCATTCTCTCCCTCCACAGTTTTATACGAAGATCAATCCATCAGTGCAAAACCAATGTGAAACAAATAATAACGTGACCAAAAAAATAATAATTCCACAGGTGAACTCAATTGTGTGAATCAAAATAATAAAAATGAATAAAAAAAAAATGTCCATAAGTGCAAATCTTGTTCCTCTGTGACCCTGCTTCAGTGTTCCACCAGCAAAAAAAAAGACACATTACTTGCTTACCAGATGGTTAGACCCCTTATAATAAGAGATCTAACAGTGTTCAAAATATGCCAAGGACACTGAGGGATGCAACAGGTACCCTTCTGCTGCTATGTTCACAGCTGGAGTCAGCTGGAGTCAGGGCAGCACAGTGGTGTAGTGGTTAGAACATTCACCTAGCAGCAAAAGGGTCGCTGGTTCAAATCCCGATCACGACACCATCTGCCTAGAGTTTGCATGTTCTCCCTGTGCCTGCGTGGGTTTCCTCCGGGTACTCCGGTTTCCTCCCACGCTCCAAAGACATGCTGGTAGGTTAATTAGATCCTGTCGAAAAATTGGTCAAATATGTGTATGTTGTATGTGTAAGTGTTTGTAAGCGTGTCAGGACCCCATGGGGCAAGGACTGTGCTATACTGCAGATGGACACCGGCAGCAAAAAAAAGCGCCCTGAGGCGATTCAGTTCGCATAGGTAGCG
This sequence comes from Lithobates clamitans, assembly GCA_037952925.1. Taxonomy (NCBI): domain Eukaryota; kingdom Metazoa; phylum Chordata; class Amphibia; order Anura; family Ranidae; genus Lithobates; species Lithobates clamitans. Next base: position 4,836,931 of record JBBGZY010000925.1, on the reverse strand, counting down.
CTATACAAGTCACTCATTCATTCATTCACTCAAACTGCATCGATCATAAGGGTGAAAAAACACAGGGACTCCATCCCAAATAGCAAGCAATTGAGCTGCAAGTTTAAAAGCCACTGCTAAGCAATTGCTAGACTTGCCAGGCTTCACGAGTTTGTTGCACAATTGCAGCAAGTCTGCATTGCATGATTCCAGATCAACTTTCTTTGCAAGTCTGCTGCAAGTTCTGGTTCAGTTATGTCAGTCATCCCACCACAGGGGTCACTGTGGCTGAATTTGGAAATGTGTAAACTAGAACTTGTGCTTCAAGTGCTCTGCAAGTGTACAACTTGCCAGTTAAAATGTGCAGCAAGTTATCCTTGCCATCTGGTATTAAAAAACACCCTTTATTATAAAAAAAAGAGTGGTACTCACCAACAATATAATAGAGACAAGTCTGTAAATTTCCTCTGCTTAGCTGAGTAGGCGTGATGACGTCAGCACTAAACTTTGATGGTTACGGATGGACTTTAATCGACATTTGTTTAATCATTAATATTATCTTGATTCACACAATTGAGTTCATCTGTGGAATTGTTTTTGTTGGTCACAATATTATTTGTTTAACATTGATTTTGCACTGACTGTAGTTATCTGGTCTTAAAGGGACAGCACTTTTTTCATTTTGCTTCCCTGTTATCTTATGTTCAGATATCAATGTATGCAGTTGTCCTAATGGTTTTGCTCTAAACACAGATTGTTTTTTATTTATCTGGATGTAAATAAACAGCTGAACTGCAGTCACTGGATCAATGTACGTATGCATCTGTGGAGGGACAAGGTAAGTTAGGTTAGGCCAATGGAAGGGGCAAAAAGGATAAGAGCACATTGTTTTAAAGTGCAATCATTTTTTAACCACTTCAGCCCCGGAAGATTTGGCTGCTCAATGACCAGAACATTTTTTGCGATACAGCTCTGCGTCGCTTTAACTGACAATTGCGTGGTCGTGCGACTCTATACCCAAACAAAATCGATGTCCTTTTTTTCCCACAAATAGAGATTTCTTTTGGTGGTATTTCATCATCTCTGCGGTTTTTATTTTTTGTGCTATAAACAAAAAAAGAGCGACAATTTTGAAAAAAACACAATATTTTGTACTTTCTGCTATAATAATTATCCCCATTTTTTTAAAAAAACAATTTTTTTCTCAGTTTAGGCCGATATGTATTCTTTTACATATTTTTGGTAATAAAAATCGCAATAAACGTATATTGATTGGTTTGCGCAAAAGGTATAGCATCTACAAAATAGGGGATACATTTATGGCATTTTTATTTTTATTTTTTTTTACTAGTAACGGCGGCGATCAGCGATGTTTATTGTGACTGCGACATTATGGCAGACACATCGGACACTTTTGACACATTTTTGAGACGATTGCCAATTATACAGCGATCAGCGTTAAAAAAAATGCATTGATTACTGTATAAATGTCACTGGCAGGGAAGGGGTTAACACTAGGTTCCCTGACTGTGTTCTAACTGTAGGGGGAGGGGACTGACTAGAGCGGATGACAGATTGTGGTTCCTAGCTATTAGGAACTCACGATCTGTCTCTCCTCACAGAATAGAACAGGGATTTGTGTGTTTACACACACATGTCCCTGTTCTGCCTCTCATGCCCGTGATTGCTCGTGGCCAGCAGTCATGGCAACCATTGCCACAAGCATCGGCACACCACAGTGCAGTGGGCACATGCATGCGCGCCTGCTATCCCGCTTAAAGGAGCCAACGTATAGCTACGACGGATCGCGGGAACGTGCCGAACTGCCGCAGTATAATGACGGTGGCTGGTCAGCAAGCGGTTAAACTATTTTTGCCAACTTGCATATGTATGCGCCAGTATGACAGGTTGGCCTTAGTGGCCAGCCACTGCATATATGCATCCATGGGGAACTGCTTTTCTGTGCTGGAGGTGTACTCACTGTGTACTCCAAACACCATGACTGAGATGTTATGTATACTATTCGGAGTTCCCAATCATGTGACAGCCAAAGTCCACCTCCACCTCCCACGCATTAGGATCCTCTTGAAGGGCTAGGAGGCAGCAGTGGCAAGGCTTTAAAGAAACAATAAATGGCCTTTATTTGATAACTACTATTTTGATTATTTAGGCAACACTTTGGCATACCATTGTGCTATACAAGATACTTCCAAAGAAAAAAACAGAATTGTTGGTGACTTATGCCCCATGAGACAAGCAATTAGGAGTTTTCGGATACAGTTATGGCTTTATAATACTGCTTGGATCTTGAAGAAGGGGGTGTACCCTAAAATCGTGTCCTGATTAATTGGATATTTGTGCAAATAAGAAAAAAATATCACCAACAGTACTCAGTTTTGTTTTTTTTTTTTACCTTATAATACTATGGCATGTACTATAATACCACTGTACTATAACAAAGAGTTATAAAAAAAATACGGTTGTCATTGTCATGTTATAAGATTTATTCACATGGGAAGAGTCATATGAATGTTCATAATAATTGTAGGGAAGAAATGACAGGCTGACAGCAGCTGCAGTTCAAATGTATTTGTACATGGAGCTAATAGCTGCAGCTAAGGACAGATGATGTAAATAGGATCCACAAACTCTAAATATCAAAAATATGGGTACAATGAAAAACACAATAACTACAAAGTTGTGCATTACATTATTATACATTGCATTTATGCCTGCAAGTTACAATTGTGGAGATAGTGTGAGCCCAAAGTTGAGATAAGAGAAGGAGAGGGAAAAAATGAATGTAGTGCTACATATTCTTATTTTTGAACACAAGTGGACAGATGCAGCTGTCATTGCTTTATTCAGGCAGAGCAACCACAACTGTCTGCATCTACCTGTACATTCAGCCGCAGGAATCCGCTGGATTCTTGCCTCACCTCACATATTTTTCCTGTGTAAATGAAGACTAACATTAAACTGTCATTTCAGTATGTCAAAGCATTGTGTATCATAAACAATTGTTATTTTTTAAATAAAATACTTTTTTTTTTAAATTATGCACTGTTGCATCTCAGTGCTGCTGATCTCCTGCAGCATTTTTGCAGTTATTTTCTCTACATACATCCACTCCAGCGATGACTGCATGACATTTCTTAGGGTGGCTTTCATGAATGTGGCCATTTGTAGTCTTCACTGGCAGCCCATGTGGTAGAGTAACAAATGAGCTTGTTTTCAAATTGCTGATGATAGTGATATGCCTGCTCAATGTGTCTAGGCGCAGCCAGGGGTGCAAAGGCAAAGTTGGGAGGCAGGAATAGAGTGTGATCACTCTATACCATAAACAAGGAACTTCAAGTTCGGATTACCAGGGATTATTTTAAAGAAATTTGGGGTTTGCTGCAGCCTTGGTGTGATTTTGTAGTTGTGCTATATCGGCTAAAGGACAAGAACTGAGTGATCACATGACTGCTGCTCACTCAGTTCTCACTCATCTTGGAGCAGAGAGCAGTGACTGTCAATCACTATTCTCTGCTCTGCCCCTTTCACTCTAATAGAAAAGGGGGTTTGGGACTTTAAATGAGGTTCAAGACAAGATTTGTTTAAAGGAATCACATGTTTATTAACATGGAGAGTGTATAAATGTAAATATTCCAATATTTTTATATACTTGGGAGCATCCGCCCCTGATGAGTGTATTAACACGAAACGTGTCGGGCAATCTAGGATGCTGACACATGTAGTGATCGGGTATATGTATGGGTGTATAGATAATTAATATTTCGGTATTACAATGATGATGATGTAAGTACTCTTCCGCAGCAACCCAATTCTTCCAGAGAGATGCACTTTATTGACTTCCAACACAGAACAAAGTCCAAAGTCCACAGATGACAGAAAAATCCGACAGAGTAGATATAATTCAGAACCCCATGTTCATAGGTCTGTGTGCATACACAGACAAGCCTCACTTAAAAACCTATAGACTGAATGCCGTGTTATATTCACTAAATATTGAATGGCTGAGCAATTTGATTGGCCGTCTCCATTCAGGTCTTTTATATACTTTAGTCTTTCAGATAGACAACAACTCCCAGCCGTGAACAGCTGTAGTCATAAACCGCCCCATTTGCACTCCCGCATATCAACATCAACAAGTCCCTTAGATATGTGTAATTAGATTAGATTAACAGATACCACCTGAATACCCTTTGAGATGTTCAAATAGACTTGCATAAGATTAACACATCAAAGAGTCTTCAGCTGGCCCCTTGATATGTTAAAATTCAGTTGGACAAATCAACCATTCTCCATTGAATTCTGGCCTTGTCAACATTGACTGCATGTGTACATACACACAACAATGTCCCACATATATCGGTGAACATATTACAACATATACAACAACACACACCATCGCCAGCTCAAATCTTTTGTCCCTCAAGCTACCGTGCTTTTATCCATCCATACCATTCTATTTCAATGCATCGTGCTGCTTCTAGAATTGTGTGTGTGTATGTATATATATATATATATATATATATATATATATATATATGGACTCATGGGAATTGCTCACAAATTTTCATTGTTGTCATGTGCCTTTAGGTTGATATTAATTGTATCCTTGATGTACCATGTTAGAGATATGTATTTGCCATATTGTCATGAGTTTCCAAGTTGATATGATTATGTGTCTCTTATGACCATGCTAAATATGTACATTTATGCGCAACCCCATGACCCATGTGTTTACATTTATACACTCTCCATGTTAATAAACATGTGATTCTTTTAAACACACCCTAACCATGTCTTGAACTTCATTTAAAGTCCCAAACCCCCTTTTCTATTATTTTGTACCAGGGATGGAGGCACACTAGATGTGTCCTCATTTAAAGTCCCACCTGTGTTGTTTACACAGTCCCCCCTCTTTTCTGCCCCTCTCACTGGAGCACTGGGCTGGAGAGGGACGGGCTCAGCTGGCTTCAGCTTTCAGCGAGTGCTGAGATGTGAAGCCAGCTGACAATCAGGTATCTGGGTGAGTACCGACAATATGGTCGGGATCCTTCCAGAGCCTGGAGCAGCTCTGTGACATCAGCTGAAAGCGGGCTATAGTGATAAGTATTATAGTAATAAGTGATAGAGTGATAAGCTGCTTCTGGGTCACAGGAGTACAAAAGTAATTACTCTCCTGTGACCCACAAGAGAAGCATGGCCAAAAAGGTTTTGGTCATACTTCTTTTTAAAAAAAAAAATGCACATATTTTTGATGTATATTTAAAACTCATTATGAAAATGTTGAATATAGGTTAACACAATAAAGTTTATAGAAGATTTTAGCAATTGGGTTTACGCATGTTAATGAATTTAATAAATACATCACTGCATACATCATTTTATGTATGAAGGTAAAAAGCCTTCTCTATGCTACAGCCCCCTCAGCCCCCCAATACTTACTTAAGCCCCATGTCAATCACAGCCAGAGAGCCAATGAGGAGGGGGGGGGGCATGGCAGAGCCACTGATGTGTGAATGGACATGCAGAGTCGTGGCTCTGGAACAAACCTGCTTGGGTGCCCCCATTGCAAGTTGCCTGCTCTGGCGGCACTCGGCAGGAGGGAGGGGCCAACAAGGGACCCAAGAAGATGAGAATGCGGGCTGCTCTATGCAAAACCTCTGCACAAAGCAGGTACGTATAACATGTTTGTTATTAAAAAATATAAAAAAGACAGTCTTTATTATCACTTTAAATTGTTTATTCAACATGTGACTGCCATTAGTGTGAGTTTATGGCTGTCAATTTATTGGTTAATGTAGTTTACATTTCCTACTCCTCTTACCAATCTCCCCAATTCAATATTTTAAGCTAAAAGTGAAGTGCCCTTTAACATAACTTATATTATATTAATACAAAACTCAGAACAGAGTTAAAGTAAAGAAATATAGATAGTCTACATACAGTAGTTGATGTAATTATTGCTATAGCCATAGGGCACCTTCGAAGATGTTGACTCTTCAGTACCTGTGAACGGAATTGCTGAGATCCTTGCAGGCTTTTGCAATGTGTTTGAAAGGAAATATTTGATAACAATACTTTAAACACAGTTTCAGATTCAAAGCCATTTTTAACAGACTGTGGGATGCTGCTGAGTTAAATACAAAAAAAAAAACAGATTTCTGTAGTTCAAAAGGAACTTTATTCATTTATATCAAAGAGAAAGGAAAGATAATTATGCGGTAGAAAAAAGACTGCCAAGATCAGGAACGCTTCCAATGCAATTTAACTTTTTCAAATATATTTCTAATTCATTTATTTTCCCTTCCTCCCCTATTAATAGATTACTAAATATAGCGATTCAGAGGAAATGTAATTACTGTATAAGTGAAAACGTAAGGATGTATGGGATATAACAGGGCAAATATTTAATACATTTCTCTTCTATCCACAAGTAAAGGTGGGCCTATTTAATAAGGCAAGTACAAAGCGTTCTATCTCAATAATTAATTATAATCAATGTATTGCTGGTCCTATTATAGTAAAAACATATCTACTTGGTCTCTATGTCTTACTGCAACTTTAAAAACATAACTTTTACTCCACTGTCTTATTAATGGGCCAGTATCGATTTTGTCTATGTTTTAGCCTTTTATTAGAATTCTTCAAATACAGTAAGCAAGTGATGATTTCTATAACAATAATGCATGGGAAGACACATACTGACTAAGTATAAAGGATTGTCTACATGGACTTTGTTTAATTGACTGAACAATTTCCTTGGTTTCTTCAATTTTCTCAGTCAAGAGCTAACATATAGACCGTATTTATCGGGGTATAACACGCGTCGGCGTATAACATGCACCCCAAGTTTAGGAGGGAATTTAAAGAAAAAAAACTTTTAGGAGGAAAATTTAAGAAAAAAAATCTACATTTAAATGCCCATCAATGCAACCTTATCAGTGTCCATCTGCAGCCTTGTCCATCATTGCAGAATGATCAGTGTCCATCTGCAGCCTTGTCCATCATTGCAGAATGAACAGTGTCCACCTGCAGCCTTGCCCTGTGTCTTTGAAGCCTTGCCCATTGTCATTGCAGCCTTGTCCTGTGTCATTGCAGCCTTGCCCAGTGTCTTTGCAGCCTTGCCTAGTGTCTTTGCAGCCTTGCACAGTGTCATTGCAGCCTTGTCTTGTGTCATTGCAGCCTTGCCCAAAATTGCAGCATGTTTGGTATTTTAATTTTAGCGCCGCCGAGATACACAGAGACGAATGTCCTGTGTACTCGGCTCCTCTCGGCTCTCGCAGTCCCACCCAGTCCCGCCCAGTCCAGCCCCTTGGCCCGGCTCCTATGATGGACATAACACAGGTCCAATGGTGGGACTGGGCATGACTGTGAGCGGAACTAAGAGGAGCTGAGCCTAGCTGATTACACAGTACACTCAGCTAGGTATATATAGGTGGCACTCGCTGCTCCAGACAGCAGGGATCAGCGTATAACATGCACCCACGATTTTCTTCTGATTTTAGGGGAAAAAAGTGCTTGTTATACGCCGATAAATACAGTAGATCAGTTTAATGGTACACTCATGAGAATGTAGGGATTAATTCATGGTACCAGAACAGGTAGCACACAGAAAGGTGCACTGAGCCCTGTCCCTGCCCCTGCCACAGTGGGAGAGGTTTAAATCTTGAGCCTACTCACTATGTACATATGCCACATTTCTTTTACCCACACAATATTCTTTAAATACTGTGCCACACATGCCACTAAATGACATGTACAAACAGCACAATTATTTGTAAATAATGAAACTCTTCTATTACACATGCTTTTCTGCCCACAGCTTACCTTGACAAAGAACTTCAGTGACTACTTAGCAACTAGCATTTGTTATACAATATAAGGAAGGGGGGGGGGGAGAATAGGTGAACCTTTGTACCTCCTTATTTATCTACGTACCTGATAATAAAAAAATCAGCACTTTACACTGCTTACCTCTCAACTGTGCTGGACAGTGTTTACATTTGATTTTTGGCTAGGGGTGTCTGTGTTCCATTGCACAGGCAATTCCATAGAGATGAATAGAAGAGCCAAGGGTGTGTTGTGGCTCCTGCACCTGCAAGAAAATTGAATGGTGTTTGACACAGTGAAGTGTATAATGCAGTGGTGGCTGGGTGCTCAAAATTTTTGGGGGTGCGCAAACAAACTGAAAAATACTGGGAAAAGAAACCCATCAATTGCAGCCTCACTGTGCCCATCAAATGCAGCCACTGTGCCATCAATTGCAGCCATTGTGCCCATCAAATGCAGCCACTGTGCCATTAATTGCAGCCATTGTGCCCATCAAATGCAGATACTGTGCCCATCAAATGCAGCCAATGTGCCCATCATATGCAGCCACTGTGCCCATCACATGCAGCCACTATGCCATCCGTTGCAGTTATTGTGCCCATCAAATGCAGCCACTGTGCCCATCAAATGCAGCCAATGTGCCCATCATATGCAGCCACTGTGCCCATCACATGCAGCCACTGTGCCCATCATATGCAGCCACTTGTGCCCATCATATGCAGCCACTTGTGCCCATCAAATGCAACCACTTGTGCCCGTCAAATGCAGCCACTTGTGCCCATCATATGCAGCCACTTGTGCCCGTCAAATGCAGCCAACCAGCCTTAGTCTATAAAGCTTTGTTTTGCTGCTTTGTTTATTTTAGATTTAGCCTATCAATGCTAAGGCAATGTTTGACTACGATATGGTAACAGCCCCTCATCTCTAAGGGATTTATCACTTAGAATGTATCTGGGGCACACTTACATGCAGGCAGCTACCTGTTCTGCATCTGCTGTCTGTGGTCTGGAGGAGCAGGTATCTGCTGCATGCATGAGCCCCTTAGGATGGTACTGATGTGGGTACTGATTTGGGGTCACCAAAGCTTAGGGTCCTGGTGGGAGAATGGTCCAGGTTTCTGAACTACAGATGATGAACTGTGTTTTTTTGTGCCCTATCAGGCCTGCTACTACTGCCTATTGGTTGTTGCTCTGTACACCTTAAGAACTGAACTGCTACCTAAGCCGGGTGGCCACCTGCTCTTTGATACAAGTGTTATGTCACTTTATGCTAACTCTGATTGGACTTTGCAGAGGGCAGAGAGGACCCTCTGCTGTTGCAATAGCTTGCTGGACCTTTCTATCATGCAGCTGTTCCTGTGGTTTGTTGTTTTGCCAAGGAAGAGCCTAATCACAGGTTTGTGGCTAAGAAAGAAAATCTGTTTACATGAACTAATATTTTTTCTTACTGTTGTGCTGGTTGTGTTTTCTTTTTCTTTTTTTTTTAGATAGGATAGGTTCTGTCTGTTTTCTTTCTAGGCACAGAAAATAATATCTCTGTGTCAAACTGAAAAACAGCACTTCAGTACAAGTTGTGTAAAATGTATGGACTTTTGTTGTTGCACTATACGCTTCGACCACTAGGTGGTGGTAGTGCACCTAATGGACTCTATGCTAATGTGTTTTTGTTTGTTTGTACCAAGGTGTATTGCATTGAAATGTTAACTTTGAGGGGATAGTGTTCCAAAATAAAGTGGTTGTAAAGGCAGTATTTTTTTTTATCTTAATGCATTCTTTGCATTAAGATAAAAAGCCTTCTGTCTGGGACTCCCCCTCCTGATTGGCTGAGACACAGCAGCTGTGCCATTGGCTCCCGCTGCTGTCAATCAAAGTCAGTTAGACAATCAGGAGAAAGAGGGAGCAAGGCGAACTGTAGCCCCGTGTCTGAATGGACACAGGGAGCTGTGGCTCGGCTCGGGTGCCCCTATAGCAAGCTGGTTGCTGTGGGGGCACTCAACAAGAGGGAGGAGCCAGGAGCATAGAAGAGGCACCCAAGGAGAGGAGGATTGGGGCTTCTTTGTGCAAATCCACTGTACAGAGCAGGTAAGTATAACCTCTGGAAGAGGTTTCCAAAAATAGAGTATCCACTGGATTATTTGAGTATCCTGTAGCCTCATTCCTTCATTCCTGCCTATGTTCATGATCTAAATAAAACCTCAAAATACACCCCTAGACTGAGCCTGAATTTCTTCAGTGTGCTTCTGAAGCTGGTATTTGGCTTTTGAACAGGTAAGAAAGACTTGGTTTATTTACAGCAGCCCCTTCAAAGGAAAACACTACATGAGATATTTTCCTTTTCAAAAAGCCAGACAAACAATTCCCAGACAACTCCTAGACAGTCTACTCTTATTTTGTATTACATTTTTGTGAGAAAAGTTAGTACACAAAAGTAGTTACACACAAAAGCGTATGGGTATTTTAATTTGAGAGCCTGTATCTCGTACACTAAAATGAATGAGACAAGCCTGAAGTTTCTGGGGCCATCCAAAAAAAAGATATTGTGTATTATTATCCCTAGTCTTTAACTGGCAGAGTTCAGTAAGGACAGCTGGCCTTCACTGAAAAATTACCTCAGGAAAGATATATCCAGGTTTTAGAGAAGCATATGATGATGTCTTTTCCAGGGAAGGCCTTGCATATTTTAGCAGCACAATGCTAAACCGCATACTGCATCTATGACAACAGCATGACTTCGTAGTAGAAGAGTCCAGGCACTTAACTGGTCAGCCTGCAGTCCAGACCTTCCACCAACTGAAAATATTTGGTGCATCTTGAAACAAAAAATATGACAAAGAAGACCCAGGACTGTTGAGCAGTTAAAACCCTTATATCAAACAAGAATGGTACAACATTCCTCTTCCAAAACTCAAGCAACTGGTCTCTTCTGTTCCCAGGCATTTACAGAGTTTGCAATTTTTTTGAGACGTGTTGTTGGTACTTTCAAAATGACCTTATTTTTTTCCTAACCACTTCAATACTGGGCATTTTCACCCCCTTTCTGCCCTGGCCAACTTTTAGCGTTGTCACACTTTGAATGACAATTGCACAATAATGCAATGCTGTACCCAAATGACATATTTTTTTTTTTGAGACAGATAGAGCTTTCTTTTGGTGGTATTTAATCACCACTGAGTTTTTTATTTTTTTTGCTAAACAAATAAAAAAAGACTGAAAATTTAGAAAAAAAAGGTTTTTCTTCGTTTTGGTTATACAATTTTGTAAATAAGATATTTTTCTCCTTCACTGATGTGCGCTGATGAGGCTGCACTGATGGGCACTGATGAGGTGGCACTAATGGGCACTGATAAGGAGGCACTAATATGCAGCACTGATGGGCACTGATAGGCAGCACTGATATGCAGCACTGATGGGCACTGATAGGCAACACTAATATGCAGCACTGATATGCAGTACTGATGGGCACTGATGGGCACTGATAGATGGAAATGATAGGCAGCACTGATGAGGCACTGACAGACATCACTGATGAGCACTGAAAGGCAGCACTGATGGGCACTGATGGGTGGAACCGATGGGTACTGATAGACAGCAATGACTGGCGGCACTGATGGGCACTGATAGGCAGCACTAATATGCAGCACTGATGGGCACTGATATGCAGCACTGATGGGCACTGATAGGTGGCACTGATGGGCACTGATAGACAGAAATGATAGGCAGCACTGATGAGGCACTGACAAACATTACTGATGGGCACTGAAAGGTAGCACTGATGGGCATCACTGGTGGTCAGTTGCAGACATCACTGGTGGGCACTGGCAGCCATCGCTGATGGGCCTGCACTGATAATCATTGCACTGATTATCAGTGCAGATCCCCCCTGTGAGGAAAGCCGCTTATCAGTTCTATTCTACTCTCGTGTTGTCAGGGTGAGTAGAGGAATGCTGATAACTGGTGCTTCCTATTTACACTGTGATCAGCTGTAATTGGACACAGCTGATCACATGGTAAAGAGCCATGTGTCCAAGCAACATGCCGCACCACAGATCGCCACGCTGTGTGCCCTTGGGGGTGCCCACGAGCGGCTTGTTCTGAAGGACGTTATATGACGTCCAGTCGGAACAATTAAACCACCGCTCAGCCATCATTTTGCTATAGACCGGGCAGGAAGTGGTTAAAATAGTACATTTTCTCAGTTTAAGTATTTGATATGTTTTCTATTTTGTATTGTGAATAAAATACGGGTTTATGAGATTTGTAAATCATTGCAATCTGTCTTTATGTAGATTTTACATAGCATCCCAACTTTTGTGGAATTAGGGTTTTGTATTGTGCATTTAGAAAAACGCCAAGCACCTTTTTTAGAGATAGAATAGCAGATAGATGATGAATGGCCCTATAGTGATTTCATCGTCCAGTCCCAATTCATTTTGAATTACAACTTTTTTTCTTTTGATGGTTCCCGCTACCACCTGGTACAGGGTGTGGCAATGGGGACATGCTGTACCCAATTGTACGCTAACCTGTACGTGGGGGAGCGGGAATGCTCCCTTATGGCAGATGAGCAACTTACGATGTACACTGACCAAATTACTATGTGGCAGAGGTACATCGACTATGTATTCGTGGTTTGGGATGGCCCGACTGAGCTGCTGTCTGTATTTCTGGCAAGACTCAATAAAAATCAGTTTAACCTTATGTCCTACCATTCCTGTGAGGTGACATTTTTGGATGCCATGGTCCTCCGGGGTGAGGGTGGTGCCATCCAGACACGTCTCTTCCGGAAACCAACAGCAGGGAATTCCATCCTGCATGCCTCCAGCTTTCACCCTCAGCCCCTCATAACTTCCATACCGTTCAGTCAATATTTACAGACTAGGCGGAATTGTTCAGATGAAAAAATCTTTCAATTAGAAGCCAAAACATTAAAAACTAGACTGTTGGACAGGGTTTACTCAAAATCATGTCTAAAGAAAGCTTAGAGGGCAATGGAGAAGACTAGATGTAAACTTCTGTATGGCCAGAAAAAGGACAGCAAATCAGAGGATACAACTAGAATAATAGTAACATATTTGAATCAGCATGCTCAAATTCGGAATGTAATCCAAAAATATTGCCATCTCTTACCTATGGATCCTAATATAGGTAGATTTGTGCCATCCAAACTTATTCATTTCAGACGTGCTACCTCTGTCAGGGACCACATCATTCAGAGTGAAGGGAGAAAATCGGGGTGACCCATGTAAACTCAAGGGGACATATACCTGCAGTGGCTGTAGCTTCTGCCAGTATATACACATAGGTCCCACATGTAGGTTACCTAATCGCAGAACCAAATAGGGACCAACATTTTGCCAACTGTAAGACACACAGTGTGGTTTATTTGTTAATATGTGATTGTGGCTCATTCTATGTAGGAAAGACCAAGGTCAAGTTGAGCTCTATGATGTCAAAACACATTTGAAGCATGAAGGGATGCAACAAAGACCATCCTTTAGGGAGACATGTAACTTTGCTGCATAATGGTCTTTTTCCTAAAATTAAATTTTTGGTTCTTGATAGAATACATCCCAACTTGAGAGGAGGGGACTGGAATAAGGTTCTACTCCAGAGAGAATTAAAATGGATTTTTTTCCCTTCAGGCTACCATCTTCCCAGGCCTCAATGAGGCAGTCAATTTCAACCCCTTCTTAGAAGGTTTTGTATCTGGAGGTATGGAAAAATAACCTAATTGTAGTTTTTGGACTGTGCAAATTCGACCTTGGTATCTCTAAGCTTTATTGAGTCTGTTTTTTTAATCTAACTGTTTATTCTGATGGACACCTATCTACATTATGTGTACACTGCTATACTTGGGTATGCTGCTCGATCCAAGCCATGCATCCAATTGTCACTCTACATGCCACACATGTCTATGTTGGGGTAATTGGAGGTTCTTTTTCCAACCTTATATTTTTATTTCATCATTATCATTATTATTTTCATTATTTACATTTACTATTATTATTTTTTCTTATTTACATTTATCCTTATATTTATTTTCATTTTTATTTATTTACCGTTATTTTCATTTTCATTCACATTTATTTTTCATTTTCATTTCACATATATTATGTGTATATTTATTATTATTTACATTTATTATTATTTACATTTATTTTCATTTTCAATTCAATTTATCTTACTTTATTTCATTTTCATTTTATTTAATTTCACTTTCATTATTTATTTCTCCTTTTCTCACTTTCTCTTTTTTCTTTCTGTCGTTATGGTATTTCCCTTTTCTTTGTTCTCCTTTTTTGTTCTTATTCTTTTCTCTTTCTTTTGTTTCCCCCTATTCTTGGCAGGTTGGGGCGCGGTGCCCCCTCGGTGCAATCCCGGCACGCATAGGCCGCTCTGGTCCACGGGCATTTTCGGGTGGTTCATACTCACCCTTCGACCCCTAGATCTTTCGGCAACTCTCTGTGGTATTTGGGCTGTATAATGTGGCTCAACCTTTGCCACTCCCCCTTTTCGATCTAGCCCCACCTGTTGCCGACAGCTTTTGGGAAACGCGTGGTTCGCGCGTGCGATGTATCGCTCTGCAAGGCAGTGGCACTCCTTCTCCCTCCCTCACCAACTGTCATAGTCTCCGGATGTTTCCGCGCATGCATGTCGGTGGGAGCACGACGCATGACGTCAATCCGCCTATGCCGCCATCTTAGATGTGGGCATGGGGTGGTGCCGTGCGCCGCGCACTCGGGGGGACCTTCCGAGCAGCACAGGTGTTTTTAGTCCCTCGTGATTGTCCCCACCTGTACCGGGGACGGGCTTATGGCAATGGTTGGCCATAAATAGGAGGTGAAACTCAATCCCCCTTTATGGCTCTACACCACGGGAGCAGTCCACATTGAATCTTTATGCACAGGTAAGTGTCATAACTTTGTATAATCTCCTTTATGACAAACATCTTAGTATGTTTGAAGACCATTTTCCTTGCTTCATTATATCCTATATACAGTATATTGTATGCTACTTGAGACCAGATACTCCTTGTCTCTATAAACGTTTTTTGGGTGGCTTTTTTCCTTGCTGCTTCGATGCTGGGCTGTATTAGGACTTTCAGAAGAAACGAACTTCAATAGCTGCCTTCAATCCTTTGTTTGCATATTGAACAGCTACTTACCTCCAGGCTTTTCTTCCTGTTTAAGGAATGAATGGCAAATTATGTCAGACATCTAAATCTATATCAACATACTCTGCATAATGTGCAGCTATCATAGCGACTTTTAAGGTATGCTTTTTATGAACCTTTTTGCATCTTTTGACACTAATAGGCCATCATTCGCAGCCGTCTGTGTATACACACATGCACATACACTAAGTGTGTATGCAGGCGTGTGTGCACACTCCTTGGGTTTTGGTTATTTTTCCATTCTTTTTACCCTAATTGTTGTCCTTCCGCCCCTAGCAACGCTGTTCTGGTCCCGGTTTGCACTTCGGTGGCTCGGCATCCATTCCTCTACTGACCATATTTCTTCTGAATTTCTCCATCTATACTGCATCCCTTGGCCATCTTGGTTACCTCTGCTCTATCCACTTGGACCTTATGCCATCACTAGACATGTGAGTATGTAAGCGGCTATTGTATGCTGTTTCATCTGTCGCCATCATGTTGGTTCAGTATACAATGGATGTATAATGCATAGCTTTATATTTTTTAGACTACTATCATCACTATAACTGCATATCGGATTACCCCTATAGAAGGAGTCCAATGTACTCCATAACGCGTAGGAATTACGATTGCAATTAGTGTTTTGTGTTTACATTATGGATGCTTACATTATGGATATTTCTAATTATTATGTGCATCTAATGGTGTATGTATGATGGTTTTCTGTATATGATTTTTATTCTTTTTGATACTCTATTGATACTTAAATACATTTAAAGATTTTTTTTATTAAAAAAAATAATTTCACAATCTGTGCCTAAAAAGTCCCATTCCCAAGGGGAAATCTGTATTTACATCGAATCCAGGGATGTTGGCCTTTCAACAGCAGATATAACCCACCTCCAATTTTTTGATATTGAAGAAAACTACTAAGTTGACCAGAATTAGCCACGATAGATGTTTACAGTTACATGTTTACAGTTCTAACATAAAATACCTTCTACATATGTTGTGGGTAAACCACTTTTCCTCTTGTAATAAATACTACCTTTGTGTCTTTTTTTATGTCACAGTGACCTTAATGCTGCAGTTTAAGCTTCAAATACTTGCATTCCCTGATTCTCCTTTCTCCCCTCAATCACCAACGAATTACATTTTTAATAAAACAATTGCATCGCTCTGCAAGGCAGTGGCACTCCATCTCCCTCCCTCACCAACTGTCATAGTCTCCGGATGTTTCCGCGCATGCATATCGGTGGGAGCGCGATGCATGACGTCACTCCGCCTATGCCGCCATCTTGGATGTGGGCATGGGGTGGTGCCGTTCGCCGCACACTGGGGGGGACCTTCCAAGCAGCACAGGTGTTTTTAGTCCCTCGTGAATGTCCCCACCTGTACCGGGGACGGGCTTATGGCAATGGTTGGCCATAAATAGGAGGTGAAACTCAATCCCCCTTGCATGTTTACAGTTACATGTTTACAGTTCTAACATAAAATACCTTCTACATATGTTGTGGATAAACCACTTTTCCTCTTGTAATAAATACTACCTTTGTGTCTTTTTTTATGTCACAGTGACCTTAATGCTGCAGTTTAAGCTTCAAATACTTGCATTCCCTGATTCTCCTTTCTCCCCTCAATCACCAACTAATTACATTTTTAATAAAACAATTGCATTCATTACATACCTTATATTAGATCTACTAATGTTATCACTGTGTCTCTGTACAGTTCTATGCAATGTAGGCAGATTATGGCTTGTGGTTCGGGGTAGGCAGGATGCTTCCTGAAAACATCAGAGCACCCTGCTTTATTAATCCACCAAAGAGCACTCAGTCCTGATGAAAACAGTAGACTGGCTCTTGGGAGGAGATAGCAATTATCAATATATCAGACTTTTCCAGTTAAAACCCATATGTGATGTAGAGCCTCCATGATTGAAACAACTAGTATCCAATGAATGAAAGGGGGGGGGGGGGGGGCGACGGCCAAGGACAGTAAAAATGGGGAAGAAAGAGATGCTGGATGTCATCCAGCCAGGAAATCAGGCAGGCACTATCTAACTTGTTGCAGCTTCTAATGCACCTGTAAAACGCTCACAGTGTGCAGTGAAATGAGAATAAGCAAATTCAGTACAGGAAAGAAACCTGTACAAATGTACAAGACTGATGGTAAGGCTGGAGTTCAGAAGTAAAATGAACAACTTTTCAATACTCAAATTTAGCACCCAAGTGCAACTTGTTATAGGAAGACTTTTCTTAAAAAAATTGCTACACCGGCCATTTAGTAGTTTCATGTAATTCAACAATTATCTTTCAATTCTAATCAGCACTTGCTGTTTTTTTGTTCTTTTTTAACTATTTAAAGCAAAAATGCATCTATGATGCCATTCCTTATTAACCACTTCAGTACTGGGCACTTTTACCTCCTTCCTGCCCGGGTCAATTTTCAGCTTTCGGCACTGTCACATTTTGAATGACAATTGAGTAGTCATGCCACACTGTAGCCATGCTAAACTAGTTTTTCTTTGTTTCTGTTATAAAATTTTGCAAATAAATAATCTTTCTTTATAAATTTTGGTCAAAATGCATTCTGCTACATTTTCTAGGTGAAAATAACCCAAATCAGTGTTTATTATTTAGTCTAAAGGAAAGGTATAGAGTTCACAAACTATGGTATATATCTGAGAATTGATCAATCAATCTGGGACCTATATATTTATAAATATATAGGAATTTCTATTTCGAATTCTAAGCATTAGGATAGACCTGTATCCCCTTTCTTTCTCTCCTTTTCCTTTCCTTCTCTTTTTCTGTATGTTTTGAAGACACCTGGAAATGACATTAGATGATTCTTATCTCCTATTTGAATTTATTATATTAACAGTTATAGATAAGTTTATCTTATCTTCCTTCTTGTTGGACTGGTTATTTCTGTCAAAACATTTTTTGACCGGGGGGTGGGGTCATTGGGGGGGGTGGAGGATTCGCTCCTTCGGCACAGTATGATCCCGCTCTATTTCCTTGGTGCTCTCCACCAGACCGGTTTACCTAATAAGTTGACCTAACAGGAATGGTATATCCGTTTTTATTTTGTCTTCAATTGTTAATAGCTTACTGTCATGAACTTATCATTATCCAGGATTTTATGTTATTGAACCTTTAAAATAATTATTAAATGTATCAAATTGTATTCAATGTATTTTAAAAATAAAATATTTTGAAAGTAAAAACTAGCAATTTTTTTTCATTTTACATTTTGTTTTTTTACCATTATGATTGCTTATACTAATGAATTTAATTGGTATAAGCAACCATTTTTACTGAATGAAACTAGTTCATTCCGTGTCTGTTGTTGTGATTAGGAGTGATTGGCCAAAGCTAATCACATGGTACAGATAGGCTGTGATTGGCCCTGTCTGTACCATGTGATCACTGTGACGAATCACAGCTAGCAACACAACTGTATACAATGGATGGCATGAAAGGAAGCCACCTATTGTTTACAATTGTCATGTGATCTGCTGTGATTGGTTACAGGGAGTAGAGGAATGCTGATAACCGGCGCTTCCTATTTACACTGTGATCACATCTGTACTGTAACAGATCGCACTGTTGCGTGGCCCCACGAGAGGCATGTTCTGTGAGGACATCATATGAGGTCCTCCCAGAACGACAGTTCTCCTGCCGGATCCTCATTGTACTATAGGTTGGGCAGGAAGGTGTTAATGTCACCCCAACATACCTTGCTATTGGACATGCACTACAGTGCACCCTAGCACCTCATGAACACACTAACATGATTGTGGGGTACTACACTGTTAAAAACAGTACATTTTTTGGTACAGTAGACAGCCCATTCAAATGAATGACTTGCCTTAATATAAAGATTGTTACCATCCGGAAGCAATCGTGCATACATTACAGCAGCACAACTGTGTGAATCTAGCCTTAGGCCCGGTTCACACTGAGGCAACAATCGATCCGACTTAGGAGCACTTGTCGCATCAGACGTTGGACCCAATTCTGTGCAATGGAACTGTTCTTACCGGTGCAACTTGAGTCGCTCCGAAAAAGGTTCCTGCACTACTTTTGGTCCGACTTTGGTACGACTTGCATTGACTTCTGTTAAAGAAGTCGCATGCAAGTCATGCCAAAGTCGCGCTGGGGTCCGACTTCAAAGTCGCGGGCAGTGTGAACCCGAACCTGGACATTTGTCCGCTGAAAATTTTAAAAAGCCTGTCATCCAACATTTGTCCGTGGAGAATCCGACAATTGTCCGAAGGAGCGTACAAACGGTTTTCCACCAACAGCCTGTCATCACACATTTACCGTCGGAAAATCTGATCGTGTGTACGAGGCTTAAGGCCTGGTTCACACCTATGCAGGTTGCAGTTTGCATATTCCAGGTGCATTTTGCATTGTTCAATACACGTTTTTCAACCATTGATGTCTATGGAACCAAAAACCAGAAAAAAGTCCCTGGCCATTTCCAAAAAATGCATAGATGATGTGAATGTGACTCAGGAAACCATGTTATATGGACTGTAGTGTGTTTCTGCAAAATGGAAAATGCACTAAAAAATGCATAGCTGTGAACCAGGCCTAAAGTGATCCTGAAACTGCAGCTTAGCTCATTAGAACAATGATTTTTTTTTCTCAGGTGATTAGAATGACTGCAGACCTCCCATTCAGAAATCTGCCTGGAGAGGACATGGTCAAACAACAATTCTTTCAGAAGAGAACAAGGTAGGAACCTGCTACACAATTTGTTAAAATCTTTGCAATGTACTGTTCATTGATCACCTAGAGGGGAACATTTTAAATATGGTTACATTGATCCTGCTTGACCAATGAAACAATGTATATGACATATTTGTCCGATCCCCCCTGGAAGCTGGAAATCACTGAAGTGATCTCCACTTTCTTCCAAGTCCCATGTTAAGTGGCTGCATTCTGCTTACTGAACATCATTCAGTCTGGGTTCACACCTATGCGTTTTTAGTGCATTTTGAAATTTGCAGAAAGACACTACAGTCAGCCTAATTTTTTCCCACAGCAGATTGCGTTTTGCGTGTAAACACACTTCAATGGACCCGCATCGAAAAAGCACTTGTGTTTTTGATACACTTTGACATGCGTTTTGTGGTCCATTTTTTTTTTTATACAGGATTTATATAGCACCAACAGTTAGCGCATCACTTAACAAAATGAAGGCAGAAAGTACAGTTACATTACAATTTGGTACAAGAGGAATCAGAGGGCCCTGCTCATTGGAGCTTACAATCTAAAAATTTTGGTGGGCCAAAGTCGTCACGAGGGGCAGGGCCACCCTGGTGACATCAGTGGGTGACCCCGCCCTTTCGTTAGTTAAAACCTGTCAGACAGCGGAGCTGGCAGATGGCAGGTGTGGACTTTTTTTTATTATTCTTTTTTTGGGGTCAGCGGTGATGACAGGCATGGTGATTGATGATGGATCTACATCAGGGGAATTTTTTTTTATTTTTGCTTTTTAAATAAAGGAGTTGTCAAAAACTGCCTACTGTCATTTTCTACACCACTTTTTTTTTTGGGCAGGATCTGGGAGCCCCCTTGTTAAAGGGGCTTCCAGATGCCAATAAGCCCCCCGCCCACAGACCCCCACAACTACTGTCCAGGGTTGTGGGGACTAGGCCCTTGTCCCCATCAACATGGGGACAAGGTGCTTTAAGGGGGCAAAGCCCCCCTGCCCCTAAGCACCCCTCCATGTTGAGTGTTGGGGGCATGTGGCTTGATATGGTTCAGGAGGGGAGGGGTGCTCACTCATCCCCTCTCTTTCCTGACTTGCCGGACTGCATGCTTAGATAAGGGTCTTGTATGGATTTTGGGAGGACCCCATGCCATTTTTTTTTTTTTTGGTGTGGGGTTCCAATAAAAATCAATACCAGACCTAAAGGGCCTGGTATGGATTGAGGGAGGGACCCCATACCATTTTTCCCTGATTTTTTTATTGCCCACAATTCTTGTTTTTACATTTAGCTGTCGGCGACAAATCCCACTGACAGCTGATGATTCATCGATTGTTAAGGACACAATGGCCGGCTTCCTGGCCCGCTCCTTAACAATCAACTATTCACAGTTTCTTAATGAGAAGAAAAAAATGCAAAATGCATGAAAACGGCATGCAAAATTGCATACAAATTTCATGTTTTAAATTGCATACCGCAACTGCATAGATGTAATCCCAGGGTCAGAGAATTATTTGCATGTATTTAATTAATGCAAAGCGCTCATCACACAGTGACATCACACTCTCTTGTCCAATCTTGTCCAATCACAGAACATTTTGCAATCATTCAGAAAAATGCAAAGTATTCCCTGAATGGTGCCTGTGCCAGGTGGCCGACCTCCTGAGTTTAGCAAGCAGAGTACAGCCGCTCAGCATGAGACTCCAAAAGCAAGAGGAGATCACTGGAGTAGTGGTGTCTCCTTCAGTGACACCTTTTAGGGGCATCAGCCACGTATAGTTAAAATCAGTGGCGGCCCGTCCATAAGGGCGCACGGGTGCCGCCCCCCTCTCTCCAGCCACCCCTTCTATGACCAATGGATAGCATGAATCTATCTATGGCCGCTGATGCCACCCCCTATTCAGGCGCCCGGCTCCTTTTCGGGCACCTGAATTACAGCCGCAGGGGGTGTTTTTGAAGCACCTGATTAGAGCCACAGGCTCTAATAGGCGTCATAAAAGGTGATCTGGGAGCGCCATGCTTGTCGCTCGCTGTTCACCCAGGTGTGTTAGAATAGCGAATGAATGTTTGCTTTCCTAACACTGAACCACCTCTGTTCACGTCTGTTACCCGTCACCTGATAGGCGGCAATCACAGTGCCTGTCATTTTAGCCAATCAGGAGGAGAGGATGGGAGGAGATGCATGGAGCACACTCGCTGCCCCACCGAGACAGGGTAAGTGCCAGGCAGACGGCGGGCGGGGGGGTCACAGTGGCAGCATTCAATGGCACAGTGGAGGCATTTGATGGGCACAGTGGCAGCATTTGATAGGCACAGTGGCAGTATTCGATGGGCACAGTGGCAGCATTTGATGGCACAGTGGAAGCATTCGATGGGCACAGTGGCTGCATTCGATGGGCACAGTGGCTGCAATTGATGGGCACAGTGGCTGCAATTGATGGGCACAGTGGCGGAATTTGATGGACACAGTTGTTGCAATTGATGGGCACAGTGGCTACAATTGATGGGCACAGTGGCTGCGTTTGATGGGCACAGTGGATGCAATTGATGTTTTTTTTTCAGAATTTTTCAGTTTGTTTGCGCCCCCCCAAAAATTTTTAACACCAGCCGCCACTGGTTATAATGGTCTGAGCTTGATCAATGTAACTATTTATAAAATACCCATGTCTCTAATTCCACTTTCATTTTACAAATGAATTATTAATTTTGTATTAGCATATTCAACCACTTCTCATGGTAAGTTTTTATATGGAAAGGTTTTTTTTTTTGCTTTCCTAAAAAGCTGAAAATCTGTATTAAATATAATAATACCAGTACTAATGATATAAGTAATATTATTACTACTCCTATTAGTTTGGATATGACCTTGAGATGTAGATCGTTTCTGTGGTGACTGCTATTAGAAGATGGAATTTGTTATTATAGTCTTGTACCTATGCCAGTAGAAGGGTTAACAACCAGGCAAACTCATTAGACTAATGGCTGTGATCTTTTGCTGTTGTGGTTCACTTCAACAGGTGCTGCATAAACTTTATTGATTTCATGAGCCACACAGCGATGCTAAAATATACTGCTAATAACCTGCTATATCTCACTCTGGTACCCAGGGTGCTTTTCACTCTGTAATAATTAGCCAATCAGAGGAAAGCACAATTCTCAGTGATGGTCTTTGGAAACTGGAGACATCAGCAGTTATTTTAGGAAAGTAGAGTTCCACAGTAATTACAGGTGCAGGCTGACCTATTATAAGCTGTAAGCTAAACAAAAGGCATAGCAGCCAATTAACGATACTCAACAAATTCCCTAATGTTTAAACAAAGTGTATAGATAAGGAGTGGCAGCTTAACAAGATCACCATTTCATTAGTTATACTAATTAATATATTATCTGTGACGTTTGAGAATTATGCTTCCCATATACCAGCTCTCTTGGTCAATACGCTGGAAAAATTGAGCTTTGCTTATAACACATTTTTCATTTGACGGTAGAACATAATTAGAAAGCAGTATCTGTGTGACAAAAATGTTAGGCATCAGCTCAACACACTGCTATTTAAAGGATTTCTTCATCCTAATGTCAGTGGGTTGAATTTGGCTTCTTACACCCTGAGGGATGCTGGTGGCAAGAATACAGCTAGGGTTACGACCTCATCCCTTTAAAACCGAACACATATGAATTACACAGTTTATGTGGCTGATTAAGGTGATAATTAAACTCACTTGGTGCCTTATCTGCATGAAATTAGCCCCAGAACCTGTGTAATTCATATGTGTTCAGGTTTAAAGGGATGAGGTGGCAACTCTAAATACAGCACAAGTTACACCCAGCTTCCATGGTTATATCATATATACCTCCCTTGGTTTCTTTCTAAATTATGGATACTAAAGAATGAGGAATGAGACTTTGGGGTTGATTTACTAAAGGCAAATCGACTTTGCACTGCAAGTGCAGTTGGAAGTGCAGTCGCTGTAGATCTGAGGGGAAGATCTGAAATGAGGGGAAGATCTGCTGATTTCTATCATCCAATCACATACAAGCAAAAATGCTGGTTTTTATTTTCCTTGCATGTCCCCCTCAGATCTACAGTGACTGCACTTCCAAATGCACTTGTAATGCACAGTGGATTTGCCTTTAGTAAATAAACCCTCAAGTCTACTGCAAAAATAAGAACAAAATTGTATATCATGGTACCAGTGACATGACATAAAAGGCCCACATGCAATTCAGATATGTATTCATTAAAAAGCCCCATGTAATTCCCTGTAGTTTAATATCCAGACTAACGAAGAAGGCTCCCTCGGAATTACTGCATTGCTTTAAATCGAACAATTGTACAGTAGCTTGCTGGGTGGAAGAGATGACCTCATCAGTGAGCCTGCTGCTCCATCACTATGCAATAAGAGCTCCGCTTAAAAAGGAACTTCAGTCCTGTTTTAAGAAAATAAAAAGCAGCAGCTACAAATACTGTGGCAACTGACTTTTAACAAACAGGTATTTATTAGGCCAGGGGTCCAGTGCTGTCTTCATCAGAGCCAGTTCTTTGCTGGGCTTTGGATTTCTGGTGCCACCATCTTGGATTTGGAGACTGGCTATGACTTCTTGATGTGTCACAGCTGGCTCCCCACTGCACATGGGTGAGATTGTGTGGTGCTGCCAGTCTGGTCCTGTGGCCTCCTGCAACATGTGACATGTCCCAAGACATTGTGGGTGAGGGGCAAGTAGGAGTTCTGGACAAGGTGATGTAATTCTTACCTAGGCGAGAATTGCAGAAGTGGGAGTGGTACCTGTCAGAAAAAGGTAGCAACTCCCAGAAAAACAAACACCAATCTTGTTAGAGGAAGTGGGAGGAGGATGAATGGAAATTTCACTTTTAATTGAAGGTCCACGTTAAGCTGTATTGCGTTGAGTTCAGTGGAGCGAGCAAACGGCCAGGACTTTGTATAGTGTATGGAAGGGTGTCAAGATTAGAAAACTAATGGAACAGAATTTTTGTTTTGTTTTTATTGTAACACAGATTATATATATATATATATATATATATATATATATATATATATATATATATATATATATATATATATATATATATATAATCAGCTGTATTTATTTGGCTCTTTGGTTACACTTTCATTTAAAGACCAACTTTAGCCAAAACTTTTTTTTGTTAATGCTGTCTGCTTAGATGATTGCTATTAAGTTCCCAGAGAGCAATAAAACCAAAGAGTATCAAAGTCAGTGTTGCCAACCTTCCAGCTTGAAATTTACTTACATGGCACCCAAAATTTACTGGCACAGCCACGTTTTTCCTCACATTTCCAGAAGTTACAAAATTACAGTTTTAAGTACATATTACAGTATTTAGGCCACAAACTAGTACAATATGCAATTAGCAATGTGATTTAGGCTGGGTTCACACTATTGCAAATTGGATGCAGGCTTTCCCACAGCAATTCGCATAGCAGGAGATTGTGACCAGCTCTCTATGGAGCCGATTCACACATCTCCGCATCGGCTCTGGTGCGAATTGCACAGAAGACCCGCACATGAGGCTCTGGCCGCTCCACTCCGCTCCCTTGCACCATGACTAGACATGTGCAGGATGAAAAAAATTATTTAGTTTCGTTTTGTTTCAATCCGTTATTTAACTAAATTTGTTTAGTTAAATTAGTTGCATTCGTTACATTCGTTTTCGGGATTAGTTTAGTTTCGTATTCGAATTCGAAAAAATTTGCCCGCATTCGAAAAAATTCGACCACATTAAAAAAAACGATCAAAATCGAAAAAATTCTACCGCATTTGAAAAAAATTTAACTGAATTTGAAAAAGTAAACTATATATAACCATTTTGCAAAATTTGTATAGAATGAAATCAAATTCCAACAGAAAAGATTAGAATAGAATAGAAAATAATATAAAATAATAGCATAGAAAAACAATAGAACAGAATAGAAAAAATATTATATATTCTAGTCTAATCTTTTCCATTCGAATTCATTCTGTACCAAATTCCAATTTCGGAAGATGGTTTTATATATATATATATATATAAAAAAACATTTTCTATTCTGTTCTATTGTTTTTTCTATTCTAGCCTTTTCTATTAGAATTCAATTTCATTCTATTTCTATATAACCATTTTCCAAAATTTGAATTTCGTGTAGAATGAATGAATCCGCATTTAAATAGAAAAGATTAGAATAAAATAGAAAATAATAGAATAGCATAGAAACATATATATATATATATATATATATATATATATATATATATATATATATATATATATATATATATATATATATATAACCATCTTCCGAAATTCAAATTTTGTATAAAATGAATTCGAATTTGAATAGAAAAGATTAGAATAGAGTAGAAAAGAATAGACTAGAAAAACAATAGAACAGAATAGAAAAAAATATAATATATATTATATTTTATTCTGTTTTGTTCTATTGTTTTTCTAGTCTATTCTTTTCTATTTATTATTCTAATTTTTTCTATTCAAATTCATTCTATATGAAATTCGAATTTCAGAAGCCATCTTCCGAAATTCAAATTTCATATAGAATGAATTCAAATTCGAATAGAAAAGTTTAGAATAGAATAGAAAAGAATAGCATAGAAAAACAACGGAACAGAATAGAAAAAAATATAATATATATATAACATCTTCGAATTTGAATTCATTCTATACAAAATTTGAATTTCGGAAGATGGCTTCTGAAATTCGAATTTCGTATAGAATGTATTCGAATTTGAATAGAAAAGACTATTATAGAATAGAAAATAATAGAAAAGAAAAGCATAGAAAAACAATAGAACAGAGTAATAAAAAAATATTATATATGTATATATATATTCTATTGCTTTATTAGTTTATATTCTATTCTATTGTATTTTTTAGAAAATCATTTTCTATTTTTTTCAAATTTGATTAGAAATTGTTTTCGAATTCGTTCTTTTTTTCGGATTCGTTTAAATTCGTTACTTTTGTAATTAGAAAATTCGGATACATACGAATTTCCGAATAATGAAAATTTTGTCCGAATTTCGCTTCGGAATGAAACGAAATGCCCATGTCTAACCATGACATCACATGACGCTTTCAGACACTGCCTCCACCAGACCCACCCCCCGCCGGCAGCACCCATACACACTCAGGGCTTTGGAGAGAGATAAGTAAATTATTCATATCCCCTTTTCCACATTTTGTCTTGTTACAACCAAAAATGTATTTTATTGGGATTTTATGTGATAGACTAATACAAAGTGGCACATAATTGTGAAGTGGAAGGAAAATGATAAATGGCTTTCAATTTTTTTTACAAATAAATATCTGAAAAGTGTGGCGTGCATTTGTATTCAGCCCCCTTTACTCTGATACCCCTAACTAAAATCTAGTGGAACCAATTGCCTTCAGAAGTCACCTAATTAGATAATAGAGACCATCTGTGTGTAATTTAATCTCAGTATAAATACAGCTGTTCTGTGAAGCCCTCAGAGGTTTGTTAGAGAATTTTAGTGAACAAACAGCATCATAAAGGCCAAGAAACACACCAGAGAGGTCAGGGATAAAGTTGTGGAGAAGTTAGGTTATAAAAAAATATCCCAAGCTTTGAACATCTCATGGAGCACTGTTCAATCCATCATCCGAAAATGGAAAGTGTATGGCACAACTGCAAACCTACCAAGACATGGCCATCCACCTAAACTGACAGGCCGGGCAAGGAGAGCATTAATCAGAGAAGCAGCCAAGAGGCCCATGGTAATTCTGGAGCAGCTGCAGAGATCAACAGCTCAGGTGGGAGAATCTGTCCACAAGACAACTATTAGTTGTGCACTCCACAAATCTGGCCTTTATGGAAGAGTGTCAGGAAGAAAGTCATTGTTGAAAGAAAGCCATAAGAAGTCCCATTTGCAGTTTGAGAGAAGCCATGTGGGGGACACAGCAAACATGTGGGAGAAGGTGCTCTAGTCAGATGAGACCAAAATTGAACTTTTTGGCCTAAAAGCAAAACGCTATGTGTGGCCGATAACTAACATTGAACATCACCCTGAACACACCACCCCACTGTGAAACATTGTGGTGGCAGCATCATGTTGTGGGGATACTTTGTTGTGGGGATAGCCCCCTCAGGGCTTTTACACTGGAGAAACAGCAGTGGCTGTTTCGGGTCGGATTGCAGGTGCTATTTTTAGCGCAATAGCGTCTGCAAACCGCCCCAGTGTGAAAGGGGCCTATCTGAAACAGTAAAAAAAGTTACAAGAGGGAATTTGACAGTAATATTATTTGAATAAAAGCAATAAAGTGATTTGGTAATGCTGACATGTGTCCACTTTAAAGGGAATCAGTCAAGAATGACCCTATGAAATCATCTATAACTTTAGCCTTAAGTTATTGTGTACATGCTTGCTTATGAAAGAATTATATTCCCCATTATCTTTACTTACTTTGTATGGGACTGACCCTTAGCCAAATTTTAGGGGTCAGAGATCACCCAAGGTATGCGTTGCTGTCTTGTTAATAGCTTGACCCCACATGCAGCTTCTCAATCTCTGAGATTGCATAATAGTGTGAAATAATGAAGCCCTTCTACATAGAAATATTAGGCTGCATTCCCATCTGCGTGTGCTGGGAATGCGCATGCTCCTAGAGCGCAAGAAAAACATGCAATGGACTCTTGCATGTGCCAATGATTCTTAATGGCATACCAAATGTGACCAGCAGACCTGTGCAATTGCGCCTTCAAAAAAAACATGCAAAAATGCATTTTCAGGCTACGCTAGGTGTGAATGGGGCCTTATTTGACACTATTATGTGCACTTTTAAATTTGAGAGATATTAAAACAATACGTTGTGTACTAATTTTTACTTTTCCCACTATAGTCAAGCCTGGCCCCTTTCTTCTTCCTCTAGTTCCTAGCTATTGATCCTTTATCATGATGTGTAACGTCACTACCAACAATGAGTCTAATGCCGCGTACACACGAGCAGACTTTACGGCAGACTTTGCCCGGCGGACTGGATTTCGTCAGACAATTCGATCGTGTGTGGGCTCCAGCGGACTTTGTTTTCTCAAAAGTTAGACGGACTTAGATTTGAAACATGTTTTAAATCAATCTGTCGAAATCGAGTACGGTCGAAAAGTCCGCTCGTCTGTATGCTAGTTCGACGGACAAAAAGCCACGCTAGGGCAGCTATTGGCTACTGGCTATGAACTTCCTTGTTTTAGTCTGGTTGTACGTCATTGCGTACGAATTCAACGGACTTTGGTGTATTGTGTGTAGGCAAGTCCGTTCATTCAGAAAGTCCGTCGTAAAGTCTGTGGAAAAGTCCGCCGGGCAAAGTCTGCCGTAAAGTCCGCTCGTGTGTACGTGGCATTAGGAAGTAGTCCAACTTGTCATTAGTATGCAAAGGGTGCTTGGGTGAACTCGGATGATCGCGGCTGTCACTTTCATAGCGCCGAATAGTACAATGATTGTCAATTTCCCCAGTGGTCCATCAGAATTATGAGATATACATAATTACATTTTGCCAAGCTGGACCAATGTAAGTATGCAATACAAACCATTCCTGGATTTCAGTCTTAACTTTTAGAAAATTTGAGATTTGCAAATAATACTCCATTCGGCAGAGTAAGAATTTGTGGCCAGGTGCTGGACTACAGAAACATGATGATGAAGGAGACACTTCCCTCTTTACAATCAGTTTACTTTCACTTTTTGCTGGTACAGGTATGCTGAATGCTGTGTTCAGTCAGCAGAGGGAGAACTATAGCCAGAAAAGCCTATTGATTCCTATGCAGAACTCTGGGAATCATGGGATTTGGAGTCCAGGAAGCCAAACTGTGAAGCTTATGGACCCTTTGCACTACAGTACAATTCCCAAAATACACTGAGGCAAGGAGGAGCAGTGGAGCTGATTTTCTTAGACTATTCAACTAGGCTCTCTCTTGGCGTAGAGAAAACTGAAGAGAGTACATCCACTGTGTACTGACCAGACTGCTGAGAGGCAAGACCAGCGGAGACACCTGAGGCAGCTTAGCATAGACCCCAGCGATCACATCTGCACCTTTTCCACAGGGAGTCCAAATCATCATCTCATTCGCTACATTACTTCCCACCATTGAATCTCTGGGGAATGTTTGTGGAGAGACTGAGGGTGGCCCTCCTTTCTACAGCGAGAGTGACCAGCCACACCACAGGGATTGGAGAGAGGGCACTGCTCATTGTATACACTGCTAGCAGGAACTAAGTTACTGGAAGCAGATAATTAAAGGAGAAGTATGGCCAAAGCTCTTTTGGCCATACTTGTCTTGTAGGTCATGAGAATGCACTTAGTTGTGCACTCCTGTGACCGAGAATCAGCTGACAGTAGGCTAAAGCCTGCTGTCAGTTGACGTCACAGAGCCAGCCCAGGTTCTGCAGGGATCCTGTCAATAATGTTGGGATCTGCCCAGATGCCTGACTGGCAGCTGGCTCAATCTCTTAGCATGCCACTGAGAGCCGGAGCAAGCCACCCCTGCTCCTTCACAGTCTGGCACTCCAGTGAGCACTAGAGGGCCAGAGCACAGAGACTGACAATCACTGCTCTGTGCTCAGAGCGGAGCCAAGAACTGAGTTATCAGTGATCTTTAAACTGATCTGTTCTCAGTGTATGGGTGGCGGGCGGCAATTGCAGCATAAGATCGATGCTGCACCTACATAGGTCAGCATAAAAGTTTTTTTTTTTTAAACCTGCACTTGTCTTTTAAGTATACTGCACCTATACCTCACCTGTATTGTACCTTTACTGCAGCTTTACTGTATTATTACCACACCTATACTGCATGCTGGTTTACTAAAACTGTCGTTAAGTGCACCACCACTTCTTGAAGGGCCCCAATGATAGCTGGCAGAGGAATAACATAAAGGAATACCCCTCCTGTAAAGCAATCTTGCAAGTCCCCTTTGTTCGCTTCTCCCATTTCATTTGTTTCTATGGACAGTGTACATCCAATCGGTCTAGGACTACCATAGTCACCATTGTTTACTTTGGCAGTATAGTTCCTGTGTATGGTAAATCAAGTTTTAGCATTGCTCACTGCTGCACTTTAGGTGACCTTGCTATTGTTTAAGCTGATCTGAATGCCAAGTGTCTATTTATGCCTAGTCCTTATTACTAAATACCCTGTATGCTAAACTGTGTTATTACCATTGTTAATCCATTTCAATGCTACTTCATTACCAACCATATCAGGTGACAATATATTAGGTCTGCCTTTACTAACTGGTCCAGTGCCTGTTTTCTTTCATATAGTACTACTACCGAGTAATAAGTTTTACTTTCAGGGATTTTCTGTGATATTGCATGCGTTGTAAACTCAGAGGAGCTAACATTTTGAAAGAGGTTGAGGCAAAGAACAGAGGACCTATCCTATCCAGTGGCACCTACGGGGTAGCACTACAAATTATTCTGTTAATTAAACTTGAACTTTACTGTATTATTGAGGAGCTGGTAAGTGTGAGGATACAATATAATATTTGATCACAATGCAGGTAGGCATTACCCTAAAACTCTACTTATGTATATATTATTTTTATAAAATGCTTTGTCATAATTGGCCAGGTCTGTGCTAGGTTGACTTTAGCTTTATATGTGGTGTATTTGATATGGATTTGTTTAGTTTATTGTTTGTTTTACAGGGTAGTAAATGCAAAAAACATTATTGCTGCACTGAGACTCAACAAAGCACAGTTATGTTCATGTCTAGAATACATGATAAAAACTATTACAGCTACTGATGAGCTTCCTGTAGTCAGATACTGCTAGAGTTTGTGACAGGCAGTAGATGGCAGCAGAATATAATATTTCCTGTGTGTCACTATCGTTAGTCACAATCTATCTTGTACACATATGGGATGAACAAATTTGCTAGTAAACTAGAAATAAAAAAATAAAGGTGACAAGAAATACCTTGGAATTTGCACCTGCAAAAATCCTAGGAGCTTTAGAGCAATGAAGGCAAACTGCTTGTACTATTTTGGTTCATTGACTAGTATAACGTAAAATGTGAAGTCTGGTGTAAAACAGAGCACCTGTAAACAGTAGAATGCAGGTGTGTTATAGAAGAATATGAAACTGAGCATGCGTAAAGCACAAAGCTCAGTGGAGGGACTCAGAGAAATGCCTAACATAAAGCACCATAAAACGCTATACTAACCTTATATTTTGATACATTTAGGGATAACATAGAAAGGCAAGCTTTTCATAAAGAGGAAAACATGGCTTGTTACCTTACTGAATAGGTTGAATGAGTGGATTTGTTTAAAACTGAAGCAATTTCATGGCCAGAAAATACCCATACACCCAAGCCCTTGCTGAAATGATACATAAAATCAAGATTTTTTTTTTTTTTTTTATCTTGACCCTATAAAGGTAAAGATAAAAAATAGGGTCAAGATAAAAAAAAGAAAAATCTTGATTTTATCTATCATTTCAGCAAGGGCTTGGACGTATGGGTATTTTCTGGCCATGAAACTGCTTTTGAAATGCAACTTCAAATACCTTAGCAGGGGGTTAGGCGCAGGTCAAAAGCACCTATAAAGCAATTAAAGTGTATAGCCCAAACTATTTGCTTTGAATATAGTAGGGAAAGGCTAAAAACCTCTGTCAGTTTACTTTTTAATGTCTGTTTTCTGTTGTCTTCACTTCTTGTCAGGGAGACAGAGCAGGAAGTGAAAGAATATCTCTCCAAAATGGGAGTTCCCTCTTAGTGTCACCATTGGAAGAGTTACACCACCATCTGTTCTGGTGACAACTAAAACATTTTTGTTTTTTTATTTGTTTCTGTAACAGTGGTCTCCAGGACAATTAAGGTTCATACACACTATCAGAAAATTGGGTGAATATTTTTGTCCGAGGAACGACGGTACAAATTTCTGATAGTGTGTACACAACTTTTATCAGCTGATTCTGAACTTCCGAACGAAAATTTCTGATAGGACAAGCTTAAAAAAAATTTTCTCAGAAGGTTAACAAACGATTGATAGGAGAAAAATCAGAAATGAAAGACTGTGCATGAACAGAAACAATAAACAACAAAAAAAAGCATTTGTCGTACGAGAATTTTCGCACAATATTTCCTTCTTCAGTTCCGACTTGTTGTGAAACAACGAGGTAAATCGGAGGATTGTTCGGCTGATTTTCTTATAGTGTGTACCCCATTTAAAGTGGTTGTTAAGCCACTTTATACACTTTATACAGTTTCCTCTGTTTAATTATGCCAATCGGCACTCACGGGGCCGGCCGGCTCTCTCCTCTTTCGAACAGACAGCTGCAGCGGGCGGGGTCGAGAATCCCCCCGCTGACGTCAGTCAAAAGGGGAGGAGGAGAGGAGGAGAGAGGCAGCCGGTAATGTGAGCATTGAACGGCGCTCGGAAATCAGGTATACAGCAGCTTATTTTTATAAGGCACATCCACTGTGGCAGCTTACATTAATAAACAGAGAGGATAGTGTAAAAAATTAACGGTAATTTCAGCAGCAGGAGGGGAGGGGGTGGGCAAAGACACAGAGCTGACAGACAGGGAGGGAGGGAGGGGGGAGAGGAGGACAGAGGAGAGACAGGAGAGTTGCGGATGACAGAGCCACGTAAACTGTCCACGGTGTCAGGGCTCAGCAGCCATGTTGAACCATGGTCAGTTTACAGGGGAGGACAGAACCAGGCAGGATCAGCCAGGTATTTTATGTTATACAGGTGGCCAAATTACACAGCACAAGCACTCTGCTGTAAAACATGCTTTAATGAAACAGGATCATTTTTTTTTTAGGGTAACAAACACTTTAAGGCTTCATATACACACAGCCTACTTTGACCGCTGGTCGTGGGAAAATGCAAAATGCGGCAAAGTTGCAATGCAAATCTGTCGCAGTATTGCTGTGGTTCGCGTTTTCTGGTGGCCGGCGGTAAAAACGCTCCTATCCTGAACGTGATTCTTTTGCACACAAGAGAGGGATATTGAGAGAGGTTGAAGCTCCCTTAACTGCAGCAGCTTCTAAACTCTGTTAAAAGCCAGTGTGTACATTGACACTATGGGGTTGATTTACTAAAGGCAAATCCACTGTGCTCTACAAGTGCGCTTGGAAGTGCAGATGCTCTAGATCTGTGGGGAAGATCTGAAATGTGCAGAAGCTCTGCTGATTTCTATCATCCAAACATGTGCAAGCAAAAATACTGTTTTTTATTTTCCTTGCAAGTCTCCCTCAGATCTACAGTGACTGCACTTCTAAGTGCACTTGCAGTGCACTTGTAGTGCACAGTGGATTTGCCTTTAGTAAATAAACCCCATAGGCTTTTATGGAGTTGAGTTTAGGAGCTTTGGCAAAAAAAAAAAAAAACACCAAAAACTCAACTTTAGGAGCTCTCAGTCAGTGGGGCCCATCCGTAGGGGGCCCATGGGCGCCATTCCCCCCGCCCCCCCCGGCAAGTCACAGAAAAAAAGTCAAAAAAAAAAAACATTCTAATACTGGCCCTATTTAAAAAAATACAAAAAAGGGCCTTAAGTGCACTGTGTTTGGACCTTAGAGAGAAAGGAAACAGGAAGTATGATAAGAATGGACGGATCCCTCCATTGCCGTTGTGGAAGAGGACAACGCAGGACAGGAAAAGACAACACACAGCAAGGTAAGTAGTACAGGCAAGGCTGCATTTGGGGGACACAGGAGGTTGCATTTGGGGACACAGGAGGCTGCATTTGGGGACACAGGAGGCTGCATTTGGGGGGCACAGGAGGATGCATTTGGGGGACACAGGAGGCTGCATTTGGGGGACACAGCAGGCTGCATTTGGGGGACACAGGAGGCTGCATTTGGGGGACACAAGAGGCTGCATTTGGTGGACACATCAGGCTGCATTTGGGGGACACAGGTGGCTGCATTTGGGGGATACAGGAGGCTGCATTTTGGGGACACAGGGGGCTTCATTTGGAGGACACAGGAGGCTGCATTTGGGGGACACAGGAGGCTGCATTTGGGGGACACAAGCTGCATTTGTGGGACACAGAAGGCTGCATTCAGTGTGACACAGGCTGCATTTTGTGTGACACAGCCTGCATGTAAGGACGGACTCTGCTGGGGACACCTGATGGCATCTGGTGACAGGCAACATGGCTAGTGACACGCTCAGGGCTCCCACCAATTCTGCATTATGGTGAGTTGAATGGTTTCATTTTATATTACAATGTAATAATAGAAATAATGCGCTTCAATCATCCTGACACCATAACAACCATGGTGTCGGGATGATTGAAGTGCTAACACCAGGTGTTTGGAATATCTTTATCTGCTGTTTGTTAAACTTTCTAGAATACACATATTTTTATTGTTGTGTAGGATCTGGGCCTGTTGTCCCTCCATCCCTCTCTCCCTCCGTCCCTTGTTCATCTCAGACGCTAACCACACCACCTTAGAGCAACACCCACTATTTTACTGAAGCCACGCCCATTTTCACTGAGTGGGAGGGGTCAAAAAGAAAGGGCGGGGTCTAGTGCCCCCCATCCTAAAATTTCACCAGCCACCACTGCTGTCAGTGTACATGAAGCCTAAGAGAAGGTAAATTTACCCAGCAGAAATTTATACTGCAATACAAATGTTGCAGGAGTTGGAACCTTTCCCCACTCTTCAAAACTGTAAGAAGAATCTATGGTTTAGTTCATATGGAGCATACTACAGTGTACGCCCCTGCAAGGGCCATGTTTACCTGCACAGGGATGAAAGGTGTTCCGTACATCCCATTGCAGATAATTACATTGATGTCAATTGGGATGCAGCGGCTGCATGGACACAGACGCTGCACTCAATTTGACATCAATGCGGATGCACATCCCCGAACAGACACTGTCTGCATTTGGGGCTGTGCACTTGCACAGATGTCAAATTGGGAGTGACGCTGTGTCTGTCTCAAATTACATGAATGGGACTGCCTGCAGAGGGATGTACGTTCACGCATCACTGTGCAGGTAAACTTGGCCCATGCATGGGCGTACACTGTAGTATGCCTGTGTGAAGAAGTCCAAAAGGAATCTCAAACTGGTCTCCAGTGCAAATTGAATGCACCAGAAAGTATGCTACATTTACCCATCTACACTTGTTCTAATAAAAAAATGAGATCAACCTACAGAAAATCAGGTGATGTAGTCTTTAGCAAATAACCAGTATCTTTTCTAATTGTTCCAACCACTCTAAATTTATGAAAAGTTAAATATGAGTGGTCTTTGTGTTTAAATGCCTGTTAAAGCTTTATGGACATATTCACCCGCACATTGTTTTAGTGCAGAAAATGGCATTTAAAGGCATGGACCTCATATGAAATCTATACAAAAGAGCCAACCTGTGCTGACAGCACATCACTGTGAAAAAAGACATGGTGGCAAAAAAATTATCTGTGTCTGAGGGTTACATAGTTACATAGTAGGTGAGGCTGAAAAAAGACACAAGTCCAACCTATGTGTGTGATTATGTCAGTATTACCTTGTATATCCCTGTATGTTTTGGTTGTTCAGGTGCTTATCTAATAGTTTTTTGAAACTATCGATGCCCCCCCTGCTGAGACCACTGCCTGTGGAAAGGAATTCCACATCCTGGCCACTCTTACAGTAAAGAACCCTCAATGTAGTTTATGGTTAAACCTCTTTTTTTCTAATTTTAATGAGTGGTCACGTGTCTTGTTAAACTCCCTTCTGCGAAAAAGTTTTATCCCTATTGTGGGGTCACCAGTAGTGATGGGCCGAATGGACCCCTGTTCCGTTCGCACCAGAACTTTCGAACACCGCGAAAGTTCGGACCCAAATAACGAACCCCATTAAAGTTAATGGGACCCGAACATCAAAAAGCAAAAGTGCCCATTTTGAAGGCTTATATGCAAGTAATTGGGCATACAATGGTTATAGGGGTCTGGGTCCTGCCCTGGGGGACATGTATCAATAAAAAAAAAAAATTAGTGAAAAACATCATTTTTAAATGAGCAGTGATTTTTTGATTTTTAAAGTGAAACCATGAAAATGAAAAATTCCTTCCAATATAGTGCCTGGGGGGTCCCCTTAGGCTACTTGTAAAGTGGCAGATCTGTACCATGTCTAGAATCTGCTGCAGCAATAATTGCATTTATGGAGCCAAAAAAAAGAAAATTTCCCTGCAAGCTGCCTTTATTTTGCTCAGCAACAGCTGGGGAGCCAGTGTGTATGATGAGGGCACAATGTAGGGCACTGGGAACAAGATTAGAGCTTTTTTGGATACATTCTGGTGTCACTTTGACTTTGGATAGAAGTAATGGGTGCGTAAAAAAAAATTTGGGTGTCAGTGGTGCCTTCCCACCGTAACCATATAGAGGTACTCTTGATGAAAGCAAGAATTGGTCTTGCTGTAAAAAATTGCAATGATATGCACCTGTCAAACAGGTACTGAAAAATTGGTCTTTGGGTGTTAATTGTGCCCATGAAACCTATACTAAAATCATTCTTCCAGATGAAATGATTGAACACCCTCAAAGCAAGGCAGTCTCGAATTCCTACAGAGATTCCACATCCTGAAAAGACTTAATCAGTGACATCGGCATCAGGGGCTTCATAGCTGGTAATCCAGGACTGATTTATTTTTCTAAAAGTCAAACGATCCACGGAGTTTGTGGACAGATGCGTTCTATGTTCATTAACAAAACCTCCTGCTGCACTGAATGCCAATTCCTGAAGGCACGCTGGATGCAGGGCAGCCCAACAACTCAATAGCATACTGGCCAAGTTCTGGCCAGTGGCCTATTCTCATGACCCAGTAAGTCAGTGGATTGTCAGCTGGAAAGCTCTCCATCTCTGTTTTGGCCCTGAGGTAATCATTCACAATGTGATACTGCCGATGGGATGTGGAAGCTGACAGCCCTGGGTGGCGAGATCTAAAAAAAATTCTGAAATGCCTCACTTAGGCGGACACCTTCTCCAACGCTCCTCTCTTGACCAACAGAAGACTCAAAACAAAGTTTTCCACAACACTGTAAACTACTGGAGTCAGGAAAAACGTTCAATAAACTCCTCTTTAATGTGTCCTCAAGAGTTTTTATCTTCTGCACGCTCTGTGGGGATGGGGTGAGTTCTGAGACCCTCCCCTTAAAAGGGTGGTCAAGGAGAGTTGCCAACCAGTAATCATCTTTCTCCTTTATGCCACATATT
Organism: Lithobates clamitans; assembly: GCA_037952925.1. NCBI lineage: Eukaryota > Metazoa > Chordata > Amphibia > Anura > Ranidae > Lithobates > Lithobates clamitans. The sequence goes on along the minus strand of JBBGZY010000925.1, from coordinate 4,799,024 downwards.
CTTGGGTCCTTTTGCAGGCTTTGAAGCATGAGGTTGCCAATGCTACTCAAATTTGCAGAGGCTTGTGAAGCAGACTCCTCTGGGTCACTCAGGATGACAGCATCTGGAACTTCCTCCTCCCAGCCACGTAATACTCCCAAGGGTCCTGGGGTTGGAAAGCCATCCCTTAACGATTAACGCATGTCTTCCTCTTCTTCAAAGCCTATGAAAGTGCCTGAATCCTCCTCCCCTTTCTACTCCTGTGTGTTCTGTGACATAGAAATGATGGTGTCTGAATAAAGTGGGCCTCCAGTGCCTGGTCCAAAATGCCACGCAGAGTGTGTTCCAGCAGGAACACAACAGGGATTGTGTCACTGATGCATGCACTATTACGGTTCACCATCCTTGTAACCTCCTCAAATGGTGACAATACAGTGCATGCATCCTTAATTATCAGCCATTGGCATGGGGAAAAAAAGCAGAGGCGGCCAGAGCCTGTCGTCATGCCGTATTCGCACAGGTACTCATTGACGGACCTCTGTTGCATGTGTAGCCGCTGCAGCATTGACAAAGCCAAGTTCTACCTGGTGGGCATGTCACAAATCAGGCGGTTTACGAACAGGTGGATTTCAGCCAACCGAGCACTGGCTGTGTATGACCACCTGAAATGGCTACAGACTCTTCTGGCCAACTTTAGCACATCTTGCAACCCTGGGTATGTATTTAGGAAAAGCTGCACCACCAAATTGAGGACATGTGCCAGGCATGGCACATGTGTCAACTTTCCCTGTCTAAGGGCGGACAGGAGGTTTGAGCCATTATCGCACACAAGCATTCCTAGCTCCAGCTGGCATGGTGTGAACCACCTCTGGGCCTGTTCCTGCAGAGCTGCAAGAATTTCTGCTCTGGTGTGGTTCCCATCCCCTAAACACACCAGCTGAAGCACTGCATAGCACCTTTTATCCTGACTCTGGGAATAGCCCTTTGAACGCTTAGGGGGTACCTGATGTTCATAGGACAATTCTGCAGAGGAGGGCATGGAGGTGGCAGAGGAGGAAGAGTAGAGCTTACAGGTCTGGCATCATCACTGCCAGATGTATGGAGACATGGGGGCGCAATAAGCTGCAGAACCAAGCCCTGTCCTGCATCCTTTCGAGTTGCAAACAGCATTGCCCAGTGTGCTGTGAACTAAAAATCTCGTCCCAGCCTATGCTTGCTGGACCACTTGTCAGCAGTAAGGTGGATTTTACGGCTGACTGCCTTGCCCAATCATGCCAGAACAGTCCCTTCCACGTGATGGTTGAGAGATGGTGGAACGGCCTTACGTGAAAAGTAGTAGTGACTGGAAACCTGCCATTGTGGTACAGCACATTGTGCGAATTCACGGAAGGAGGCAGAATCCACCAGGCTGAGAGGCAGAAGTTGGAGAGCCAACAGCTTTGACAAGCTTGCATTTAGATGCTGGGCACGTGGGTGGCAGGGACTGTATTTTTTTTCCACTGCAGTAGATGGGGCAGAGAAATTTGCCGGCTACAGTCTACAGCTGGTGGTGTGCTACTGGCAGATGTGCTGCTAGGACCTGGGACACCCTGTGCTAAACCATCATCCCTGTCAGTGGAGGCTGCTGAGAGGTAATGACTCAGTATAGCAGGGGCAGACTGAAATGGGTAAGGAGGATGAGGAGGAGGAGGGACAGATTTGTGCCTCTTTTGTGTGTCTTTTAGGTGCTCTTGCCAACGGGCTGAGTGGTTGGATGTTAAATGCCTTGTTAAGCATGTGGTACCCAAATGGCTGGAGTTTTTGCCACGTTTGATGTGCCTGAGACACAGTTTTCAGATAGTAACAGTGCAATCTGCTGCAGATGTGCTGAAAAAGGCCCAGACAGCTGAGTTTTGGGGAGTGGGCCAGGAGATAACAGCTGCAGAATGTGATGGAATAGGGTGGCTGCTCTCTACTCTTTCTTGATGTCGGCCTCAACTTCAGTTTTCTCCTCTGCTCTATCTGGCACCCAAGTTTCATCAGTGACCTCATCATCATCATCTCCATCTCCATCATCATCATTACCACTGGAGACAACTTGGCAATATGCTGCAGCTGGGGAAACATGAATGCCAATTTGTCTACCAGTGTTCTCCCCTCTCTCTAGGCTCTTGTTCCGGTCAGCCTCAACCTCAGAACCAACATCTGAATCCAGTAATGGCTGGGCATCATCAAGGAGCAAGTGGCTGATGCTGTGGTCAAATAACTCAGCTGGCTGATGTTGAGGCTATGGCAGGAATAGATGTAGACAAGGAGGTAGGTTTATTCACTCTGGCAACTGCAGGGGACTGCACACTTGTCTTTGCTTATGTGACAGAGGATGAGGAGGATGAGGGAGGTTTAGTAAGCCAGACCAACACCTCCTCTGCATGCTGTGGCTGGATAGCACAGGCAAACTCACTAAACAGAGGAAATGATGCCCTGCCTGAGGACCACCACATCCACCTTTGCATGTGGACACATTTGTTGCTGGCCCCCTTACAGTGCCAAGGGAACGTCTGCCTCTCCTTGTTGTCCTCCCAGACATTATTGGGAGGGAGGGGGCGGTGCTTATAAGCAAATGTAAAGAAGAAGTGGAAATCTGTACGTAGATGCACTTTAATCAATGTAAAGTGGTGTTTGGTGCACTTTAATTTGAGTACACACTACACAGACACACTCCACGGATACACAATAATATACTGCAATAAAATGCACCAAATATACAGTGACGCATAGAACTATATGGCATTAAACTTGCAGTAACACACACAGAGGTAAATGGCATTAAACGTGCAGTAATGCATAAAAATGTAAGGCGTTAAACTAGCATTGACGCACACAGAAGTAAATGACGTTAAACTTGCAGTAACGCATAAAACTATATGATGTTAAACTGGCAGTAACATATACAGGACTAAATGGCATTAAACTAGCAGTAATGCACACAAAACAATATGGTGTTAAACTGGCAGTAACACACACAAAACTATATGGCGTTAAACTGGCAGTAATGCACACAAAACTATATGCCGATAAACTGTCAGTAACGCACACAGAAGTAAATGGTGTTAACTGGCAGTAATGCAATCAAATAGACAGTGTTCAACTGTCACTACACTGATGCTATCTGAACTGCCCCTACTCTAGCTATACACTAATGTCAAGTCTCACTACACTACAGTTAAACTATCTGAGCTGTCCCTACTCTAGCTGCACACTATGCAAAGCTGAATGATGGTCCTCCTCACTACACTTACATTATCCCTAGACTAACACTAAACTAATATTCTACACTGACAATTGAAGCAAAATAGCACAGTATAGCACACTAACTAATAGCCCTGTTCTATCTCTCTCTATGCCGAAATCACACTGAAAATGGCTGCAATTAAAAGAATACTTTTATACTGTGGGGCAGGAATGAGCCATGATTGGATAAAGTCATGATGACAGTGTCCAATCATGACTGACAGTGCTCTGTGCCCTGTGTTCGGGGGGCCGTTTGTTCGCTGAACATCCGAACAGCGAAAGTTCGGCCCAAACTTATGCTTGGGCCAAACCATTTGCCCATCCCTAGTCACCAGTATGGTATTTGTAAACTGAAATCATATCCCCCCTCAAGCATCTTTTCTCCAGAGAGAATAAGTTCAGTGCTTGAAACCTTTCTTCATAACTAATATCCTCCAGACTTTTTATTAGCTTTGTTGCCCTTCTTTGTACTAGCTCCATTTCCAGTATATCCTTCCTGAGGACTGGTGCCCAGAACTGCACAGCATACTCTAGGGGCGGCTAGGCCAGAGTCTTGTACAGTGGGAGAATTATCACTTTATCCCTGAAATTAATCCCTTTTTAATGCATGCCAATATTCTGTGTGCTTTGTTAGCAGCAGCTTGGCATTGCATGCCATTGCTGAGCCTATCATCTAATAGGACCCCCAGGTCCTTTTCCATCCTAGATTCCCCCAGAGGTTCACCCCATAGTGTATAGATTACATTTATATTTTTGCCACCCAAATGTATTATTTTACATTTTTCTACATTAAACCTCATATGTCATGTAGTTGCCCACCCCATTAATTTGTTTAATTAATTTGATCTTCTTGCAAGGTTTCCACATCCTGCAGAGAAGTTATTGCCCTGCTTAGCTTAGTATCGTCCGCAAATACAGAGATTGAACTGTTTACCCCATCCTCCAGGTCGCTTATGAATAAATTAAATAGGATTGACATTTCTGAGCCTGGATTCCAGATTTGTAGAGACCTGTGTGCCTTGAAAAAGTATTCATACCCCTTAAAATGTTCCACATTTTGTCATGTTACAACCAAAAACCGTAAATTTATTTTATTGGGATTTTATGTGATAGACCAACACAAAGTGGCACATAATTGTGAAGTGGAAGCAAAATGATGAATTGTTTTCAAAATGTTTTACAAATAAATATGTGAAAAATGTGGCGTGCTTTTGTATTCAGCCCCCCTGAGTCAATAGTTTGTAGAACAACCTTTTGCTGCAATTACACCTGCAAGTCTTTTTGGGTATGTCTCTACCAGTTTTACACATCTAGAGAGTGACATTTTTGCCCATTCTTCTTTGCAAAATAGCTCAAGCTCTGTCACATTGGATGGAGAGCGTCCGTAAACAGCAATTTTCAAGTCTTGCCACAGATTCTCAATTAGATTTAGGTCTACAATTTGAGTGGGCCATTCTAACACCTGAATATGCTTTGATCCATCGTAGCTCTGGCTGTATGTTTAGGGTCCTTGTCCTGCTGGAAGGTGAACCTCTGCCCCAGTCTCAAGTCTTTTGCAGACTCTAATGCCCCGTACACATGGTCGGATTTTCCAACTGAAAATGTTTAATGGGAGCTTGTCGGAAATTCCGACCATGTGTAGGCTCCATCGGACATTTTCCATCGGAATTTCTGTCACACAAAATTTGAGATGTGGATCTCAAATTTTCCGACAACAAAATCTGTTGCCATAAATTACGATCGTGTGTACACAATTCCGACATACAAAGTTCCAGGCATGCTCAGAATCAAACAGAAGAGCTGCACTGGATATTGAACTTAATTTTTCTCGGCTCGTCGTACGTGTTGTACGTCACCGCGTACTTGCCGTTTGGCAATTCTGACAAGATTTGTGTGACCGTGTGCATGCAAGACAAGTTTGAGCCAACATCCGTCGGAAAAAATCCATGGATTTTGTTGTCAGAATGTCCGATCGTGTGTACGGGCATAACAGGTTTTCTTTTAAAATTGCCCTGTATTTGGCTTTATCCATCTTCCCATCAACTCTGACCAGCTTCCCTGTCCCTTCTGAAGAAAAGCATCCCCACAACATGATGCTGCCACCACCATGTTTCACGGTGGGGATAGTGTATTCAGGGTGATGTGCAGTGTTAGTTTTTCGCTACACATAGCGCTTTGATATTAGGCCAAAAAGTAAAATGTTGGTCTCATCTGGCCAGAGCACCTTCTTCCGCATGTTTGCTGTGTCCCCCACATGGCTTCTCGCAGACTGCAAACAGGACTTCTAATGGCTTTCTTTCAACAATGGCTTTCTTCTGGCCACTCTTCAATAAAGGTCAGATTTGTGGAGTGCATGACTAATGCCGTGTACACACGATAGGATTTTCCGACAACAAATGATGGATATGAGCTTGTTGTCGGAAAGTCCGACGGTGTGTATGCTCCATAGAACATTTGTTGTCGGAATTTCCTCCAACAAATGTTTGAGAGCAGGTTCTCAAATTTTCAATTTCGATCGTGTGTACACAATTCTGACGCACAAAAGTCCACGCATGCTCGGAATCAAGCAGAAGAGCTGCACTGGCTATTGAACTTAATTTTTCTTGGCTCGTCATACGTGTTGTACGTCACCACGTTCTTGACGTTCAGAATTTCCGACAACATTTGTGTGACCGTGTGTATGCAAGACAAGTTTGAGACAACATCCTTCGGAAAAAAGAATCCATGGTTTTGTTGTCGGAAAATCCTATTGTGTGTACGTTGTCCTGTGGACAGATTCTCCCACCTGAGCGGTGGATCTCTGCAGCTCCTCCAGAGTTACCATGGGCCTCTTGGCTGCTTCTCTTATTAATGCTCTCCTTGCCTGGCCTGTCAGTTTAGGTGGATGTCCATGTCTTGGTAGGTTTGCAGCTGTGCCATACTCTTTCCATTTTTGGATGATGGATTGAACAGTGCTCCGTGAGATGTTCAAAGCTTGAGGTATTTTTTTATATGTATGGACAGTTTTTCCTAGGTAAAAAATCCACCCTATACTAGGTCAACCCCCACTGCGCCTTGGATAGTCAACCTTGATGATAATACACACCAGGTTGATAACACCTACCTACAGCTGCCACTTAATATATATAAGACAATGGAAAATAGATTTAAATATGTGCCATGTGATAAGTGCACTGCACCCCACGTGAAGAGATAAATCGTGGCGCTATCTCTAAAAAACTTTTCCCACCTCCTGTGGTAAAACTTCAAGTCTAGTGAACACCCCTTTTACTGGTGTATATCTAAATATAAAACAAAATAAAAGTATGAAAATGTGTACAATAGATATATAGTGATAATAATCTATTAATAAACCCACATAATAGTAAAACACCAAATAGCTAATACATAAAGTGACTTAGTGTCAATACTACTCAGATGCTAGTATACTTCAGTCCCCATGTAATAATTACATAAGGGCTGTGCATGCCATCTTAGTTAATAACAGTTTATAAGTGTCATAACATACCTCTGTACCTACAAAAATAGAATAAATTAATATAAATGTAAAGTCTCTAGAAAAACACACACATATGTGCAAAGTGTCCATGATCGTGATCAAAAACAACTTTAAATGTGCAACAGTGAATCCCTCTATTTCAGGAGTGCAAATTCTTCTAATGAATTCTTCCACCACACCTCTGTGTTCAGTGACCACTCTCCCAATGGACAGCCACTCACCAGCTCCTCATGCCTCCACTTTCTTGTGAGGCTAAAAGGCATAGATAACTGTTGTTAATTGTGTATAAAACAAAATAGCACAGCAAACTCCACAGCAATCTGTCCGATGCAATATTAACCAAGCAGCTAAGATCAACCTTCTAGGGGGTATGCGGTCACGGCGGATCCTTTAATAGCCAGCATCCAAGAAGTGTCTCTCCCCCTCTCCCCGCCTGCTTACTAAATGGGCACAACCGTCTCCCCCGCTCGGTCAACCGTGCAGCTAGCTCCCTCCTGTCACTTGTACGTGGTGTTATCCTTTACTCGGCCATGCCCCCATATTTTTTTATAACCTAACAATGCTTTAAACTTCTCCACAACTTTATCCCTGACCTGTCTGGTGTGTTCCTTAGCCTTCATAATGCTGTTTGTTCACGAAGGTTCCCTAACAAACCTCTGAGGGCTTCACAGAACAGCTGTATTTATTCTGAGAATAAATTACACACAGGTGGACTCTATTTACTAATTTGGTGACTTCTGAAGGCAATTAGTTCCAATAGATTTTAATTATGGGTATCAGAGTAAAGGGGGCTTTTTTTATAAATGCATGCCACACTTTTCAGATATTTATTTGTAAAAAAAAAAAAATGAAAACCATTCATCATTTTCCTTCCATTTCACAATTATGTGCCACTTTGTGTTAGCCTATCACATAAAATCTCAATAAAATACATTTACGTTTTTGGTTGCAACATGACAATATGTGGAGAATTTCAAGGGGTATGAATACATTTTCAAGGCAATGTATATACCAATATATACCTGTATACTATGATGTATACTTGTAATAAGGTTTAACATCTGACTGAGTGCTATAGGTTGCTGAACATGATTGCTTTTTGGCCGTTAGTGTTTTATGGTCTTAACCCAGTGGTTCTCAACTCCAGTCTTCGGGACCCACCAACAGGCCAGATTTTAAGTATTACCTTGGGGAGTTGCAGACTAGAATACTGCAATCACTGAGCAGCAAGAGATATCACCTGTGATGTATTTCAGCTATCTTGCAAACCTGGCCTGTTGGTGGGTCCCGAGGACTGGAGTTGAGAACCACTGTCTTAACCACTTAGGGAGCATGTGAAAAAGAGCAGAAATATGAAATACTACAAAATATAAACCAGTAGAAATATGTAAACACTTGAATTGCATTGCAGCTTTATTTCTGAAATTGCTTTTATGTGTTTAGAATGACCACAACATGCCCACCAGATGGCAAAATAAAGAACACAACAACATAGATGTGGATGTGTTTATTATGTTTCTGCATGAATTTATACTGAATGAAAAGAAATTTAATAGGTTTGTTAACAGGCGTTACCATGCAGTTCATGTAGCTAAAGCTACTATACAGGAGCCCCAAGGGACCAGGAGAAATGTCAGAGTACCTATAAGGAGCATTATGGAGGAAAGAATTTGTCAAGAGCGAAGGATGGCCGAGCTCCATGTGTAGAGACTGAGATGCTTAACCACTTCAATACAGGACATTTTCACCCCCTTCCTACCTAGGCCAATTTTCAGTTTTCAGCGCTGTTGCAATTTGATTGACAATTGCGCAGTCATGCAACATTGTACCCAAATAAAATTTTTATTATTTTTTTCCCCACAAATAGAGCTTTCTTTTGGTGGTATTTGATAATCTCTGCGTTTTTTATTTTTTGCGCTATAAACAAAATAAGAGCGACAAGTTTAAAAAAAAACACAATATTTTTTACTTTTTGCTATAATAAATATCCCAGTTTTTTCTTTAAAAAAAAAAAATGTCCTCAGTTTAGGCTGACATGTATCCTTCTACATATTTTTGGTAAAAAAAAATCGCAATAAGCGTATATTGATTGGTTTGTTCAAAAGTTATACTGTCTACAAAATAGGGGATAGTTTTATGGCATTTTTATTATTATTATTTTTTTTTACTAGTAATGCCGGCGATCTGTGATTTTTATCGTAACTGCGACATTTCGGTGGACATATTGGACACTTTCGACACAATTTGGGGACCATTCACATTTATACAGCTATCAGTGCTATACAAATGCATTGATTACTGTATAAATGTCACTGGCAGGGAAGGGGTTAACACTAGGGGACGATCAAGGGGTTAATTGTGTTACCTAGGGAGTTATTCTAACTGTAGGGGGAGGGGACTCACAAGGGGAGGAGACAGATTGGTGTTCCTCTGTACTGGGAACACATGATCGGTCTCCTCTCACCTGACAGGACGTGGATCTGTGTGTCTACACACACAGATCCATGGTCCTGCTCTGTTAACAGGAAATCGCAGGTGCCCTGCAGACATCGCAGGCGGCGGCACCCCCCAGATGGCCGGGAAGCCCAGGACATCATATGACGCCCGCACAGGATGGGAGATTCCTCCTGCGGACGTCATATGATAATGGGCAGGATGGAAAGTGGTTAAAAACTTGGTTCATCACAAGCTGATATTTAAATTCTTAGTAGATGCCAGTGGGTTGAATCACAGACCAGCTTACAAAATCTGTTAGTGTAACGTTAACTTTTTTCTAAGGGTAAGATTAAAATCACAATCATCTAGTTTCTGGGAGGAAGACTAGAACCACCATTAGCATAATTCTATTGCCTTATAGGGCAGATTTCCCTTTACTTTCTGTCCTGGAGCCGATAATGTTAACCAAACAGGAAATGCAGCAACTTTTCGAATGGGGATATACAGTATATGATTATGACCATATTTTCATTAAGTGAATTGTGTACATAAAATAGGAAATGTTAGTAAAGGGGTCACCTGCAGTTAAAGGAAACTGAATTCAGAGTTGCTTTATTTAAGTGCTAATGGCATCTCTATGCCCCATTAGTGTTTAGCTGGATCAGCTCTCTCAGGAATTTGGGGGAACAAAAGTAGGAAATGAGGACACAGGCATATGGTGGGGAAGAAAAATGCTGCGTACAGACGATCGGAATTTCCGACAACAAATGTTCGATGTGAGCTTGTCGGAAGTTCCGACCGTGTGTATTGGGTTGGTCTTGATGGACTTGTGTCTTTTTTCAACCTCACCTACTATGTAACTATGTAACTATGTGTAGGCTCCATCTGACATTTAGTGTCGGAATTTCCGACAACAAATGTTTGAGAGATGGATCTCAAATTTTCCGACAACAAAATCTATTGTCGTAACTTACGATCGTGTGTACACAATTCCGATGCACAAAAGTCCACGCATGCTCGGAATCAAGCATAAGAGCCGCAGTGGCTATTGAACTTCATTTTTCTCGGTTCGTCGTACGTGTTGTACATCACCGCTTTCTTGACGTTCGGAATTATCCGACAACATTTGTGCAACTGTGTGTATGCAAGACAGGTTTAAGGGAAACATCCGTCGGAAATAAATCCACAGTTTGGTTGTCGGAAATTCCGATCGTCTGTACACGGCATAAGAGAGGACTTGTCTAGGTGATTTGGGAAAGAGAAGAATTCATTATGACTATCAACCTCGATCCATGCATTAGAACTTTTAAGTGAACTAATCTTTCATTGAAGATGTAGTTAAAGAGGAAGTAAACTTCTATCTTTAAGTTCTACCCATAGGTAAGCCTATAATAAGGCTTAATCATAGGCAATGTAAATATCTGCTAAACAAGCACAGTTTAGGAGATATTTACTGTACATGCAGCCAGTGAAATCACTGGCGCATTCGCTCTGAAGGATTTGCCGGCCATGACGTTTCTTCAGCCCTGAGCCGTGACCGCGGCTCCCCTGTGCATGCGCGGGAGTGACGTCATTGTGGCTCCAGCCAGTCACAGAGCCAGAGTCCACGAACCCAGAAGGATGGACCGGGTGAAGAAGGCTTTGTTTTGTGGAAACATTCACATAATCTGCTAGTATGCGATGCATACTAGCACATTATGCCTTTGCCTTGCAGGTAAGAAAAAAAAAAGTGCAGCGGTTTACAAATGCTTTAACTTTTACTTTGTTAGATATAAATTCCAGGGTATTTAGATTGTCCTGTTTTTAACTGAATGTGCGTGTTGTAGATAGTCATTGGTTCCCCTGTAAAATCTAGGTTGCTCAATTTTACTGGCAATTTTAACCCTTTTACATTGCGCATATATTTGGTGACATGGCGAGACACCTTTGGACAGCAGCATTGTCCGAAGAGGGTAGTGTTAGATTGACTTGTAGCCTTACACTAATGCCGCGTACACACGATCAGACATTCCAACAACAAAATCCATGTTTTTTTTCCGACGGATGTTGGCTCAAACTTGTCTTGCATACACACGGTCACACAAATCTTGTCGGAAATTCCAAACGTAAAGAACGCAGTGACGTGCAACACTTATGACGCCACTAGAAAAGGGAAGTTTAATACCAAGTGCACCACCCTTTGGGCTCCTTCTGCTAATCTCATGTTAGTAGAAGTTTGGTGAGAGACGATTCGCGCTTTTCAGCCTCGTGCTTCTCCGATCGTTACTGCTCTTCAGTTTGTGCTTGAGGGTTTGTATCTGGTTTTCAGTGTTTGCTCCCCCAAAGCGCACACGTGGTCTGTATAAAATATATGGAGTACTTTGCGGGTAGTGGGGCCATTGATATGCCAGAAAATGTTTAATAAACATTTAAAAAAAAAAATTTTTCATCTAAACTGAAATAATATTTCCTTTGATTTACTGCTTGTGTTTCATTGAACTGTCTCCTAGGTTTTCCAATGGGCTTTTATTTTTTGACATTTTCTTCAATAGTGCAATTGTAATTTATTTGATACATGAGATGACAATCTCTTCCTCAGCGAACTATTATTATGTTGTGGGTCTGCTACACACACACCTTGTTTTTGTTGTTAATGTATGTAATGCATTACAGTTAAAAATATACATCATTTTTAGCACCATGAATGAATTTTGCAGAGTCACGGAAATGGCATGATTGTGGCAAATTATAAAGCACTTTGGGAGTTATTTAATAAAGGAAAATCCACTTTGCACTTTAGTGGAAAGTGAATTTGCCTTTAGTAAATAACCCCCATTGTCACTGTAAACAACAACTTACTCCAAAAACTGCTATTGAGCATTGAAAGAAGAAGCCACACGTTTTTGAGTCTTAAAATGTTTACTCTGTGAACATTCACATGTGCGTTAGAAAAGGGTTTTTGAACAAACCAACATATTTTAGGAATAACATTTTTGGTATAGACAGTACAAATAGCCTTTTTTGTGTTAAATAGGCATGTTTAAAACCATAAAACAATACCCAACTCAGGAACTTACAAAGTTCAACTTTGAAAAAATTAAGGCAATATCAGACATTAGGATATCCTAACTGTGTTGATATTGCCTTTATCAGATGGGGTGATGTCACCCCTGTGCCAAATTTTGAAGATGCACACAAATTGAGAGTCAAAATGGGGATTTCCCTCCTGATCCCATGCCTAATGTTGACATGTGCTAGCTCTCATCATGGGGGATCAATGGACGTGTTTTGGGGGTGCAACCCCTTCCTCTCAGCTACTTTAGTTGCGAGGAAGGGGTTGCACCCCCAAAACGCGTACCTTGATATCCCGTGATGGCAGATAGCATATGTTGACACACTGTGTGCATCTTCAAAATTTGGTTTTCAAGACACTTAAAAAATTGGTGAAAAATAGCAAAAAAATGAAGGCTTTAGGTGTTTTTAAGATTCGGCCTAAAACATCAATGATGTTTTTGAATCTTTTTTCTATATCATTGATGTCTTCCTTGATCTTTTGTAAATCACGATTGCACACCATGATCACCCCGATGAGGACATGTGCACTTGTGAAATTTGAATCTTCTTCCAAAACATTCACATCACCTAAAATATGCAGGCATACATCTATTACCTGAAGCTGTGGTCTCAGACACTCACCTGTTGTGGTCACTATTTCGCCCACTTCATAAACCTCTCCTTCCTCCCCATCTTCTGGTTGTGGTGTGGGGATTTGCTTTTCTTTTGGAGGTGGGGTGTCCCTGGTGTCCTCACATGTCCTGAATCTTTTCTCCCCTATGTGAATAAAAAAAAGGTATACTTAGCACACAGATATTTGAGGCCAGAAATAGTAATATGAAACATTGCTTGGAAGTGTCGTACAATTGTCTTTTTGGGCAGAGTTCCAAGCTGAAGACATTATTTTTTTCCCTTTCTAAAGCTGGAATACTTACTTTTTTTGTACAATTTTCACACATGGAGACACTCCTAGTATCCACTGGAGGGTCTGTGGGTGACACCCTAAAAAGTTTGACAAAAAAATGGGAAATCCGCGCAACGGAATTGGGTATAAAACTAAATGATGGACTGCTGCCCTCATGCACGCTATCTCCACCGAAGTGAAGTGAGCGAAAGATTAAATGTGAAAAAAAAGGGGGTGAGTGTGGCGCCGTCCTAAGTCCTATTATTAGAACCAAACTTCTCCGGTAATTATAAACACAAAAAATATATATTAAAGTCAAAAATATATTAAAGTGACCTGTGCTATAATCCGTAAAGAAAAAGAAGAAAATAATATATATAAATAAGTAAACAAGATAAAATATATCACATGTGACATGCAGCTTGTGGAAATAATATCATAAACCTTAAAAATGATGAAAATAATATGTGATCACACTAAAATATTATATAGTTGGTAATTAAACAGTCCGTATGAATGGTGTCACTTTGTGATAAATTTGCTGTTTGAACCAGCCATGATATGTGCCCGATGCACCATAAAGTGAAAAACAACAGTCACTGTGAAATTTCCTGGTGTATCCCTTTAAACAAAAACATTCTGAGTGCTGGTGTCTCGCGTTGTGATCGTGCAGAGACTCACCAGCTTTTTATCCCCTTCAGGGGTAACGTGCAGTCACAGTATGTGCGGCACTGTGCGGCAGTACTTGGCAGGATCAGGATCAAGATGTCATTAGAACATGAAGGAGAAAGAAGAGTTCCATAGTGTAAAACCATTTATCACTTTTATTAGGTCAGATTACAGGTGGTACTCACATTGTGGTAGGTTCAAATAAGCAGTAAGCAGTAAATTATCCAAAAGCGTCAGATACGAGGAGATGTCTGCAAGGCGTCAGAATAGGCCACGCCCTTCGCGCGTTTCATCAGAGGACGTCTACGGGAGCCCGTTTATGATACTATTTCCACAAGCTGCATGTCACGTGTGATATATTTTATCTTGTTTACTTATTTATATATATTCTTTTCTTCTTTTTCTTTACGGATTATAGCACAGGTCACTTTAATATATTTTTTACTTTAATATATATTTTTTGTGTTTATAATTACCGGAGAAGTTTGGTTCTAATAATAGGACTTAGGACGGCGCCACACTCACCCCCTTTTTTTCACATTTACCCTAAAAAGTTTGTTCTGGTGTCCCACACTAGTGCTCCTCTCCTTACATTGAAGTTTGCATTTCATTCTAGTACAAACCCATCTAGACAACAATGTCATAAAATGAGCACATATGGAAGGATGCATATTATAGAACAAACGTTTAGCAGAAAGACACGATACACAATCCTAAACCCAACGACGTTTCAGAGACCCAACTTCGTCAGGGGTTTTCATAGGAGGTACAGTGTATGATAGTGGCTAAGAAAGTACATTAACGCATCCAAACAATTGTTTGTTGATGACCAAAAAACTAAAACTATGTCACTTTTTCATACACAGGAAAGCCTCAGCCAGGAGATGGCGGGGGTAAGTGGCAGCCAGGAGGTCGACCATCGTCCTCCTCCGCCAGCTCCTGCCACAACTCCAACACCAGAGCCACAGCCTGGAAGGAAGTGTCTAAGGAAGACAAGAGTGTGATGGCCTGGGTTCTGTCTGGTCTGGCAAAAGATGCAGGCTGTTGTATGACCACAGCCTGGGGACACATATGTCATCTGCTGCTGTTCATGATCTCTTGGACTCCTGGACCGGATTGTGCTCACTATTATATGGACTCCTCAGGCCACCAATTTTGCCTGTAAAAAGCAACCCACAGGTTCAGATTCGCATAAACTGGTTAATATATCCTATTGAACGTATTCAGATATTTAGTCACAGATAACACACATACCTATTGAGGAATCCGTACGATGTTTTCTCCATTTAGTTTCATATAGGGCTAAATGCCCCTGTTGAGTTATTGTATATATATTTAGGATTTCTTATTTTCCTTAAACTTGACTCATACAAAGTTGCAATGCTGTTTGATCATATTTGAATACTGTACCCCTTACACTGTACTACTGTGATGATCTCAGCCTGTACCATCTTTCTTATGTATCGAGACTGTGTACTTCAACGTGTAATCCAACTTGTATGAACAATAAACAGTGTTAAAAAAAAAAAAAAAAAAAAAAAAAAAAAAAAATTTGCCTGTAAAATAGTTTTGATGTGTGCCCTGGGGTACAAAGGCTTTGCAAATTTAACCAGTTGCCTTCCTCTTTATTTATTTATGACCCATAATAAATGGCTATTTATTTTGTGAAAATACTTGCCTATGTGTTTTACTTCAAAAAGGACAGTTTGTTTGTGAGTAGGCAGGTACATTTCAAAAATACAATGTCAAATTAACAAGGGACACCAACCAACCTCCATGAGGTTTAAAAATACAAGATAATAATGGTGTTGTGGTAACTTGACACACAAAACGAAAAAAAAAAAAAATATGGAGATCACTAGAAAAAAATTAAAAAAACAGGAGATCTTGATAAAAAAAAATCACTAAAAAAAAAATACAAAACATTATTATGGAGATCTGACGAAAAAAATAAATAATATTATTCAGGAGACCACAAGAAATAATAGAGAAATAATTTTTACAGAGCTCTGTGTGAATATTAGCAGCAAAACAGCTTCATTATTCTAGCATTATAAAGAAGAAGAGAATGCGCTGCATTAAAAGATTTTAAAAATTGCAGCGTGACGAATGTGCTATCTCCATTACAAACGCTAGTTTTACCAGACCGAGCGCTTCCATCTCGTACTTGATTCTGAGCATGCGTGGAACTTTGTGCATCGGAATTGTGTACACATGATCGCAATTTACGAGAACGGATTTTGTTGTCGGAAAATTTGAGATCCAGATGTTAAATTTTGTGTGAAGGAAATTCCGATGGAAAATGTCCGTTGGAGCCTTCGTACGGTCGGAATTTCCAACAACAAGC
Organism: Lithobates clamitans; assembly: GCA_037952925.1. Classification (NCBI taxonomy): domain Eukaryota; kingdom Metazoa; phylum Chordata; class Amphibia; order Anura; family Ranidae; genus Lithobates; species Lithobates clamitans. The sequence continues at coordinate 4,782,887 of JBBGZY010000925.1, read as the reverse complement.
TCCCATCGAATATTTTCCGTCGGAAAATCTGATCGTGTTTATGTGCCATTAGTTCCACCAAAAGAAAGCTCTAGTTGTTTGAAAAAAATGATAAAAATGTAATTTACGTACATGTTGCATGACCGGTCAATTGTCAGTTAAAGTGGTTGTAAACCCTCACATATACCCAGTGAAGTGAAGAGCCTCAGATGATGCACAAAGATGAAACAAATCCTCCTACTTAAGTTTTATTTGTTTATCTACAATTTTCTCTTCCCTACACCCCTTCAAAAGGGGGAAGAAAAGTGTTAAAATCTTTCTCCATCTGTCAGGAGCACAGAGGAGGGGGCGGAGAGGCTGCAGGTACAGTGTGGGAGAGGCTGATTGGAGGAAAGGCACACACCCCCTCCACCCAGCAGAAGAGCTGTTCTGAATAGACAAGCTCCGTTCTGAGCACTCCCCCCCAACACAAATTTATCTTGTGTGTCTGGAAAACTTTTCAGAAGTGACTCATGCTGTTAACAGAGGGACAAGGCACCATAGAGAAAAGACACTTAGAGCTTTGAAGAGAGATAAGTAAACAATACAGAGCCAAGGCAAGCACCCTTGGGAGAAGTCTATTCACCAGCTTACTTGGTCCCATCACTGACCTGGAATGGGATTTTCCTTTTCCCACAGCTTAAGGGTATATTGGGTTTATGTTCATGCCACATAGTGGAAAGAAAAATACTCTGGGCATCTTCTTTTGTTAATGTGGTCTGTGTCCCTGCCAGGGAACTCTTTCTGCAGTTCAGCATTAACAGATTGAGCTAAGCTGTGAGCTAATACTCCCTTAAATGGTAGTAAACTTTGTATGAAAAAAATAAAATAAAATTCATCTTGGAAGGCAAAATCGTAATGTGCTAGTATGCATCACATACTAGAACATTATGAGAGACTTACCTTAAAACTAAGCCCTCCAGAGGTACAATGTCACCATTGACAGGGCTTCCATCTTCATCTGGTCTTCCTTCTGGGTTCGCAGACTCCAGCCATCTGATTGTCACTCCTGTGCATGCACAAGGCAGTCACTGTTTACAGCACAGACCTCTGCAGGAATGGCACGTTATGCTGTTCTTTCTGAGCACATGCGCTGGTGATGTTTAGGAGATATTCATTTTATCTACAGGTAAGCTTCATTATAAGCTATATAGCAAAAAGCACGATACTCCCAATGGCTTATGCACAGCTTACAAGTGATGGATATATATATATACATACATATACCGTATTTATCGGCATATAACACGCACTTTTTTCCCCTGAAAATCAGGGGAAAATCGTGGGTGCGTGTTATAGGCCGATCCCCCCCCAATTGTGTGTGATCGGAGCGATCGCGGCAATTGCCGCAATCGCCGCCGACATACACAGCCGTGTGGAAATTCAAATACGGCGCCGAGACTGCAGGGACTCTTCGGAGCGGAGCTACACATAGCCGAGAGTCCTCGGGTTTTCTTGGCGCCGCTTACAGTCCCGCCCATAGGGCGGAACTGGGCGGGACTGTAAGCGGCGCCGAGGAAACCCGAGGACTCTCGGCTATGTGTATCAGCGCTCCGCCGAGTCCCTGCAGTCTCGGCGCCATATTTAAATTTACACAGGGCTGTGTATGACGGCAGGGATCGCGGCGATCCCACAAAGCTACACGGGGGGCAAGGCTGCACTGGGGCAATGCTGCATGGGGGCAAAGCTGCACTGGGGACAAGGCTGCACTGGGGCAAGGCTGCACGGGGGCAAGGCTGCACTGGAGAAAGGCTGCACTGACATGGCTGCACTGACATTGCTGCACTGACAAGGCTGCACTGACATGGCTGCACTGGGGCAAAGCTGCACTGACAAGGCTGCAATGGACACTGGGGCAAGGCTGCACTGACACTGACAAGGCTGCAGATGGACACCGATAACGCTGCTTTGATGGGCATTTTAATGTAAGTTTTTCTTCCTTAAACTTTACTCCTAAAAGTTTTTTTCCTTAAAATTCCCTCCTTAACTTGGGTGCGTGTTATACGCCGGCGCGTGTTATACGCCGATAAATACGGTATATATATACAGTGGGGACGGAAAGTATTCAGACCCCCTTAAATTTTTCACTCTTTGTTATATTGCAGCCATTTGCTAAAATCATTTAAGTTCATTTTTTTTCCTCATTAATGTACACACAGCACCCCATATTGACAGAAAAACACAGAATTGTTGACATTTTTGCAGATTTATTAAAAAAGAAAAACTGAAATATCACATGGTCCTAAGTATTCAGACCCTTTGCTGTGACACTCATATATTTAACTCAGGTGCTGTCCATTTCTTCTGATCATCTTTGAGATGGTTCTACAATGTTTCTTTCAATGCAGCATGTGGGCTCTTCAGTGGTGAGGAACTGATGATACCACTAATCTTGTGATGAATGAATAACTAGCCGCCTGCTCTGACATACTGGATAAATCAACATATTACACACTGCATTGACTGGATTGATAGATAGTTAAACAAGGTAATTATACCCATTGAATGCAGCGTTACCTATATAGACATATGTTTTAAATTGTTATACATATGTATACACCTGTTGTAAATTTAGATCCCCCAGGTGATGCACTTAATTAGGGAAATACATTCCTTCAGTACAAAGCACAGGATTTGCATCAGTGCATAGGATACCCTTACAAAAATAAAAAAGTTGAAGGTAATTCATTTCTAGATATTATATATATCATAGGCACATTTGTGTCTCCTCCCACCCCTGCACATCTAATTAAATATGACCTCTTGTAGACAGAATTGGACTCCATGTCCATTTTCTGAATAGTGGACCACCGTGAGCATATCATGATGTTATGTGACATTTTGTCTTTTTGCTCTGGCTACCTAAATATTTCTTGTATCAAAGATAGGACCCTTTGAATCTTTGAAGTACAGCATACACAGGCTCTTTATTCCCAATGATGATGATGCTGTTGATGTCAATATTGCTAATATTCTGTATTGATGTCTTATAGATGTCTGTATCCCCCTAAAGAAGATTGTATACAAAATTATGATTGAAACGTGTTGGGGTTACTCTAAACAGTAATATCCACAGATATAATATTTGTGGATTTCTTTTTCTTAAATGTCATATAGACATCTAATATGTTTATTTTTGTGTGCACCAGAGCTCTTGTTGTTGTTCCTCCTTTTCCACATGTTCCCCTTCCCATCCCCTTTCCTTTTTGTTATTGCTGCTTTTATTGATGCAATTTTACCCATTGAAAATAAAAAACAATATTTTTATACAAAACAAGTATTTCTCATTACTCGTAAGCTATTGGGAGTATCTTGATTTTTGTTATATACGTTATTAGGCTAGCGGCACGTTGTTTACAACCAGGAGAGGTATGTTCCATATTTTCTGTTTGCTTCATTATAAGCTTACCTGTAGGTAAAAATGGCAGACATAACTTTACTACCAGTTTAACAAAAATATTGGTTTTGGGTCAATTTTATTTTATTGCTTAAGTGTTTATCATTTAATAACCAATATTTTATAATATATTTATATAAAATAACAAACTTTTAACAATCAACAAAGACAGCACTCTAGGTTATATAAACAGTGTCATTGCAACTTGGAACTGTAGGAAGCACTAATTCATCTGTGTGTGTCGTGTGTGTGTGTGTATGTGTGTAAATTTCAGCTTTTGCTTCGAAGGTCTATAAACCACAGGCTTTCTACCAAAAAGTAGTTACGCAAAACATTACGCAAAAAAAAAACATGTGAAAAAGCAATTGGAGCTCCACCTGTTGGCCCAAATATAAAATGATAAAATGTTAAAATACAATATTTCATATTTACCTGCTTACACAAAAAATAACATTTTGTCATTTCATGTTTTAGTCCTGACTATAATAAATAATAAAAATTGAGAAAAACTTCTATACAATCCCTTTAAAGTGCTTTATCCTACATCTCTATGGAAAATCCACCAGCACCATGAAAATGCTGCATGCCTTTCATTGCATACATTGCACTCAAACGCCACAATCAATCAATCAAGAACACAGGTGTTGATTGAGTTAGCCAACAAGTAAGTGGATTCACACCTGCTTGGGACAACCATAGATCTATACAGACATCTATCTCAGACAAAAAGTTAAAAGAAACGGGGCAGACTTGATGGACCACTTGGTCTTTTTTTTTCTGCCGTCACTCTACAAATACTGCAGCTGCTGACTTTTTTAATATATGGACACTTAACTTTCCAGGGAGCCTGCAGTGTCGGCACCTGAAGCTGATCTTCGACTCACGGGTGCTGCCGCCGCCATTCCTGGTAAGGAAACCAAGAAGTGAAGGCTTTTGGCTTCACTCCTGGTTCCCCGCTGCACATGTGCGAGTCGCTCTGCGCATTCTGAATGGTCCCTGCTGTCTTCTAGGGCCTATGTGTCTCCTAGAAGACAGCGGGGGGAAGGAAGAGGGGCCGGACATGGCGTATTTCACCGCAGAAAGTGCAGCGGTCTATCCCCAGAAGTGGGAGCAATTGCCTGGATTTGACAGGTATCTGCCTCCCCCCCTCTGAAAGATGCAAAATGTTACACCGGAGGGGGGGGGGGGAATCCGATAAGTGGAATTTCCATTTCTGGGTGGAACTCCGCTTTAAGTCATCTCTGTAAATTATGAGTTTGCTTATCTAGAGGTAAGGGGATAAAGGGCTATGTTAGCATGCCATGTTTGACAATAAAATTGGAACTGAAAATATATAACAAACTGCCACAAATGTCTCCCTTCATCATGGTTATATACAGTGCCTTGAAAAAGTATTCACACCCCTTGAAATTTTCCCCATTTTGTCATGTGACAACAAAAAATGTAAATGTATTTTATTGGCATTTTATGTGATAGACCAACACAAAGGGGCACATACATGTGAAGTGGAAGCAAAATGATAAATGGTTTTCACATTTTTTGTTTTACAAATAAATATGTGGAAAGTGTGACGTGCATTTATATTCAGCCCCCCTGAGTCAATATCTGGACTTTGACTGGGCCATTCTAACACCTGAATATGCTTTGATCAAATCCATTGTAGCTCTGGCTGTATGTTTAGGGTCGTTGTCCTGCTGGAAGGTGAACCTCCGCCCCAGTCTCAAGTCTTTTGCAGTCTCTAACAGGTTTTCTTCTAAGATTGCCCTGTATTTGGCTCTGTCCATCTTCCCATCATCTCTGACCAGCTTCCATGTCCCTGCTGAAGAAAAGCATCCCCACAACATGATGCCGCCACCACCATGTTTCACGGTGGGGATCGTGTGTTCAGGGTGATGTGCAGTGTTAGTTTTCTGCCACACAGCATTTTGCTTTTAGGCCAAAAAGTTCAATTTTGTTCTCATCTGAGCAGAGCACCTTCTTCCACATGTTTGCTGTGTCCCCCACATGGTGTCTTGCAAACTGGACTTCTTATGGCTTTCTTTCAACAATGGCTTTCTTTTTGCCACTCTTCCATAAAGGCCACGTCTGCATGACTAACAGTTGTCCTGTGTACAGATTCTCCCACCTTAGCTGTGGATCTCTGCAGCTCCTCCGGAGTTACCATGGGCCTCTTGGCTGCTTCTCTGATTATTGCTCTCCTTGCCTGGCCATGTCAGGTTAGGTGGACAGCCATGTCTTGGTAGAATTGCAGTTGTGCCATATTCTTTCCATTTTCGGATGATGGATTGAACAGTGCTCCGTGAGATGTTTAAAGCTCAGAATATTTTTTTATAACCTAATCCTGCTTTAAACTTCTCCACAACTTTATCCCTGACCTGTCTGGTGAATTCCCTGGCCTTCATAATGCTGTTTGTTCATGAAGGTTCTCTAACAAACCTCTGAGGGCTTTACAGAACAGCTGTATTTATACTCAGATTAACCACTTCAGCCCCAGAAGGATTTACCCCCTTCCTGACCAGAGCATTTTTTGCGATACAGCACTGCGTCACTTTAACTGACAATTGCGCGGTCATGCGATATTATATCCAAACAAAATTGATGTCCTTTTTATCCCCCACAAATAGAGCTTTCTTTTGGTGGTATTTGATCACCACTGCGGTTTTAATTTTTTGCGCTATAAATAAAGAAAGAGCAACAATTTTGAAGAAAAAGCAATATTTTTTTACTTTTTGCTTTAATAAATATCCCAAAAAATTATATAAAAAAACTAATTTCTTCCTCTGTTTAGGCCGATATGTATTCTTCTACATATTTTTGGTAAAAAAAAAAGGTGTATTATGATTGGTTTGTGCAAAAGTTATAGCATCTACAAAATAGGGGATAGATTTTTGGCATTTTTATTATTAATTTTTTTTTATTAGTAATGCCAGCGATCTGCAATTCTTTTTATTTTTTTTATCGTGATTGACACATCGGACACTTTTGACACTATTTTGGGTCCAGTGACATTTATACAGCGATCCATGCTAAAAAAATGCACTGATTACTGTGTAAATGACACTGGTAGGGAAGGGGTTAAACACTAGGGGGCGATCAAGGGGTTAACTGTGTTCCCTCAGTGTGTTCTAACTGTAGGGGGGATGGGCTCACTAGAACATGACAGAGATCACTGCTCCCGATGACAGGGAGTAGTAGATCCCTGTCATGTCGCTAGGCAGAACAGGGAAATGCCTTGTTTATATAGCCTCTCCGTATTACGATTGTGGGCCACCGGCGGACATCGAGTCCGTGGGACCCATGGGCGTGCGCCCACTAGCCCGCAATTTAAAGGGAGCGTACAGGTACGCCCATTTGCGCAGCCGTGCCATTGTGCCGACGTATATCATCGTGCGCTGGATGGCAAGCAGTTAAATTACATACAGGTGGACTCTATTTACTAATTAGGTGACTTCCGAAGACAATTGGTTCGACTAGATTTTAGTTAGGGGTATCAGAGTAAAGGGGGCTGAATACAAATGCACACTACACTTTTCACATATATTTATTTGTAAACAATTTTGAAAACCATTTATCATTTTCCTTCCACTTCACAATTATGTGCCACTTTGTGTTGGTCTATCACATTAAATGCCAATAAAATACATTTACGTTTTTGGTTGTAACATGACAAAATGTGGAAAATTTCAAGGGGTATGAATACATTTTCAAGGCACTGTACATTACACCAAACCAACAGTTAGGTGTTCCTCAGCTCTCAACTTCATGATTCCATACAAAGTAATGCAAGCTCCTGCCATAAATTATAATGGCAAGGTGATGTTTGGACAGGTCATTAAACTCTATGGTATTATTGTAGGAGTGAACACATGTATAGTACTGTACAGCCCACTAGATATTAGGATTTAGAAGATGCTGCTTGGTTGTGTATCCCAAAAAAACTGGTATGTAATAAAAATAGAACACATTGAGTTTTCCACTTTAAAATGCATTTTAGTGCATTCAAAATGATCCAGTGGGTTTGTTCAATATGTACGCCATTGTCATAAAGAATGGTATATAGCTATTAGTCAAGGGCTTACCTTTGCTTAAGTAAGTAGGAATTTAATTGCCAATTGACAGCCTGCTATATGTTTTTGTTTTTTTGCTTGTTTTTTTTTTTTTTTTTTAGCAAGCATCAGACGGTTTAAGTGACTTGTTTTATTTTGACCAACATATGTGTCTACTGCCATTATGTATGTTTACTTTTTCTGAGGAGCTGTCCAAGGTTTTGAACATGTAAAAATGTGACAATAGTGGTACCTGTAATAGTGCAATGTTTGACCTTCACTATTCATCACAGTGTATAGCGAAATATCTCAGCTAACATGAGCTTAAAGGAGAATCAAAAATCAATATGACAAGCTTGTCAAGTGTAGAAATGAAAACGTATGCACACGGTAAAGGGAATCTAAACAGTGTATTTATATGCACTGGGAAGGATGGTTAATATTCACACACTTACTGTATGTAAGCTAAAAGAGCAAAATGTATTCATCTTTCCCAGCAGCTCCTTTTAAAATAATGGAAATAATAACTTATCATGCTAAAGAAGAGTGAAGTTCTTAAACGTCCTATCTGGCAAAGATATACCTGTTTTTTTTATTTTACTCCCTAGTTTAAATCAGAACTCCTCCAGCCAAAAAAGCCCATTAATAGCCTTTTTCTGCAATACTCACCATTAATCCAGAACTCTCTCTCTCTCCCTCTGCCTCTCTATTTATATATTGTCAAAAGTATTGGGACACCTGCCTTTACACACACATGAACTTTATTGGCATTCCAGTCTTAGTCCGTAGGGTTCAATATTGAGTTGGCCCACCCTTTACAGCTATAACAGCTTCCACTCTTCTGGGAAGGCTGTCCACAAGGTTTAGGAGTGTGTCTATGGGAATGTTTGACCATTCTTCCAGAAGCACATTTGTCAGGTCAGGCACTAATGTTGGATGAGAAGGCCTGGCTCACAGTCTCCACTCTAATTCATCCCAAAGGTGTTCTGTCAGGGCGAGGTCAGGACTCTGTGCAGGCCAGTCAAGTTCCTCCACCCCAAACTCACTCATCCATGTTTTATGGACCTTGCTTTGTGCACTGATGCGCAGTCATGTTGGAACAGGAAGGGGCCATCCCCAAATTCTTCCTACAAAGTTGGGAGCATGAAATTGTCCAAAATCTCTTGGTGTGCTGTCGCCTTAAGAGTTACCTTCACTGGAACTAAGGGGCCAAACCCAACCCCTGAAAAACAATCCCACACCATAATCCCCCCTCCACCAAATGATTTGGACCAGTGCACAAAGCAAGGTCCTTAAAGACAAGGATGAGTAAGTTTGGGGTGGAGGAACTTGACTGGCCTGCACAGAGTCCTGACCTCAACCCAATAGAACACATTTGGGATAAATTAGAGTGGAGACTGTGAGCCTGACCTCACAAATGCACTTTTGGATAAATGTTCAAACATTCCCATAGACACACTTCTAAACCTTATGGACATTCTTTCCAGAAGAGTTGAAGCTGTTATAGCTGCAAAGGGTGGGCCAACTCAATATTGAACCCTTAGACTTCAAATAAGACTGGGATGCCATTAAGGTTCATGTGCATGTAAAGGCAAATGTCCCAATGCATTTGACAATATAGTGTGTATATATCTATATATATATCAATATAGATATATACAATATAAACGATATATATATATATATATATATAAATATATTTAATATATATCTATATATAGATATATCTATATATAGATATATATATATATATTTTATTTTTTTTAATTTTTTTTTTAAGTGTTGGGAGGAAGGGGGATTAGAAACACTTGACCTTTGCTCATTTTTCATTCTTTTTGCATTTCAGAAAGCTACAGTACACAGAACTTCAAAATATCACCTGTGTAAATAAACACATAGGATTGGCAAGAAAGTGCACGGGTGGTGGTTCACTCATAACCTTACTCCTTTCTATATGTTTAGTATTTTCTATGTAATTGTGGCTTGCTTTATCTGGTGCCAAGCTATTAAATTACTATCTTTTTAAGATGATTCTTATGGCAATAGCTGGATTCTTCAACAGAAGAGCACACAAACATTTCCATCAAGTACAAGTGTATTGGTCACTGCTGCTTTTAAAGCTTGGGCTGCTTGGTTTGTCAACACTGACACAAAAAAAGGTTGCATATGTGACAGAGCAGTTTGGAGCATAGACAGGGGCTGGGAAACCTTTGGTCTTGAAGACAAAGACAACCAACAGCTCCAAAGGCCTTTTGTCTATGTATGAAGCCTTCCCTGTATCCTCTTCAGGCCCATATCCTGCTGCACCTACTCTGGTTTTTGAACTCCATTGTTGGTGCGTATGTGTTAATGCCCCCCAGGTCATAATCATCTCATGCCCCACTGTATCCCTCCCTTTACTTAATTTTTACCTATATCTCTACTGTGATCACCTTGCACCTCTCCTTACTGAGCTGATTCTGACACATGTCCCCACAGTACTGTGTCCACCTAGACAAAGTCTCACCCATTGTTATTCAAATTTTTTCATCATCAGCCTTGATAGACTTCAAATAAGCATGTGTTTCCATTGTTTGCAGTTACTGAAGTATTGCTTGCTTGCAATAAGGTGCCGACTACACCCTCTGGCAACTCTAGCTGTCTCCGAGACCTCCTTTCAATTTCCATACCATTAACTTCAGTCTCTCGGGATTCGACTGAAACACCCCATTCTGGATCAGGAGATCCTGACAAGAAGGCAGTGAAATTGCCAGGTTGGCAGAGACCAATGATTTCCAATTATTTAAATCTTGAAAGGAAGAACCTTCATAAAGAAATTCAAATATTTTAGATCTAACACTGGTCTGAATGCTTCTGAGGATTTTGTGACCAGAAATAAAGGGGAATATACTGTACACCTTCGCCCATTTCTTGCCCTGAAACCGAATTGCCTGGGCCATCAACAATTTCTTTATATATGTTTCCAAACAATGCAACTTCATTGGACACACCGATATTCAAGTTTCCAAGAAAAAACTTTGAGGAGGTTTTGTTGTGATACCCCAAACTATACTTTTTTCAGATAGTGTGCAGAATCAAGGCATCCTTAACTTTGTCCGCCCAGGCCTCCATGCAATGAGTTGACCTTCCTCCTACTTGAGGGTACTGGGTGGAGCCACCCTCAGAAGACCTTGTAGGAAGATTTAGCAGCCTGATTGGACTTTGACTTGGTCCCTTTGGGAAAGGAGGAATTGACATACTTCCATTGGCTGAAGAATGGACGACCAGGTCTGTACAAATATAGCCTCTTTGAAGAAGACTTAAAAGACTGTCTTCTTTCTTGTGGAGTACCTCCAAGTTGACCTCCAGAGATCTGCTGGATAGATGTTTTCAAAGTAAGGAGCTTTCCATCGAATTGAACTAAACAAGGACTGTGTTTAGAGGCATTGTCCACAGACCAATACTTTAACCATAAGGCTTTTCAGGCTGTTACTGAGTGAGCCATCAGCTTTGCTGCCTTTCTGACCTGATCCACTTCTGCCTCAGCAAAGAAATCCACTGCCATCTTGAAGTATTGAAGGGATGATGAATATTTATTCCTGTCTACTTCTGAACAACAGGATTCCATTCTCACCACCTATACTCTAAGAGCTGTGGCAATAAAAGTTAAAGCTATGACTGGTCAACAGGATGTTCCCACCACTGTATATATCCTTTTTGACTCTGTATCAATCTTACAATCCATAGGATCCTTAGAAAAACACCAAATCATCCAGTGGAAGCATAATATGGTGGGCAAATCTCTGTAAGGAGGCGTCTACCTTCAGAATGGTGTCCCACAACTTGGCATCCTTCGAACGGAATGGATATCATTTTGAGACTCTGACGTTTAACTTTCTATCAGATTTTGCCCACTCCTTTTCAATCATTTCTTAAATCGCAAAAATGGGAGGAAAAGAAGCAAATGGTCTTCTTCAGATCTGGGTAGTACTTGTGCTGTTTCTTGGGAGGCAAGCCATCCTCCTGCCACCCCATAACATCTTTTACTTCTACTACCAGGGAAGAGAGAAGTCAAAGGCATGAGACTCTGGTTTGGAGTCTGACTCCAAAGAGTGAGAACCACTATCCTCATCCAACCTAAATCTTGCAGTAGCAGTAGCAGTGGGCTCTGAGAATGGAGCAGCATTATGCCAGGATGTGCAATTCAATTTCCCAGGCAATGCTTGAGCTGAGCAGGCCCAAGAAGCAGCCACTTCTGCCTTGACTGGAGAAGAGGCTCTGGAAGAGGAAGTAGATCTTCTGTGCCTGTGAGATGACTTATGCTTCTTGGAGGCACCGCAACTTATCCTGGGTGAGGTCAGTATGACTGCAGTGGGCAACCAGCAACAGTGATCTGGAGCGACCTCTGGATGGATTTTTATTCTCTGTTCTGGTGATGTGACTTATCACACATTGGACCTATCCTTATTAACCTGGACCGAAGACGGTTACTTGGAACCTCTTAGCCAACGTTTATTCCAATATGGGCTCTTCACTCTCCAAAACACAGAAGATTCTTCTCTTTTAAAATATTGCAAAAAAAAAATGAAGTGCCTTTCTATTCAAATTTTCAGTGCTTAAGGGTGGCGCCAAGATTTAGAGGCAACCTAAAAAAAGGACACAGAAAAGGAGCCCTTAACACAGTCCTCCAGGCAAGTAAAGCCAAACTACTGTAGCAAAATTTGTGTAATAGACTTACAGAGAGTAGAACAGCATGAGCTGGAGCAGCCCAGTGTGTGACAGGTGAGTGGTGGTTGGGACAAACAGCAGAGTCGCAGCAGAGAATGAGAGGAAGCCAGACTTTCTAAAAAGCTACAGCTTCCAATGAAAACCAGCATCCCACCAGTCCATGGCAACCTGAGAAGCTGGCTGGCGGCCACCCCGCCTCCCCCAATCCCCGGGGGCCACATCACCTGCCCAGATCCCCGCATATATAAATGCCCAGGAACATGTAGGGCACCATGTTAGGGGTACATAAGAATCAGCCAGGCTGCCTAACATACAGTCCTTGTTTTCTGCAGTAGAAAAGCTGTTCAACCAAAGAGACCCATTGGGCAGTCCTTTCATATACAGCCCTCCAAATGCACAGTACTTTATACTGTCTGCAGACTATCCCTGCACCAAGGGAACCCACTACAAAGGGAGATATTCAGCCCAAAAACGAGGGGTCTTCTGACTCAGTAGAGGCTGAACCTGGCAGGATGAAAAAAAGTAAAACCAGCTAACAAAAAAAATATGTTTAAAAGAAAATAAATAAATCTGGACACAAAAAAGAACACTGGCTGGGGGAGACAGCCACACTTTATAGGCTAGTTAAAAGGTTGTCCTAGAAGGGTCAGAGAGGTGGAGTTGACCCATTATAGGCTGAGATGAGAAGGTCCAGGAAATATACATACATACGTTCCTCTTCCTTTTAGCCACAAGTATGGTATTTTGTTTGTACGTGGGATTTTCCATATTTTTGGATCACAACTCACATTGTTAGGTTCAATTATTGGTATCTCCAGCAATAGACTATGCTGTGAGCTTTATCTATAAAATAATTATATAGTGGCTAAAAAATGAATTGGGTTGACAAGGAACATCGATGCATTGTTTCATGTCTACTACTGGAAATGATACTGTGATTATAGTACATAGACACTACCAGTTAGCAGTCATTTACAGCAACTATGCCAGGATGGCCAGTGTCAAATATAGGTAAGGATCTGAAAAACCATAGCTAAAATTCTTATAATGTTTATAGCTAACCTGAGAGACTTTTTGTTTCCAACAAAACCAGAGCTTCAATTTAAATCGGTGATGTTTTAAAAAAAAAATAGTTTTAGATCACATATACAGTAGGTGTGTTGGAAAGGACAAGGTAGGGCATTGTTAGATTTCAAAATGCTTGGAGTTACTTTGATCAGTACAGGCAATCAACATTTGTTTGCCGCCCTCCTCTAAATATTTAGCACCAGCCGCCACTGCTTAAAAGGCTATGTAAACCCGATCAATGAACTTGTTTGGACACTTTGGTCTTTTAAACATACCATTGAAAGTATTTTGTTATAATACCAGTTGATCTTGCCAGAAATCTTGTCATCCGATAACTTCCTGTGCTCTCTGCCTGTGCTGACTGTTGCATATCTCATTGTTTCTCATCTCTCTATGAAGATTACATAACCCTATCTCTCTATGTTTTGAAGAGGAGGAGAGGGGTAGATGCTATGTAGTTCTGTCCTAGGGTGGCAACGCTCCTTTTTTATGGACAAAAGTACTGTAGAGTGAGTATGACTATCACTCTAGGACAGGAAATGTGTGATAGTCAGGACCAAAGCCATAAACTGGTGGAGCTTCCACATCTAAGGACTGGCAAGATGCAATTTATTACATTTCTGTTCTTGTGTTTAGATATGCTGTAAGTCTGATTCTGGTAGTGAATGTAAAATATTAAAGATGGTGAATAAAAAAAAAGTATACCTTTGCTTAAATTACCAATATTGTCTGCCGCCGTCATATATTAAACATACAAACTGTCCTCGGTCTGCATAAAATTCATTTCCCTTATCTCCAAAACAACCACATAAAGAAATAACTCATTATATTACAACAGAATAATAAAAAAGCACTTGTCAAGGTAGAAGAGTGAATGTTCTTGTTTTGAATCCTCCTACAAGAAAAGAAACAAGAGCTGAATTTTTTTTACTGTCTTTCACACTGTTGCTGTAGAGTCCTAATGATCCAAAAATACCCCAAACTTACTAGCTTTCTATATATAAGACCCCCTTTCCAGCCAATGTTACAATTGTTGTTGGTGAAGTGAGTCAACAATTGGGAATTCAAAGTACATTATCTGATGATATGCTATTTCTCTGAGACCCAGAGTGTAAATTGAGGGCCCCTAAAAGATATTTTATAAAAGCAGATCACAATTTGGATCCCAGATTATACATAAGCATATCCAACTCTGTGCCATAACTGAGGAAATGACCCACAAAGTATCAAAATGGAGCTTGTGCTTATTGGCGTTTTTTTGTAACACTAATCAGAGCCTTTGCAAATATTTTAACTGCAGGCATATCTTATGATAAAAACAAAATTTGAAGTTATAAATATAAATCTGCATAATTATCTTTTCATTGCCTTTCTTCATATCCACAATTAAACCGCATATTACACCATTAAACTATTTTCACTTTTATTGCTTTATTTCATGCAAATAAATTGACATTACCACTTTGTAGATCTTAAGATAGTTTTGTTCACGACTTTGAAGATAATTGCATAGAAAACTGAAATTAGATTTTTCTTTAGAACTTTGAAATAACCTCATTTTTTCAGTTGAACCGTTTTTCTCAGATCTGTACTGTAACTGTGGATGTTATAACTTCTCATTTACTGTATAATTAAAATAACACTTGTTTCAATGTGAAGAAAAATCTATCTTCAACACAATGACTTCTTCTTTTGTCTTTCTTTTGTTTTTAAATATGTTGCTGGTGCAAAATTGTATACATATTCAAAGCATTTATATTTTAAGTCTAAGTGTTTTGTGGCTGTTATCTTGGGGGGCATATTATGAATGCATACAAATGTAGATTTTACCCATCTAACTTTCTATGTTTATCACAGTATGCAATTTGCCAAGCCCATTGTCGGAGTTCTTGCTTTTCTCACCTCACAATGATCCTTGGTGGTGTAGGAGGCGCGCTGAACCCTTTGGAGATATGTTATAATGTGATGGGTGGTTTGTGGTCCTAGAAGTTGCTCAAAAGCAATTGTGGAGTCCTATTGGACCCTTGGATGGGGTTTTGAAATTATGAGAGAGCCACACCAGCCTCTAAAGTCCTTTAAAACATTTAATTCCACAGCAGGTGACACTTTTTTGGGGGCTCTGGACTCCCCCTTCATCAGGGATAAAAATTAGCAAGCAAAAAAATATCTATGTCTAACAATTTGCAATTAAAATGTTTTAGCTACACAACATTTGCAAATATATATGGAAGCGGCACTGCCGCTTACACTGTATAGTGCAGTCCTTTCTCACGACAACACTGCTTGAAATGAGAATACAAGATAAGCTTGTTTAACCACTTCAGCCCCGGAAGGATTTACCCCCTTCCTGGCCAGTGCGTTTTTTGCGATTCGGCACTGCGTCGTTTTAACTGACAAGTGCGCGGTAGTGCGACGTGGCTTCCAAACAAAATTGATGTCCTTTTTTTCCCCACAAATAGAGCGTTCTTTTGGTGGTATTTGATCACCTCTGCGATTTTTATTTTTTGCGCTATAAACAAAATAAGAGCAACAATTTTGAAAAAAACGCATTTTTTTTTACTTTTTGCTGTAATAAATATCCCCAAAAATATATAAAAAAACATTTTTTTTCCTCAGTTTAGGCCGATATGTATTCTTCGACATATTTTTGGTAAAAAAAAAATCGCAATAAGCGTTTATTGATTGGTTTGCACAAAAGTTATAGCGTTTACAAAATAGGGGATAGTTTTATGGCATTTTTATTAATATTTTTTTTTTACTTTTTTTTTGTGACTGCGACATTATGGCAGACATGTCGGACATTTTTGACACATTTTTGGGACCATTGTCATTTATACAGCAATCAGTGCTATAAAAATGCACTGATTCCTGTGTAAATGACACTGGCAGTGAAGGGGTTAACCACTAGGGGGCAGGGAGAGGTTAAGTCAGTACTAGGGATGTGTTCTAACTGTAGGGGGGATGGGCTGTGTGTGTCTCGTCACTGATCTCTACTCCCGATGACAGGGAGCAGAGATCAGTGACACTGTCACTAGGCAGAACGGGGAGATGCTGTTTACATCAGCATCTCCCCGTTCGTCCTCTCCGTGAGGCGATCGCGGGTATCCCCGCGGCGATCTAGACCTCGGGACCCGTGACCGGACTCACGGAGCTCACGGCAGGCGTGTGCGCACGGCGGCAAGTTCAAAGTAGGGTACGGGTAGGTTACTTTGCGCAGCCGTGCCATTCTGCCGACGTATATCTACAGGAGGCGGTCAGCAAGTGGTTAATAGCTATATGTGATATACATGGGTTATCATTTTAATAAATAAGAAGCTCCTCTCACTACCCATGTAGAAGATTTTTTTTTCTAATTTTAAAAGTAGCCTCTTATTGAAAAAAATAAATAAAAAAAATACTGCCATAAGGTATAAAGTACAGTGCCTGCACATACTTACAGCACCTCCCTAACCCTGCCAAATCCTGGCCAGTTCTGACAGGCAATGCTTGCCCCACTCTTCACAGTTTTATTACCTATCACCATAGCTCCCAACTATCCCTGATTTCGAGGGACTGTCCCCCTGTCCCTCTTTCCTCATTTGTCCCTCATTTTTGTCTGATCCATATAGTTGTATAAAACATGCACAATTTATCTTTCAAAAAGTGTTTCCCAGTGCTAAACGTTTTATGCAATTTCTAAATGGCTGCATTTGTAAATTCCAAAAGCCAGTATTAAGGAATAAAAGTGGTAAAAAAAAGCACTTGTGGGTTTAACTAATGCTTTTCTTTTTTTTTTGTATAATTCTGCTTTAAACCCTTCTTGCTGACCGTATGCACATATGCAGCCTAGGCTTTAAGGGGTTATACCTGGATGATGCCTGCAGCTGCAGGCATCATCCCAGTACCGTTTTTTAGAGAAGATGGTCAGCTCTTCAGGGATAACAACTGATGCAGCTAAAAGCTGCTCGGATATTATTATCCCTGAGGAGCACCTTCCACCGCTCTTCCCGGGCCTGCCGTTCCACTGGGAGACCGGAGCCACGATCCGGCACTTCCGCCAGCTAGAGTAAGACTGGAAGGAAGCCGGAGATGGCTTAATTCCAGTCTCCTTTTTGTAAACACAGAAGCGACGTCACAACGTCACTTCCGGTTTACTCGGCTGCCAATGGCGCCGGTTTAAAAAAAAAAAACAGTATTCAGAATCGCCATTTTTGGCGATCTGAATACTTTGAAGTGCAAAATAAATAAATAAATAAATAAGAGAAAAAATAAATACATTTTTAAAGCGTCCCCCGTTCCCACGAGCTTGCACAACAAAGAAAATGCACACTTAAGTCGCACCCACATATGTAAATGGTGTTCAAATCATGCATGTGAGGTATCGCCATGATCGTCAGAGCAAGAGCATTAATTCTAGCACTAGACCTCCTCTGTAACTCTAACCTGGTAACCATTAGTTATTTTTAAAGCACCGCCTATGGAGAGTAGGTACCGTAGCCATTCCACGAGTGCGCACAATTTTAAAGCATAACATGTTAGGTATCCTTTTACTCGGCATAACATCATCTTTCACATTATACAAAAAATTGGGCTAACTTCACTGTTTAGTATTTTTTTTAATTCATGAAAGTGTTGTTTTTCCTAAAAAATTGTGTTTGCACGACCGCTGCGCAAATATAGTGTGACATAACATATTGCAACGATCACCATTTTTCTAGATTCTCTGCTGAAAAAATACTTAATGTTTGGGGGTTCTAAGTAACTTTCTAACAAGAAGTACGAATTTTAACTTGTAAGCAACAAATGTCAGAAATAGGCTTAGGCATGAAAGGGTTAAGGGGGCGTGGCAGAGGGTGTGTCCTTTGCCTACATTCTTTTGCTAAAAGGCGTCCCTCGTTCCCATCTCAAAAAGTTGGGAAGTATGCCTATCCCTATGACATTGTGCTACCTCACCTGCCAATAGAAATGTGCAGGAGAAAAGAAGGTTCAGGCAAGTTTCAGCATAGAAAGTGCTGAAGCTTTGCCTGTCACAATGATCAGTAATATGGCCATAACAGGAGGATTTTTACAACTGTTGCAGTTATGTGCACCTCTGCGTACCAACACATCCTACCTTTAGCAGCTGTTTAAAGTGATATTAAATGTAGTTTATTTTTTTAAATAGCAAACATGTAATAATTATCTGTTCTGTGTTTTGCACAGAGCAGCCCCGATCCTCCTCTTCTCATGTCCCCCTCCGGCGCTCCTGAACCCTCTACTGCTTTGTGTGTCTGATCACACACACAACGCTGCTTGGCCATGCTCCCGCTCTCTCCTCACTGGTTTACTGGTTGTGATTAACAGTAGCGGGGGCCAATGGCTCCCATTGCTGTCTGAGCCAATGAATAGAGAGAGTGCCAGGAGAGCTGAGGCTCCTGTGCACAGCTCTGGAGGAAAAACAAAATGAGGTAAGTATTAGGGGCGCTGGGAGGGGGGGGGGCATATAAGGTTTTTGTATGCAGAATGCATGAAGGTAAAAAAGCCTTGAGCCTTTACAACCACTTTAAATTTTAAAGACATAGTCTCTTTAATTAAATAATATCAGAAGCACGGGGTGTTTGGAAAATAAAATTGCGGAATTTCTGGTGCCAATTACTCCAGCAAAGCAGAACAAAAGTAGCAAGACTGAAATTTATGTAGCTCTCTGTATTATGTGTTGCTGTACTAATCCTATGTGTGTCTTTTTTTTTTCTTTTGCAGTTTCCAAATTTTCAGTAGAATGCAGTAAAACAGTTATAAAAATAGAATGTTAATGTAAAGCAGGAACAGATGGTGAACCCCTGAGCAAGCTTTTATCAATGGGTTTAAAGGTTGAAATAAAAAAGGGGTAAAACAAGTAAACCAACCTTTTTATATTGTTATAAATGGGCCTCCGCATCTTAGTTGATTCTTATAATCAACTTTCCAGTAAAGTGCAAAAAGTAGAAGTGCTAATGAACAATTACTATAGCTTCTAACTGTCCCTGATTTCGAGG
The DNA here is from genome assembly GCA_037952925.1 of Lithobates clamitans. Classification (NCBI taxonomy): domain Eukaryota; kingdom Metazoa; phylum Chordata; class Amphibia; order Anura; family Ranidae; genus Lithobates; species Lithobates clamitans. The sequence continues at coordinate 4,763,658 of JBBGZY010000925.1, read as the reverse complement.
GACTGTCCCTGATTTGGAGCAATGTCTCTCTGTCCCTCATTCCTCATTATTTGTCCCTCATTTTACTCTGATCTATATAGTTGTATATAAAATGCACTTTTTATCTATCAAAAAGTGTTTCCCAGGGCTAAACCTTTCATCTGATTTCTAAATTGCCACATTTGTAAATTCCAAAAGCCAATATAAAGGAATAGTAGTGGTAAAAACAGCATTTGTGGGTTTAACAAATCTTATTTTTTTGTACAATTCTCCTTTAAGGGTGTGTGGCAAGGGGTGTGTCCTATGCCTGCATACTTTTGCTGATAGGTGCCCCTCATTCCCATCTTAAAAAGTATGGAGGTATGAATTACTATATAGCAAATTTCTAAAAATAGTGAATCTGGGCTTAGCGTTCTTATGCCGCGTACACACGAGCTGAATGTCTGACAGAAAAAGTCAGACGGGAGCTTTTCATCGTGTATTCCGATCGTGTGTAGGCCTCATCAGACTTTTTCCATCAAAAATTCTGACGTGCCTAGAAAGAGAACATGTTCTAAATATTTCTGACGTAACCAATTCTAATCGGGAAAACCGCTCGTCTGTATGTTCTTCCGACGTACCAAAAATGACGCATGCTCTGAAGCTAGTATGACACGGAAGCTATTGGCTACTGGCTATTGCACTTCCTTTTTCTAGTCCCGTCGTACGTGTTGTACGTCACCGCGTTTTGCACGGTCGGACTTTGGTGTGATCGTGTGTACTCAAGACAGTTTCAGCGGAATTCAGTCGGAACTCGTCGGAAAAACCTTCAGAGTTTATTCTGACGGGAAAACCGGTCGTGTGTACAGGGCATTACACTCAGTGTGTGTGAGAGAGTTGTGTAATGGCGAACATGATTGGTTGGTAAGAAAACCCACAGTACTGGAAAAGTAAGAGGGCCTTGTTGAGAGGATTTATGATTTGCAGTATATAGCACAGCGCCAAACATTGTCTAGAAGAGATCAGGTTTTCCCAATGTACCTTGACACGGCCATTTCCTAATGATCTGTAGATTTTTTTCTCTTTGAGACTGTTATCTGCTAGTGGTTAACTGGAAGCATGTTAAAGCAAAACTAAACTTTCTCAATCAACATTGACTATTATAAAAATCATGCTGCTGGCATTAGTGTAAAAATAGGATGGTGTATTATATTTACTTGTGTTAAACTCTTTTTACATTTTTTCAGTTGATTCCTGGTTTCTGGCCTAGACCAAAATGATGTCATACATCCCAGGAGTCTTCAGGGGCATTCTTTTTTCTTTCATCTGGAAGAGGGAAGAAGGGACTTTCTCAGCTAAGCACACCCTCCTGCCTGAGCTAAAGGAAGATGGGTTCCAGAAAGTAAAAGCTACATGAATCATCTGCCCTTCCTTAACAACTTCCCGACCACCTACCACAGATATACTGCGGCAGGGCGGCCGCTCTGTGCCAGATCACATACCTAGTATGTGATCTGACACTTCCGGGTCTGGGGCACGCACACATGCCGCCGACGACCTGCTCCCGCTGTGATCACACACAGCAGGAGCTCAGCGGCGGGTACTCGATGTCTGCCAGCACTCAGCAACTGTAAAGATCAAAGGCAGAATGGCGATCTGCCTACGTAAACAAGGCAGATTGCTGTTCTCTCAGTAGGGAAAGTATTGATCCTGTGTTTTCCTGCAAAGCAGGAACATGGACCACTGCCATCTCATTGTAAAAGCACCTCCCCCACAGTGGGAATGCACAAGGTAGGAACACATTTAATCCTTTGATCACCCCTGATGTTAACTCCTTCCCAGCCAGTGTCATTAGTACAGTGACGGTGCATATTTTTTAGCACTGATCACTGTATTAGTGTCATTGGTCCCCAAAAAGTGTCAAAAGTGTCCGTGTCCAAATTGTCCACCGCAATATCACAGTCCTGCTATATGTCTCTGATCTCCACCATTACTAGAAAAAAAAGAAATGAATTAAAAACAATATCCTATAGTTTGTAGACGCTATAACTTTTGCGCAAACCAATCAATATATATTGGGATTTGTTTTACAAAAAGCATGTAGCAGAACACATATTGGCCTAAAATGATGAATACATTTAGATTTTTAAATTTTTCTTTATTGCATATGTTTAATAGCAGAAAGTAAAAATATTGGTTTCTTTTTCAAAATGGTTGGTCTTTATTTGTTTATAGCGCAAAAAATAAAAACTGCAGAGGTGATTAAATACCACCAAAAGAGAGCTTTATTTGTGCAAAAAAAAAGGACATGCATTTTATTTGTGTCACACGACCACGCAGTTTTCAGTTAAAATAACATAATGCCTTATCCCAAAAAAAGTCCTGGTCATGAAGAGGGGTAAATCTTCCAGAGATCAAGTGGTTAAGATGGTTGTAGCAAAGAATGATGGGGGGTGATTTTCAAAGTAATTTCTCAACAAGAAAAAGCATGGAGACATGGATAGATAGGTGAGTTTGCTTTGGATATTAAAAAAAAGAATTAAATAGCATTTTCAGTTTGTGTTGCTCACTTACAGTTGATTTGCGCTTTTAAGTGAACCGCTAATAGCGTTAACGTTACCTGTCCACATTTTTGTAATTCTGTTTTGTCATTTTTCACATACTACTTTGTAGGTAAGACAGCTAAATACCATTTTTAGCTTTGCTTTGTGTTTTACCTACTAGCCTCAATGCCCAGTGAGTCCCCAGTGTAATCATTGTGATTTTACCACTTATTGACTAAACAGATAAGACAGGAAGCTGAAAACGGCAATAGGCAATGGTGCTGTTTGCCTAGCTATGTAGTACTGCACATGTGTGAGAAATAAATATTAAAGTAGAACTTTAGTCAAAAAATTAAATCGTGCTCCATCACTTCAGGCTGACCCCTTTTGCAGGTATAGCTATGTAAAACATTAAAAATAAGTGCTTATACTGTTTAAAAACCAGTAATACACTGTCTGACACCGCTCTGCACATGCTCAGTTGCTCTCCATTTTTTGCATTGTGCCAAAAAGCAGAGCCACTAGAGGCTGATTTAAACAGCCTAAAGATTCACTGCTGCTCAGGGGCTCTGGGCTTCAGCAAAATGGCAGCCTCCAGCAAGAAGAAACAGAAGCAATGCTGGAAGCAATTTACAGCACACACTATTTTTAGCAGCATAATTATTCATGTGGAATGTATGTTCCTTGCTAAAGAACATTATTTTTTTATCAAGTTGCTATAGGTAAAGTTCCTCTTTCATATAAAAAATGTTGGCAAGCAATATATACCTACATGTTTATGCATTCAGCCATCTAAAGCTTTCCAGGATAGATTGCAGTTATACAAGGTAAGAATGACTCACAATGATGCCAAATATGATGATACTGTTCAATAATTGTTTACTGCCAAGACTTTATTTAACTTTATGTCAAGCCAAACCCCTTTTTTTGCACAGGGCGGGAAAGGGTCAACATTAGAGAAATTTCCCCTTGCTAGCTGAGATTTTCCTTCATTTCCTCTTTGGGGAAACCATTATCGTCAAGATAGTAATTAAGGGGAACAGCAATAAAAACCCAATAGGGATTTTAATCCTTCCCAACGAGATCCAAAACAAAAAACAAAATGTGTGTGTGTATATATATATATATATATATATATATATATATATATATATATCACTTTAATAATAATTTAGCATTTTCAATTATCAATTTATATTAAACATGTCATTTCGTTGTTCCCACAAAATTAAATACTCTTCTCTGAAATTGTACGTAATAAATTTTCTTCTGGGTATACAGAACAAGTTCAATTGTTAGAACATGAGGTAGAGGGACACGGCTGGCTTGCACTGAGTAAGAAAGCTCAAGTGACAAAAAGCTTAAAGCAGAACTCCAGGAAAATATAAAATATGCAAATTAATGCAGCTCTATCATTAATGCACTAATAAATATGTTTGTTTTTCAAGCAAACAGTGTACATACATACCTAAATTTGACCTGGTATCAACCTCTTGCAGCCCTGTACACCAGGGCTGGAGTGTGAAAGGAAGAGCACACACAAGGAGACAATAAGTTTGTGAGCATGTCTTCTCAAGTGTGACAGGAAGCATGCTGATAGGAGGAGAAAGCAGAGTGACAGAGAGATGAGCTTCTCACTGTGCTTTTTTTTATTTCACTGTCTGATAACAGGACAGGCCAGATCCAAAACTGTTCTCAGAGGAAGTGGGTTGAATAATACTGACCATTAAACTGAGGACATCTAGTGGTAGAAAGGCTCTGGGTTAAAGGTAAGTTTTGGAGCAAAAGTTGGTTTTATTTTATGCTGTTCATTTTTATCTTATTGGCTTAGACTGGAGATCTACTTTAAGCAATTAAGAAAAACACATTAATAATTCTCCTAATCTGGGTACATTCAAAGTCTGCATAATAAGAAATGGAGTCAGCATCCTAAATTAGGGATTACCAGTAATAAAAGCTAACTGTATTAGAAGTATTGAAACAGCTGGGAATGCTAAACTCATTAATTTGACTGATAGAGGATCATAAATTAATGTAAATATATGACAAAATATGTATTACATGGAACTGTTGAAGAATTGCTAAATTCGGAGAAGAGGGAGTTTTGTTTGGAGCTTTTAATCAGAAAAACAATTTCACAAGAAAATCAGCCAACAACCAGCAAGCATTACCCAGATCTCACACTAATATTAAGGGTGTACATTGTAAATTAATATATGTAGATATATACTCCATCTTGAGCAGATTTCAAGACTGGCCATGTTTAATTACAAAGTATGGTTATTAGCAAAAGTGTATATGCACAAGTAGCTCCATCACTAATTGGTCCATCTGTGCTTGTGTTACGCTTTAGTTGAGTGTACTGTATTTAGGAGTTGGGAAAAAAAAAACTGATACAAAAAAGACGCTCAATATTTACAGCCAGTTTTAACGCACCACAAGACTGCAGTGACAAACAGCACTGAAATAATATTTAAAAAGGAAATTTGATGCTAAAATGAAGAAGGTAGTTATTGTAGTGGTTTATTCTTGGCAATGGCTGTATGATTTAATATTTATTTGCCCTAAGAGTACAGATTAAACATCAGTTTAAACATTTCTGATATGCATTGCATAAGTTTTATTTCAGCAGAATGATCTTTTTTTTTCCCTTGGAGGTGTACTCATGGGGGTGATGTACAAAACTTTGAAGTGGAGCTGTGTTCAAATCAAACATCTGGTCATGTGAGTTACATTGCTAAAGGAACCAATATCCCCATTTCTGCCGGATTACTTCTGTTTGGTAATATCTTGCAGCTTATTGGCATTATTTTAAACTTTTAGTTGACCCTTTAAAGAACTTAACATGTATCTAAAGCCAAAACTTTTTTTTGTAAGCCACTAGAAACAATATTACTTTAGCCTTTATATTTTTGTTGCCCAGGAGATCACTATTTGTTGAGGTAAGTGTTGTCACTGGGACTGAAAGTGAGAGGAATACCAACATTTTTGACACCAAGACAGGAATAGAGGGGAAGTCTACCAATGGGGGTAATTATTCTGGTGATATTTGTCTAAGAGGGGGTTTCTCTCATTTTGTTGAGATTTCCCCCACTTTTATTGTGTCTATAGCACAGGCAGTGAAAGGAAATATTGTGAATTGGGCACAGAGGCCCAAGCTTATTACAATTGACATCAATTTTACCAAGAGATAAGGATCAAGTTTGCAGGAACACAGAGTTCACCACATCTGTTGTTCACAAACAAAATGGTCTGTCCACCCAAACAAACCTCCAGTTGCTGAGAATTCATTCATTCATCCAGCTGGCCGGGGAATTACGGGGAGTGAAAACAAGGTCTCTTTGTTTATGTTTATCTGCCAGGCAGAGATTTGTCAGTTGTGCCAAGATTCTGTCAGGGGATAATCATTGGCGCAGGTGGTTGTTTTGTGTCCGAGGGTTGGCAGAATTGACGTTTATTATGATTGATAGATCTACATCACTGGATGATATGATTTATGATGAATTCTGACTTTTTTTTAAAAAATAAAGGACTTTATCAAGATGCGTGTGTGTTTATTCACTTTGTAACTTTTTTTTGTGAAGGACTAACCAAGGGTACTATGAACCCTGTAGTCATTCATGTAACAGGAAGGGCTGAGTATCTGGGGTGCCCTTTGACTTAAAGGGGGGCTTTGAGAGTCCGATAAGTCCTACCCAGTCCAGATATGTGGGCAAGAGGCCCATGTTCCAAACATAGGGATATGGTGACTTGTCAGGCACATCCTAAGCTGGGTATTTGATTCCTCCACCTGTTTCTGGAAGAAGCTTCCACAATATAGGAGAGGGAGAGTCACTTGACTGGTATATACAGGTAAAAGCCAGTAAATTAGAATATTTTGAAAAACTTGATTTATTTCAGTAATTGCATTCAAAAGGTGTAACTTGTACATTATATTTATTCATTGCACACAGACTGATGCATTCAAATGTTTATTTCATTTAATTTTGATGATTTGAAGTGGCAACAAATGAAAATCCAAAATTCCGTGTGTCACAAAATTAGAATATTGTGTAAGGGTTAAATTTTGAAGACACCTGGTGCCACAAACTAATCAGCTGATTAACTCAAAACACCTGCAAAGGGCTTTAAATGGTCTCTCAGTCCAGTTCTGAAGCCTACACAAACATGGGGAAGACTTCAGATTTGACAGCTGTCCAAAAGGCGACCATCGACACATTGCACAAGGAGGGAAAGACACAAAAGGTTATTGCTGAAGAGGCTGGCTGTTCTCAGAGCTCTGTGTCCAAACACATTAATAGAGAGGGAAGGAAAAACTGTGGTCAGAAAAAGTGTACAAGCGATAGGGATCACTGCGCCCTAGTCAAGATTGTGAAAAAAAACCCATTCAAAAATGTGGGGGGGATTCACAAGGAGTGGACAGCTGCTGGAGTCAGTGCTTCAAGATCCACCACCAAGAGACGCTTGAAAGACATGGGTTTCAACTGCCGCATACCTCGTGTCAAGCCACTGTTGACCAAGAAACAGCGCGAAAACCGTCTCACCTGGGCTAAGGAAAAAAAGAGCTGGACTGCTGCTGAGTGGTCCAAAGTCATGTTTTCTGACGAAAGCAAATTTTGCATTTCCTTTGGAAATCGAGGTCCCAGAGTCTGGAGGAAGACAGGAGAGGCACAGGATCCACGTTGCCTGAAGTCTAGTGTAAAGTTTCCACCATCAGTGATGGTTTGGGGTGCCATGTCATCTGCTGGTGTCGGTCCACTCTGTTTCCTGAGATCCAGGGTCAACGCAGCCGTCTACCAGCAAGTTTTAGAGCACTTCATGCTTCCTGCTGCTGACCTGCTCTATGGAGATGGAGATTTCAGGTTCCAACAGGACTTGGCGCCTGCACACAGCGCAAAATCTACCCGTGCCTGGTTTACGGACCATGGTATTTCTGTTCTAAATTGGCCAGCCAAATCCCCTGACCTTAGCCCCATAGAAAATCTGTGGGGTATTGTGAAAAGGAAGATGTAGAATGCCAGACCCAACAACGCAGAAGAGTTGAAGGCCACTATCAGAGCAACCTGGGCTCTCATAACACCTGAGCAGTGCCAGAAACTCATCGACTCCATGCCACGCCGCATTAATGCAGTAATTGAGGCAAAAGGAGCTCCAACCAAGTATTGAGTATTGTACATGCTCATATTTTTCATTTTCATACTTTTCAGTTGGCCAACATTTCTAAAAAATCCCTTTTTTGTATTAGCCTTAAGTAATATTCTAATTTTGTGACACACGAAATTTTGGATTTTCATTTGTTGCCACTTCAAATCATCAAAATTAAATGAAATAAACATTTGAATGCATCAGTCTGTGTGCAATGAATAAATATAATGTACAAGTTACACCTTTTGAATGCAATTACTGAAATAAATCAAGTTTTTCAAAATATTCTAATTTACTGGCTTTTACCTGTATATTTATCATGCCCCAGCCAATTCCTGGAAGGAGGCATCAAGAAGGTGTCTGGGGATGTGCTAAATGTTTGGAAAGGCTGGGCAGCATGTTCTTTCTCCTCCAGGGAGAGTTCCAGTATTCCTGGGGCTGCTGCCCCTGTGAGAGAGCTACTTAGACACGAATTGCAGTCTGGGCCTCAGCAGGAGCTGGGCTGAGGGCTCAGAGAGGATTACTAATAGATTTTGCTAGAGAGCACTGTCCTGAAGTCCTCATCTGGAGAAGGATCCTTTACTTCCCTGTCTGCTGGGTGACAGACAGTTTCTGGGACATTGTGAGTTAGACCTGATTTTTTATTTTTTGTAAGACCTGACTTAGGACTGAAGTGTGTGCCTACTCCTGTATGGAATTTCTACTAAGAAGTGTGTCCTTCTGTTGATTGCTATTATTGTTTTGGAGTATCTTGTTAAACCTAAACCCCTCAAACTCTTCAACAATAAAGAGTTAAAAGACATCTTCCTAGACAGAACTATTATTATCAGCATGCATGAGACTGTGCTAACTATTGGCGGTCTCTGTACTAGCAATGGAGACCCAGGTTTATTCTCAGAGGCCCCTTTGGGGGAGAGCCCAACAGGAAATTGACATACAGACACCATGGTAGCTGTGATATTTTTGTTACTTGAGAATCACTTCCAGTTTACTTGATTTAGTGTTAGACAACAAAGTACTCTGTTTATAGATTTGTAGGAAAAATAAAAAAATCTTAGAAGGTAGTTAAAGCTTACATGATGGCAAGCAGTGTGTGTGTGTGTTTTGTTTTAATTGTAACACCTCAAAAATTTGAATGCCATGTACACAATGGGGTTGATTTCCCAAAACTGGAGAATGCAAAATCTGGTGAAGCTCTGCATGGTAGCCAATCAGCTCCTAACTTCAACTTGTTCAATTAAGCTTTGACAACAAAAAAAAACTGGAAGCCAATTGGTTTCTATGCAGAGCTGCACAAGATTTTGCACTCTCCAGTTTTAGTAAATCAACCCCATTGTTTTTTTCTCTTTCTCCATAGGATTATCATGTTTTTTACTCATACCTAACATTATACTGATCTTAATTGCCAAATGGTAGCATGAGTTTCAATTGCACATTAAGCCTATAACAATACCTTTAAGCTTTAGTACATCCCCCCCCCCCACATTAATGAATTGTTATCGTAGTTTATAATGTTGAGCCTTGTTCCGAACACTTGGGAGTATGATCCAGAGAAAAAGTCTCCATGACAGATGGAATACATCTTGGTTTGGTGCAGTGCTTTCAATGTTTCTGTAATATGAAGTTTTTCCTGTACAATGTTCAGTTTCCCCATGCCATAATGACTCATTAATTATGATCTCCCATCTGGATTTAACTTTTGTTTTATGTTCTTATTTAACACTAGACAGCAGATAAGATAAGATATTAAAGATATTTAGAATTCCTTTTCATTACACCAAATTTAGAATAAGGAGCAGTAATGTTATTAACAATAATGTATTATTAATATAGTGATAAATAGAATAAAGTATCTTATACTGGGGCAGGCTTACTGCATTTATAAATATAAAGAAATTCAAAACTGAATTCTTATACCCAACATAACTTATTATAGTATGGTGAAACTGTATTACCCATGGATATACGTGCAGCGGGGACCAGGGAGTGGGGATGGAGTAGGGTGTTAGTTCATGTCATTTTTTCTGTAAAGGTGAATTAACCCTTTAGGCACTTGCATATACCCTTACAGGTATGCCTGGGGTTTTCCTGATACTTGGGGACACATGCCCACTTTTCATTACTTCTATGAGGCTGAGTGACCTGCCACACCTAACTGTTGGTCCTTAAGTAAGCACAGTGCTGATTGGGGGGGGGGGGGGGCTGCTGTAAGGTGTTATATCTTCTAACTGGAATTAGGAACCTTTGGGAGCGCATTTGGGAGTATTCATTAAGGTAGACCTGCCAGGTTGTGATTTTTTTTAGTTGCTGATACTGCTAACGTGGCACTGTACCAAATCCCCTCCTACCATCCAGTCAGAATGCTGTTCTTGGCCTCTCACATGGAAGGATATTTTTCTAAAACAAAACAGCATAAACCAAAACCTTGATTCAATATGCAATAGGGGTGTTCCCAGTGCACATTAAGAGGATCACATCTGTAAAAATAACACTTGTAGGCTCCCTGATGTGCCTGCAGTTCATTCTTATCGCAGCCTGAAAGATTCACTTTAATGAATGTTGAAATGTGCAAAATCCACAGTTTACAATAGATAGTCAAAAGCAACATTTCAGGGGTGCAGTACATACTTTAATATCATCCATCGACACCAGCAATCACAACAGTTTAGAGCCTGAGGCCACACAGACAAGGTTGTGCTTGCAGTTCTAGACTGTTAAACATATTGAAAGTTATTGAGATCATGCCAGCCATTCAGTACAAAGCTAAAAAACATCTGGGATTTGATATTTTAGATAAAAAAAGGTAAATAGCCAGAAGCAATGTAGTAGGAATGCCCCCCAAATGGATATAATGTGAATTGACTGGTTAGTTTCATAGGCATGTAAAACTTTTAAAACAGCACTCAGTGCAATTCAAAAGCAACCATACTGTGCAAAAATAGTGCTAATAAATGAATGAATGAATAATAATTTGGTGCAAATGTGCAACACTTTCAATCAATTTCAGTGGGGTTTGGATTCAGTAAACCCATCTCCAACCAAACCCAGGTATGTTTGGCACACCTCTAATAAATATGTACGTTTTGAAGTAGTGTTTTGACCCTGCCATGTCTCTGTATTCCCCATGATCCCATTCTACAGAAAGAGGATACAGGAGCTTTCTGGAAAACACAGACTCTATTTTAGGTTCTGTATGAAAAGAACAAGCATCTGAAGGAGGGCCATAGGGTAACATGTAGTGAGGGCGTAACAGTAAAACAGTGGTTACCCAGGAAATGGGATACAGGACTGGGAACACACAAAGGCTTCTACCCTGTTAGTGCAGTCACCTGCATGTGGCGATCCAACATTTTTTACATAGTCAAGAGCCTTCACAAAGGCAACATGTGACAGTTTTCTTCTCTATAAAATAAGGTCCCAAGTTTTTGGTTCCTCAAAAACCTCATCTGAAGGTATTTCATTCGTCATTGCCTGTGTAAGAGCGAAAGTTCGAGCAGGTGAAAGTAATGCATTTACCATTGCCAGTGCAGAAATTAAAGCTGTGAAAGCCTGAGCAGCCACAAGTAATGCACTTGCCATTGCCCGTGCAAGAGCTGAAGCCACAAAAGCTTAGTCAGCCACAAGTGATGCACTCGCCTTTGCCTGTGCAAGAGCTGAAGGAGCAAAACTGCAGCTTTTTCAAAGCAAGAAATTCAGATGAAGAATGAAAGCATGGTTAGAGGCTGAGAGGGCATAACATGACATAACACGAGGGCATAACATGAGACACAGTGAAAGGCATCCTTAGAAGTGCAGAAATCATAGTTGCTGATTGAGAAAACATGGAAAGAAGGTTTGCTAGAAATGCAGAAAGCCCACTTAAAACAAACCCGAAGAGGCTTGCATATAAAAAAATAAGAGGCAGTTGTCGTAGCTGAAGCTTCAGAATACACCTGTCAACAATTCAAGCTGAAGCGTAACACTCACCCAGAAGAGATACTAAGAAAAGACTATGTTGGGAAGACAAGCCTGAGGGTGTGATACTTAATGAATAATAGGGGGATGGTAGTTGCGCTGTGATAGGAAGGGTCAGAGATGCTCACAGATGCAGTATATGATATGCAAAAAAACACAGGATAAACAGCATATGGTGTGATACCGTTTGATGCACAAGAACACAGGAGGACAGGCAGGATGAGGGGGAGAGAGGGGGGGTTGCACTCACTTGTGACCAATGAGCGCAAGCCTCAATCCACGAGCGCCGAGCTCGTATATTCCCAGCTGCTGGCCAAGGACCCTCCAACGTCTCTCGCCTCCTGTTGCTCACCACCCGTCATAGACCGTAAAGCAGTGCAGTATCGAAACAAAAGAACCGCACATAGCGTGATCCCGTATAGTATACACTTTATTGCACAAACTAAAATAGCATACACTTACAAAGGATGACAGCTGGGGGGTAAAAAACTCCGCGAGCGCCGTGCTCGTCACATCATCTACTTAATGCCACCACTGCAAGTCAACGACAATCCTCAGTTTACAAACAAGAGTATGCTAGGCAAACCAATATAATTAAAAAGAAAAAACTGCGCTTGGAAAAGACAAATAAAGCTGCGGTTATAAGTGTGGCACACCAAAAACAAGATAATAAATAAAAACCGCGCTAAAATAATAATGGATTACAAAAAAATGTGTAATCTTAGTATAGTCCGTGTAGTTCCATATAAATGTCCACAACAAATGAGGGAAGTAGAACTATTATACGTGAATAGCATGAAAGTTCATCCAATGTGATAAAATGATAAAACGACAGTGGAACTGGAAAACACCAAAATGTTGCGCTTACCAGACGTAAGCCAAATAGGAACAGATGGCTTAAACCCAGCCTGGGCCTTTAAACAGATGATCTAGATGAATCAGGATGATCACACTCGTCTCATGTGCCCAGTCCATAGAGGTATTTATCCAAAAATATATAACACAAACATAGCGTAATGCTGATAATATTATAAAAACACTCAAAATGTGAAAAAAAGTACAACACTCAACAGAAAACTAATAAACTAATCATTTGTATCATATATCATCTAAAGTTGACGCAGCAACTAAGGATGGTAAGTGAGTGTCATGCAATCATGCAAAGAAGTGAAAATTTTTTTTGGATACTCTTATTTTTATTTTTATTTTTATTCTTATATTTTATATTCATTTATTATTTTTAATTGCATGGGCAAAATATTTATATATTATTTAGACCTATGTTACATGTTTTATTGCTGTAGGAGGTGCAATACCTTGGATTTCTAGAGTTGGGCAATGGTTGTATACATATTACCCATTTGCCATAGTATTCGTTTATCTTTCATACAGATGGTATTTTAGAATATGTTTGAGCATTTCTTATAATAATGTATGCACGTACATGTTATTTTAGTGTTTTTCGATATAGCAACATTTTAATTTAAGGGATGTTGATCCTGCGGCGCTTCTGATTGTTGACTGGATCCCATTCCTGGCAATATAGTATATAGATGCCCACATTCAAGATGGCGCCATATGTCTCCCTTTACGGGACTCAGGGCGAGGCTTGGTGTGTGTATTTAACGTGGTGGCTCAGCATGCTACCCGTTCCCCATTGAAAACGTCAGCGTGTGACGAAACGCGTCTGGGAGGGACGTGCTGACGTCACCGCGTTTGCCCTGTGAGGACGGGGGTGTGTTTGAGTGCCGGCTGGCTCCAATTTCTCGCTGTTTTAACTTCTTCTTATGTAAGTGTAACTCTACATTTGAATAAACCGGATCATACAGTATTATACTATTGGTTATTTTTACTTCTTATGCACTGCTGAGCTTGGGCTTGACTGGCCAGGACGTGTCTACACCGCTCCAGATAGGAGCCTGTTTGTGCTCCATCCCATCTGCCTACTCTATGAGGATGTCTGGTAAGCAGAATATCCCCTAGGTTCGCTGGTGTAATCCTATCCTATTTACACGTTGGGTTGTGTGAGATTTTGCCTATACGAATTTGTCATCTGGTAAGCAGCTTGTGCATGTGATGTGCTGCCTGTAAAGGGTTCTTCTTTCTCCTTTTTTTCACGTTTATTTTTGTGCATTTTTTTCTTTTGCAAATGTTTATTTTTGGGTGATTTGGTACAGTCTTGCCATTACCTGAATCTGTTAAACAGATATTGGGTGTTGCAAATTCTATTTTTACCTAATTCACCCTACTTCACTTCTTTGCATGATTGCATGACACTCACTTACCATCCTTAGTTGCTGCGTCAACTTTGGATGATATATGATACAAATGATTAGTTTTCTGTTGAGTGTTGCACTTTTTTTCACATTTTGAGTGTTTTTATAATATTATCAGCATTACGCTATGTTTGTGTTATATATTTTTGGATAAATACCTCTATGGACTGGGCACATGAGACGAGTGTGATCATCCTGATTCATCTAGATCATCTGTTTAAAGGCCCAGGCTGGGTTTAAGCCATCTGTTCCTATTTGGCTTACGTCTGGTACCCTGTTTCCCCGAAAATAAGACCTAGCGTGATTGTCGGTGATGGCTGCAATATAAGCCCTACCCCCCAAATAAGCCCTAGTTAAAGTCCTTGTAGGTCTTCTTTTCAGGGTAGGGCTTATTTTTTGGGAAACAGGGTAGTGCTTATTTCGGGGGTAGGGCTTATATTACAGCCATCACCGACAATCACGCTAGGTCTTATTTTCGGGGAAACAAGGTAAGCGCAACATTTTGGTGTTTTCCAGTTCCACTGTCGTTTTATCATTTTATCACATTGGATGAACTTTCATGTTATTCACGTATAATAGTTCTACTTCCCTCATTTGTTGTGGACATTTATATGGGACTACACGGACTATACTAAGATTACACATTTTTTAGTAATCCATTATTATTTTAGCGCGGTTTTTGTTTATTTAACCAATATAATTCACAGCAGGCTTTTCACACATACGGTACCTGCAAAATATCCTTCAGAGTCAGCTTTCATGAAACAATGGTGCAACACAAACTGGCGTAAACACAATACTCTTAAAATGTTTGATTACACGTCACTTTTTCACCATATCAGTACACACTTGGCTAACCAAGCCAAAATAGACTTTCCCAAGTTCTCTTCATGGTTCTAAGTAGTCACTAAAGGCTTGAAAAGTCTAATGATCATCTTGAAAGCTACAGAGTATGGCGATCCTCCTTCCAACATGCCACCAGAGGTTTAGAGCTGACATGCAATGAAGAGATAGACCTCCTAATTAAATGACTTGGAAAAAAAGGTTGATGAGCATGCCAAATGAATCAGAACAATCAACATTAACTACCCAAAAAACACCCTCCATGTCTGCAAGACACCATCTTTAATGCAAGTTGAACTTTGCAAAGAATACCCAATCACAACCAAAAAAATAAATAAATAAAATAAACTGCAGTTTTTCTTACACATGATTGGATGATGGACGTCAGCAGAGCTTTACCCATTCAGCAAGCCCTAGGGAAAATTCCCTTACAAAGGTCAACCTTTGCAAAGTTAACAGTCCATTTGCCTTTAGTAAATCAACCTCACTGATTATTGTTCTATTTTATATGTTCTGAATATCTGTATTACTTATATCTCCTTATTGAAGGATAGGAGGGTTTATCTGCATGTCAAACTGCACGTAGGCCGCAGAGTAATGTGTAGTTAGGACACAACAACTATGCTGCTAGCTAAGTAAAGAAATCTAATTCCACTTATAGATTATTATACCCTTGAGTACTTTATCCTGTTACTTATAATTATAACAGCTACATGAAAGCGCCTCATATAGTCACATATACAGTTTGGGGTAATTATGCTTACATGCAGTTTTGTAGGTGGTTTTACTGTTTTACAAACAGATGTCTGCAGTAATTCTACTGCCAAATATAATTGTAATTGTGATTCTATGAAATTGCAGATAAAAACACATTGGGAAAACCATTAACACAGACACAATTATAGAACAGATTGACTGAATTCTACACTTTGGTGATAAACAGAGAAAGCTCCGTATTAAACCATTACAGTCGATTGATGTACGGTACGCACACGGGCTGACTCACACAAAAACAAACTACCATTAATATCATAAAGTGATTGGATGAAATGTGCGAGTCACTGAAATGTGGGTCAAACAGCTCACCAGCAGGGGTCATGAGTAAAGGGAGCACATTTTCTAGAAAACGAGGCTGTATTCCATAGGAAAAGCATTCACACACTAAACAGAGGTTACCGAGATTGAAACAACACCTGCTGAGCTCACATTAAAGAACTGTACTCAAGAATCAATTCAATTGCTAGGTAAAGCTACAGTGAATGTCAAAACACTGGGACCAAACCAACACACACACCGGATCTGCTCAAAGCAAAGGCACTGCTCTAATCTGCACATTTTGTGGCAGTAAACCAAAGCTCGGACGAAGCGAACGTTGTATAGGGAAGCATTACATATGCATTGTATAAATATACATTAACTGCAAATGTGAACTATAATATGGATACAATCCAAAATGTATCTTTGTTATAGTACATAAAACAAGAGCCTCTCAGTGTCCATATAGCAGCCATGTTCTGTAACTGCTATTGGATTAAGCACAAAGCAAACTCCAAGCATAAAAAAATACTTTAATTCAATATACTGTATTTCTTAATAGCCACAAAGGATATAAATCTACTTTGTGTCACCAAATGCCTTCCAAACCTATGCATGACCTTGTGAATGTAGAGGTGACATCAGCACTGTGATGTAGATAGCCTAAGCAGAGCTGTGGGAAGGACCCAGCAGGTATACAAGCTGGATGCAGAAAACTACAGGATGGGGCGTCTATAAGACCAGTCGCCCAGAACAAGGTGAGAGAGCAACCGGCACAACTCTGTGGAAAGATGTATTCATATAGTAGTCCAAAGTAAGAGTTCTGGGGGCTTTGTTGGAATGACATATGCACACTGGAGCACAGGCCTGGACTGGGACAAAAAATAGGCCCTGGCATTTTAGGGGCTGAGCAGCCCATGTTTTTTTTTTTTATACAGATCAGCGAAGCATGACATATTTGTCATTTAACCAACCCCCCCCCCTCGGGCCCCCTCTTGTCACAGTGCGCTGCCAATCGTAAGCAGTCAAGACATTTCATGGTCTGCAGCTGCACATAGACAAGAGGAGTGTATATATGTGGCTGCGGGAAAGCTCAGGGTAGTTTAGACTAGGATCCAAACACACATGAGCTTGCCCCTGCCAAGGGGAATGCTGTAGCTGGCTTTAAGGCCTTAACCCAGGTTCGCACTACTGCAGTGTGAGACACAATAGGTTAATTTACTAAAGGTAAAAAGACTGTGCATTTTGCAAAGTGCACTTGCCCACTTCAAGAGCAGTTGCTCCAGAGCTTGGTAAATGAGCAGAAGCTCTGCTGACTTCTATCATCCAATCATGTGCAAGCAAAAATGCAGTTTTTTTAATTTTCCTTGCACGGGATTGGGTACTCTTTGCAAAGTGAAGCCTTACCTCATTTACTAAGCTCTGGAGTAGGAATGAGCCCAACACTCCCCTGTTTGGTTCGCACCAGAACTTGCAAACAGGCAAAAAATTTGTTCGAACACGCGAACACCATTAAAGTCTATAGGACATGAACATGAATAATCAAAAGTGCTAATTTTAAAGGCTTATATGCAAGTTATTGTCATAAAAAGTGTTTGGGGACCTGGGTCCTGCCCCAGGGAAAAAGGATCAATGCAAAAAAAAGTTTTAAAAACGGCCGTTTTTACCTGGGTCCTGCCCCAGGGGAAAAGGATCAATGCAAAAAAAAGTTTTAAAAACGGCCGTTTTTTCGGGAGCAGTGATTTTAATAATGCTTAAAGTGAAACAATAAAAGTGTAATATGCCTTTAAATTTCATACCTGGGGGGTGTCTATAGTATGCCTGTAAAGGGGCGCATGTTTCCCATGTTTAGAACAGTCTGACAGCAAAATGACGTTTCAAAGGAAAAAAAGTCATTTAAAACTACTGGTGGCTATTAATGAATTGCCGGTCGGACAATTCACATAAAAGTTAATTGATAAAAACGGCATGGGAATTCCCCACAGGGGAGCCCCGAACCAAAATTTAAAAAAAAAAATGACACGGGGGTCCCCCTAA
Source organism: Lithobates clamitans (assembly GCA_037952925.1). Taxonomy (NCBI): domain Eukaryota; kingdom Metazoa; phylum Chordata; class Amphibia; order Anura; family Ranidae; genus Lithobates; species Lithobates clamitans. The sequence continues at coordinate 4,745,867 of JBBGZY010000925.1, read as the reverse complement.
ATTCCATACCAGGCCCTTCAGGTCAGGTTCCATACCAGGCCCTTCAGGCCCACAACCACCCTTGGCCGGTGGTTGTGGGGGTCTGCGGGCGGAGGGCTTATTGGAATCTGGAAGCCTACTTTAACAAGGGGATCCCCAGATCCCGGCCCTCCCCCCTGTGTGAAATGGTAAGGGGGCACAAAAGTACCCCTACCGTTTCACAAAAAAACTGTCAAAAATGTTAAAAATGACAAGAGACAGTTTTTGACAATTCCTTTATTTTAATGCTTCTTCTTTCTTCTATCTTCCTTTGGTTTCTTCCTCCATCTTCTTCTTCTTCTGGTTCTTCTAGTTCTTCCTCCAGTGTTCTCGTCCAGCATCTTCCTTCGCGGCGTCGACGTCTTCTTCCCTTCTTCTAAGGGCCGCTCCGCATCCATTATGGCATGGAGGGAGGCTCCCGCTGTGTGACGCTTCTCTCTTCATCTTCTTCTCTTCATCTTCTTCTCTTCATCTTCTTTTCGGGCCTCTCCACATCCATGATGGCATGGAGGGAGGCTCCCGCTGTGTGACGCTTCTCCTCTTCTGATGGTTCTTAAATAACGGGGGGCCACCCGGTGACCCCGCCCCCTCTGACGCACGGTGACTTGACAGGACTTCCCTGTGGCATCACGAGGAATGCCACAGGGAAGTTCCGTCAAGTCCCCGTGCGTCAGAGGGGGGCGGGGTCACCGGGTGGCCCCCCCATTATTTAAGAACCGTCAGAAGAGGAGAAGCGTCACACATCGGGAGCCTCCCTCTATGCCATCATGGATGCGGAGCGGCCCAAAAAGAAGATGAAGACAAGAAGATGAAGAGAAGAAGATGAAGAGAGAAGCGTCACACAGCGGGAGCCTCCATGCCATCATGGATGCGGAGCGGCCAAGAGAAGAAGGGAAGAAGATGCAGACACCGCGGAGGAAGATGCCGGACGAGAACACTGTAGGAAGAACCAGAAGAACCAGAAGAAGAAGAAGATGGAGGAAGAAACCGAAGGAAGATAAAAGAAAGAAGAAGCATTTAAATAAAGGAATTGTCAAAAACCGTCTCTTGTCATTTTTAACATTTTTGACAGGTTTTTTGTGAAATGGTAGGGGTACTTTTGTACCCCCTTACCATTTCACACAGGGGGGGAAGGCCAGGATCCCTTGTTAAAGGGGGCTTCCAGATTCCAATAAGCCCCCCGCCCGCAGACCCCCACAACCACCGGCCAGGGTTGTGGGGATGAGGCCCTTGTCCTCCTCAACATGGGGACAAGGTGTTTTGGGGGGCTACCCCAAAGCACCCTCCCAATGTTGAGGGCATGTGGCCTGATACGGTTCAGGAGGGGGGCCGCTCTCTTGTCCCCCCATCTTTTCCTGCGGCCTGCCAGGTTGCGTGCTCGGATAATGGTCTGGTATGCATTTTTGGGGGGACCCTACACCGTTTTTTTTTTTAATTTTGGCGCGGGGTTCCCCTTAAAATCCATACCAGACCTGCAGGGTCTGGTATAGATTTTGAGGTGGACCCCACACCATTTTTTTTTTAATTTTGGCTGGGGGTTTCCCTTCATATCCATACCAGACCTGAAGGGCCTTGTATGGAATTTAGGGGGACCCCCATGTCATTTTTTCTTAAAATTTTGCTTCGGAGTTCCCCTGTGGGGAATTCCCATGCCGTTTTTATCAATGAACTTTTATGTGTATTGTCGGACCGGCAATTCATTAATAGCCACGAGTAGTTTAAATGACTTTTTTTCCTTTGAAATGTCATTTTGCTGTCAGACTGTTCTAAACACGGGAAACATGTGCCCCTTTACAGGCATACTATAGACACCCCCCAGGTACGAAATTTAAAGGGATATTACACTTTTATTGTTTCACTTTAGGCATTATTAAAATCACTGCTCCCGAAAAAATGGCCGTTTTTAAAACTTTTTTTTGCATTGATCCATGTCCCCTGGGGCAGGACCCAGGTCCCCAAACACTTTTTATGACAATACCATTAAAATATAAGCCTTTAAAATTAGCACTTTTGATTTGTCCCATAGACTAAATGCTGATGTGGAGGTGGTACAGTGCTGTACAAAGCCAGGGAAGAACAAGGGAAAAGACTCAACACATGGGGAGAAATCAAACATCATGGAGTCAAGGATAAAAGAATACCCAGTGTTCAAAATCACCAGTAAGATGTTCCAGCATGGCCGGACTGGCCATAGGGCACACCGGGCATATAAGATGTATTATTACACATGCCTCTTGTATTTAGGCAGTATTTGCTTATCCAATAGTTTAACTTTTCCAGAATATAGCCTATGCAGTCAACAAGCCCCAGTAGGTATTCAAAAACTGTACAGCTTTGTAAAATGTTTATTCACCTATAGGCCATTTGGGCTCCCTTGTAAGCCTGGTCAAAAGTTAATAATCACCTGCCTTGTTGCTAGGATAGGAAAACCATGGTTTTTTTGCTCCTGTAATGCTGCAAGTGAGCGTCCAATGGTTTTCAGGTCCTAGCAAGAAGACAGAATGTGAGGATTGCTAACTAAGAGTTTTTCAGACAGGCGTCTGGGAAGGAGGGGGGGACTTTTGCAAATGGCCTACAGGTATGACAATAAATTAATGAACATTAAAAAAAGCTTCACAGTTTTTTAACATCTGCTGGGGTCTCCTAACTGCATAAGTTATTTTATGAAAAAGGTGACCTTAGCCTTTAATGTGACTACTCTAAGCTTATGAAAATAATACTGTGATTGGTTGGCAACTTCCAGAGATAAGCTAACTGAGATGGATAGATTCAACCCAGATTGCAGGTCCCCTGTAGCTCCCTTTTCAGAGGTAGAAAGGACGATTCTCCACTTTCTTCTCCACTTTCAGGCTGGACATACACTTTCAGATCTCTCCTCAAGAACTGTAGAGATTTGCCAATGATGATTTTAGTTGCTGAACTGTGGAATATACCACAATCACTGTCCCCAACTCTGCAAATATGTCTTGTTTTTATCACTACAATAGCAGAATGAAGGGGAGCATTTGACTGGTGCACACATGTGGGTGGGGCCATCTGCGCCTGTGTACAAGGGGGTAACTTTCACATAAAGCGCACTCTTAAAAATGTGGGACCAGGTGGAGACTATGGTCATGTGAAACATCAAACATTAAGGCAGTTCCCTGACTTAGAGATGAGCTTTCACTGTGTGCAGTAATAATACAGAGTTCCTCTGAAAAGCGAATTTTCCCATGTCACTACACACTGTAACTTGGTAAGAGGGACATGCTGAGCCTGCGCCCACTCCCCTAGTCCACCGTACCTCTGTTACCTCACTCCCAGTAACAGAATTTTTTTTTCTTTGGTTCCTTCAGGCTATCAATTAAGGGGAGTGGTTAATTGCTCACAGGTGCTTGCGGCCTATATAACTTTGTGTAGGACTCATCCTGAGCCTGCTCATTGTGAGGCTGTTGGAACTCAGTCCAAGTGGAACTGGTCTAAGTGGTGAGTTAAAACCAGAGTTTAAAACAGGAGGTTAAAACAGGGGTCATAGTACCTGTGTAGTGTGAGTACCTAAGTGTTGTCTGAGTAGTGTGTGTGGATCGTTAGTACTTGTGTATTGGGTACTGTATACTTGAGTATTGCGAGTGCACGTAGGTCTGCGACTGTTCTGCGATTGCACGTAGGTCTGTGAGTACCTGTGTATTGTCTTGTGTACCTGTGTACCTGTGTATTGTCTTGAGTATTAGTGCCAGGAAGCTAGCTGTTAGGTAATTTGGACAGGGTAAAATCCCCAATCCTCACTAAATTTAATAGGTACGATGCCCGGCGGGTGTGGAGAGGCGACTCTTTGTACATCTTGCTGCATGTATGCGTTCCTTGATCATCCGATCGAGGGCGAATACTGCTGTGCAAAATGTAAGCACATTGTTTCCCTGGAAGCCCAGGTTCTGAATCTGGGGAAGCAACTGTCAGCACTGAGAAGTCCCTCCATACTAAAGGTGAGCCGGGAACGCACACGGCAGGTTCAGGCAGGGGCCAGCACAGAGGCGGGTGAAGACAAAGAGGTGCAGGCACTAGCAAAGAGTAGATGGGTGACAGTCAGGAGGAGTAGAGGGGGAAGTGCCAGGGAGGCGTTCCAGAACTGGAGCATCCCAATAAGTACGCTCCATTGAGTGACATTGGTGAAACCAGTCAGGGACCAGCACTGCTGGAGCTGAGGGACTCTCCTAGCTGCCGGGGGAAGAACTCCTCCAGTGAGAGTGGGGGGGGGGCAGCAAAGGGAAAGGAAAGACAGATTCTGGTGGTAGGGGACTCAATACTTAGAAGGACAGAGAGGGCAATCTGTAACCAAGACCTGCAGCGCCGAACAGTATGTTGTCTACCGGGCACTCGGGTTCGGCACATCACGGATCTTGTGGACAGATTACTGGGAGGGGCTGGGGCAAGACCTGTCTGTCATGGTGCACGTTGGCACCAATGACAAAGTCAGAGGCTGATGGAGTGTCCTAAAGAACGATTTTAGGGACTTAGGAGCTAAATTGAGGAAAAAGACCTCCAAGGTAGTATTCTCAGGAATACTACCGGTACATCGAGCCTCACCAGAAAGGCAGAGGGAGATTAGGGAAGTAAACAAGTGGCTGAAGAGCTGTTGTAGAAAGGAGGGGTTTGGGTTCCTGGAGGACTGGGCCGACTTCTCAGTCGGTAACCGATACTATAGAAGGGACGGACTGCACATAAATGAGCAGGGTGCAGATTTGCTGGGAATGAAGATGGCAAAAAATTTAGAGGGGTTTTTAAACTAGGCGATGGGGGGGAGGGTCCAGAGGCAGAGATAGCCAGCGGGTAGTATTGGGGGCATTAGTGGTAGGTTAACCAAAGCACAAAAACACAAGGTGAGTATAGTAGCAAGTCCTAGTTGCAATCTCTAAACACCCAATACGAGGACAATATGCGACCGGTCTAAACTATGTGGCATGTTCACCAATGCCAGGAGCATGGTGGACAAGATGGGTGAACTAGAGATACTGTTGTACGAGGAGGATTTGGATTTTGTGGGAATTTCAGAGACCTGGTTCAACAGCTCTCATGATTGGCTGGCAAACATTCAAGGGTATACCCTATACCGCAAGGATAGAGAAGGTAAAAAAGGGGAGGGGTATGCCTATATATCAAGCATAATGTACAAGTGAATGTGAGAGATGACATCACTGAGGGAGCTAGAGAGGAGGTGGAATCCTTATGGGTAGAGCTCCAAAGAGATGAAGCTAAGGGGAAAATAATACTGGGAATATGCTATAGGCCCCCTAACCTGAGGGAGGAAGTGGAGACGGATCTCCTATCACAATTTGGATTAGCAGCAAGGATGGGAAGTGTTATCATAATGGGGGATTTTAATTATCCAGACATAGACTGGGCGGAGGGAACATTCATTTAAGGCTCGCCAGTTCCTTAATGTCTTGCAGGACAATTTTATGGGTCAGATGGTAGACGGACCAACTAGAAATAAAACATTACTGGATCTACTGATTACCAACAATACATCATGTGGAAATATGGGGCAATTTAGGTAACAGCGATCACAGGTCAATTCGTTTCAGTATAAATCACACAAATAGGAAACATAAAGGGAATACAAAGACACCGAATTTCAAAAGAGCCAACTTCCCTAAACTACAAACCTTGCTAAAAGGCATAAATTGGGATAAAATATTAGGAACAAAGAATACGGAGGAGAGATGGGTTTGCTTTAAGAGCATATTAAATAAGGGCATTAGCCAATGTATCCCATTGGGTAATAAATTTAAAAGAGCGAACAAAAGTCCTGGATGGCTTAACTCCAATGTAAAAATGCATATAAAAGCAAAGGAGAAGGCCTTCAAAAAATACAAGGTTGAGGGATCATCCTCAGCATTCAGACTTTATAAAGAATGCTATAAGAAATGTAAGGGTGCAATTAGGACAGCTAAGATAGAATATGAAAGACACATAGCGGAGGAGAGCAAAAAAAAATCCCAAGAAATTCTTTAAGTATGTAAACAGTAAAAAAGGGAGGACAGACCATATTGGCCCCATAAAGAATGAGGAAGGATATCTGGTTACAAAGGATGGGGAGATGGCGAAGGTATTGAATTTATTCTTCTCCTCGGTCTTCACGAGTGAATCGGGAGGCTTCAGTAACCAAAACTGTAGTGTTTATCCTCATGACACAACACAGGAAGCACCTCCATGGTTAACAGAGGACAGAATTAAAATTAGACTTGAGAAACTTAACATTAATAAATCACCGGGACCAGATGGCTTGCATCCGAGGGTACTTAGGGAACTCAGTCAAGTGATTGCCAGACCGTTGTTCCTAATTTTTAAAGATAGTCTATTGACTGGAATGGTACCAGCTGATTGGAGAAAAGCCAATGTAGCACCAATATTTAAAAAGGGCCCAAAATACATCCCTGGGAATTACAGACCAATTAGCCTAACATCAATAGTATGTAAACTCTTGGAGGGGATGATAAGGGACTATATACAAGATTTTAGTAATAAGAACGGTATCATTAGCAGTAATCAGCATGGATTCATGAAGAATCGTTCTTGCCAAACCAATCTATTAACCTTCTATGAGGAGGTGAGTTGCCATCTAGATAAAGGAAGGCCCGTAGACGTGGTGTATCTGGATTTTGCAAAAGCATTTGACACAGTTCCCCATAAACGTTTACTGTACAAAATAAGGTCAGTTAGCATGGACCATAGGGTGAGTACATGAATTGAAAACTGGCTACAAGGGCAAGTTCAGAGGGTGGTGATAAATGGGGAGTACTCAGAATGGTCAGGGGTGGGTAGTGGGGTTCCCCAGGGTTCTGTGCTGGGACCAATCCTATTTAATTTGTTCATAAACGATCTGGAGGATGGGATAAACAGTTCAATCTCTGTATTTGCAGATGATACTAAGCTAAGCAGGGCAATAACTTCTCCGCAGGATGTGGAAACCTTGCAAAAAGACCTGAACAAATTAAAGGGGTGGGCGACTACATGGCAAATGAGGTTCAATGTAGAAAAATGCAAAATAATGCATTTGGGTGGCAAAAATATGAATGCAATCTATACACTGGGGGGAGAACCTCTGGGGGAATCTAGGATGGAAAAGGACCTGGGGGTCCTAGTAGATGATAGGCTCAGCAATGGCATGCAATGCCAAGCTGCTGCTAACAAAGCAAACAGAATATTGGCATGCATTAAAAAGGGGATCAACTCCAGAGATAAAACGATAATTCTCCCACTCTACAAGGCTCTGGTCCGGCCGCACCTGGAGTATGCTGTCCAGTTCTGGGCACCAGTCCTCCGGAAGGATGTACTGGAAATGGAGCGAGCACAAAGAAGGGCAACAAAGCTAATAAAGGGTCTGGAGGATCATAGTTATGAGGAAAGGTTGCGAGCACTGAACTTATTCTCTCTGGAGAAGAGACGCTTGAGAGGGGATATGATTTCAATATACAAATACTGTACTGGTGACCCCACAATAGGGATAAAACTTTTTTTTGGATACCGACCACTAAGGAGGGAGTCAGAATATCGACCCCCATTCTACCGGAGGACCTGCCACCTTTACAGGGTACCACGCCTAATGACTGGTTGCTTGTAGCCTGTTCCTTCTCTTGGTTACTCTTAGCAACTACACGCCTCTTCCTTATTTTAACTCTTTTGTAGCAGTGTTACTTCATACCCCGTAGTGGATTTACAGACCCTGGTTCTTTTGATACGTTAGACTCAACATGCAAACCTTTGAATGAGGTTCAGAACAGTTAATGTAACTCTACTGGAGAGATACAGCATAACAATCCAAAATGAACAATGTCCTTTCCCTATTCCTGACCACAATAACCTAGTGCCCAGGCATGCCTCCATGAAGTGAGAGTCCATAACGGCATTGTCCATGGCTTGGATGTTCTCCGAAAACCCTGGTTTCTTCAGTATTGGCAACAATTGGGCTCACAGGTGATGCTGGAACTCCTAGACCCAACCAAGTCTGCCTTTTTTTGGACCTCAGCTGTCCCCCAGCACAGGTGGGCTGGCTAGGACCAAAAGCTTGGGGACTGAGCTATAAACTTTTAACCCTTCCCAGCCTGAGCTGGCCACTCGCTCACTAAACTGTACACACTTCAACCTGCCTACACACGGGCAACATAAAATTAAATATGCAACAGTTATTCCCTTTTAATAAACCTGTAATGTTAAAGTAGAACTAAACCTCCAGAAATGCTCAGCACCACCACCCATCGATGTGCTGGTTACATCCCTCACCTGCTGCTGTTATTGTTCCCCTGGCTACTTCCAGGTGTTGGATTTTCCACCTCTTAATTGACAGGTGGCGGAATGACATCATCCCACTTTTACACCTTAAGGAGTCAGTCTAACCAAAAGTAACATTTTAGTTAAAAAGTAGGTTTACTTTGAGTCAGCCCCTTACAAATGTCTTGAATGTCTAAAATCACACTTTCATGATTTAAGACTATGTTCCTGTCTACCTGGGGGTTACAGGTGTCCCCATGTATCTGTGATGTTTCCCTATAATTTAAAATAAATTACATTCCCTACAGGGAGAGAACGGGAGCCCATCATAATGGCGATAGCACATCTGCAGGCCCAGGGACTCAAGGTCACAGATCTCACCAGTAGAGTCCCCTATAGTCATAAGAAATAAAAATATCTGTAAATGGATCCTAATTTCTCCAGCTACACTAAACAGTAATATAAGCTCAATAGCTGAATGCAGTAACAGTCCCACGTTCTGATCTTGGTTAAGCCATGTGCTTTTACTAAAGAATTCCTGAAGGTGATGCTAAGCGTTAGCACATTCTAACTGCCATATACTTCCCATCAATAACACTGATATATGTATTAACCCTTTTCCAGAGCCATGCCTTCTCTTTCCCTGACTGATTTTATGATTGTGTAATCACCTTTTGAATACTGAAGCCTCTACTAAATAAGAAATACTGACCCGATAGAAAATAGACTCCCTTGATTCATAACACATGGAACATAGATTCATTTTATTTATTGTTAGAGTCACCCTTCTAAAGTTTACCAGTCATTTGCAAGAGCAAAACCTTGCTAAGCAATTTGTGAAGTTACATAAAGTGATGGGAATGTTGTCCTTCCAATGTCTCTACACATGTAATCCAAGCATTGCAAATAAAATTCTTGGCTATTTCAAGAGGGGAAACAAATAGAACTATTTACGGTCCATTTTTAAAAAAAAATATCATAAAAACACAAACCTGCAAAAGGAAATACCAATTAGAATGGCTAGGAAAGTCCATAATTAGGGTATTATTAATATAGTGTAGCCAGATGTTCATTTCAAATGCTTTTGGAACATTAGCAACATGAGAGCCACAAGATTTAATGTGACTGCTCACCGCCCCCCCCCCCCCCCACACACACACACACACACACGTTATTTTACTCTCCCAGTGGACGGTTCTGAACTTAACCAAGAGAGAAAGCACAGACGCAAAGGGCATTGATGGAGATGTCCAAAAAAATTGGCAACCACCCCAACTTATAAGTAGCCTATTTTGGCCATTTATAGGTTGGGATGGTTGCCACTTTTTTGTATGGTTGGTTGAACTGGATGCAGGAACGCACTGGATGCCTTTGCTGTCATTGTGCATTTGCTGGGCATCATGTGTGTCCCCGTGCCTTTAAAGAGGGGTAGGCTGACTCTCCAGGCATACCTGCACTTAATCTATCTATTGTTATATGTTCTCCTACTATGGAGACTCTGAAAATTTTGGAGTTAGGACCGCAGTATATACAAAGGTCCCTTGATGTAGGCATTGTGGCTTATGCATAGATTTGCAAATGTGTGCAAACAAAACCTTCTGTTTTTAATGTAAACTGTTAGACAGGGCCAATTTGGTTGTTTTGCAGGCTGTGATTGTTTGAGATGTAGTTAAACAAAGGTGGCAGTGGTATTGTGTTGGACCAGAGAGAGACTACGGTTCCCACTAGGCAGCAGGAGAAGAAGGAGGAGTGGAGGGATTCTTAGCAGATTGTGTGGGTAAGGTCAGGGCAGTTGGAGTCGGGATGATGGAGAGAGCTGACCTTCCTGCAGTGTGTCTAGCTACCCATGGATCTTAACCAAAGGTATAGCCACTGAGTCAACTATTGCCATTGGGAATCAAAGTGTAATCGCATCTGCTGCTCGGCTGCCATCAGACCGTGACAGTGAAGGACAGTGAGATCATTCACCAACATCGTTTATAGTGCTGTTCACCGGTTTCCTCCAGAGACTGATGAGGGGCCCCTCTTACATCTACAACTGATGCTGTGTCACAGGAATAGTAAGAGGGTGATGATTACCTGCTATCTACATTGCATGGCAGGAGTGTCCACAAATCTGAGTGCCACACTCTCTTTACATACACTCAGACTTATCACAAGTAGCTGCAATAGACCTCCTTCCTAAGTTCTAATCAAGACAATCCCACTCCTTTAAATCGTCTCTATATTTAATTTATCCTTACCCAGAGGCGTCTCTAGATTTTGTGAGGCCCTGGGCAAAAATTTAGATGTGAGGCCCCACTCACATCTAAATTCAAAAATTATTCAAGCAAGTTATCAATGGTGGATGAGACAATGGATTTAGGGGTGAGTGTGGGCTAGGACAGGATCTTCACCACTACTGGGGAGGCTTGACATGCAGGAGAAAGATCAGGTATATGACACAAGTCTCACCATTGCTGGAGAAGCTTGACAGACAGGATAGGGACCGGGACTGTGACAGGAGCCCCACCAATGCTAGGGAGGAGAAGGATCACAGATGAGGTGTGAGTTTATTTTACAAATGAGCATTACAAAGTTTGTAGTATAGAGTAGAAGGGATGGGTGGCTGTACTGTAATGAGTGCAGTGCTTTTCCAATAGAGATAAGCAGGGTGGTGTAGAGGCAGCTCTGTATCCTGGGGCACTAATCCAAATTACACTTTATGTGCTAGGGGGCACTTTGGGAAGAGAGAGGACTTGTGCAGAGTGGGTTGTCAGATTTCAATACAAACCCTCCTTCTAGCACAAGCCCTCTCTCCTTCCAAAATGCCCCCTAGCACATACAGCATTCTCCTACTCATTCTCCCCCACCCCCAATCATCGCAAGTATTCATTTTTGTTAACTTGAACCCCACCCAAATCCCGCGCAAGTGCCCACTACAGTACATTAATCACAGACCTCTGATCAGCGTGACAGATCATGCACAGCAGCAGCAGTGTCCCTCTTGCTGCCCAGCTCCTCCTCCTGTCTGTAGACATCAGTGTCGAGGAGGCTTCAGTCCATTCTGGCAGCCAGCATCTCTCTCTGAGTTCAGATCGCAGCGCATTGGACACCAAACAGCCCACACAAGCCGGGGAAGTCACTGGAGCCACTTGGCTCTGCTCCAGCAGGATTTAGCCTAGAGACACTGGCAAAGTCCTGGCAATGCAGGTAATTTACTGGAGCAGAGAGGAACCCAAAGCGCACCGCTTAGGGAGAGGGACATTCCCCAAAAAGTGATGCTCTGTGTGTGGGTAGGGCAAATTAGGCGGCCGTGAGGCCCCTGTGAGATTGAGGCCCTAGGCGACTGCCTAATTTGTCTAATTAAAGAGCCCCCTCTGTCCTTACCCCATCCTTGTGCCCCCAATGACTTTACAGTCAAGTCAAGGAATATATCTGAACTTCACTGTACTCTAAGTGGATGATGGCTGATTACATACCTTTGTAAGTGCACCAACGCTAAGGGTCACAACGATAGCCGCCAGAAGAAACAACTTAAAGACTGCCCCATTTATCCAATTGTCCTACATCTCACCTTCTGTGACCCATGTTTTCCCTGGGTAATCTGACCAGGTGATGTCTTTCAGGCAAACTTGGGCCTATCATGGTCACCCAAGTGCATTTCTGGCCAGTATAGCTCATTGCTGTATGTTGGATGACAGTGTTACTGTTTGACCTGACCTGGGTGGCTTGTAAAATTGTAGGCCCAGTGGTACCATTAATTGCCTTATATATACCGTATATATGTTTATATATGTACATGATTAGTGCCTTACTTTATTTTGTCATCTATTATGGTGTACCCTAATCCTTATTGCTTGATAATTTGTATAAGCATCACTAGATTCCAATATTTCTATAACACTGACTGTGCTGGTGTCTATTCTTGTGAGATAGTAGTAGTAATGCTGAGTATTAAGTGCTTCTGTTGACTTCCTTGTGAACTGAGTTGGGTGTGTCAGAGAGGCTGAGGGATTTAAGAAGGTCAAGGCAAGCATCAGGGGACCCATCCAAACCAGCGATTCCTTCGAGAGAGGTAAAATCTTCTGGATCTTTATACTTAATGTGCCTACTGGCCTACGTGTTTAGTTACACAGAGCTATGTTTGTGCATTGTGAAAAAAGCTTTAGATTGCCATTGTTGTGTGTAGTGTGATTTTCTAGGTCTGGTCTGGTACTGAACCTAAGTCACCAAATAAAAGAAGTGGACTTCATTCTGTGCATTGTTTAACATTTAGAACTTACACATTATGGATAAGATACACTATAACAACTCATGATTTTATTGTGTTTTAATTTTTAAGAAGATATCTTAGAGGCATGCCTAATATGTCTACCACATAACTCCCAATTTTCGAACATCAAAAAATTGGACTTGGGGGGGGGGGTGGACAATATGCGTTGCGCTGTGTGAAAGTGGGCGTGGCTAAATTGGACTAATTATGTGAACTTTGTCAAGCCTCAAAGATGAAGGTGATTTAAGCAGTTAACAGTTAAACTATTTAAAAACCAGCAGCTGTTGAGATAACAGACACCTTGGTGAGGAGTATGTATTCTACAGCAGAAATCACACAGTACAGTGGTCAGGAGTATGTTACATACAAGATAAAGTGGAGAGTGTAGAGGTTAGGATTATGTAACATACAACAATGCTTACAGAGTGCAGTATTCAGGAGAATGTAATATAGTGCCTTTCAAATTACTAGTCAATGGAAGAGAGAATGGCCTGGCACTGTTGGTCACTGGTAGTAAAAAAATGTACAATCTCTTTTGTGAGAGGAACGCATACCACCAGCATAGATGTCAGTGGGTTGAAAAAATTATTTCCTCATGACGCGCGCTGTAGCGTGATATGCATAGAGGTGAGGCCTGATGCTAAAAACCATAGGAGCCCTATACTATTGCTTGAACAGCTGAGATGCACCACTCACATTGCAAGTTTTATACCGGCGTCGGACCGGTTTCTGCTCTCCCCTGAGCGGATTGTTTGTGATTTCATGCTGGACTGTAATGTAAGTGCTCTTTTTAACCGCTTGTCGACCACCGCATGAACATTTACGTTGGCAGAATGGCACGGACAGGCAAATGGGAGTACAGGTACGTCCCTTTAAATTTGCTTCCGCGTGGTCGCGCGCCGGCGGCGCGGGCTCGTACCTGCCGCAAGCTCCGTGACTGTGATTGTGGGTCTTGCGGACTCGATGGACCACACAAAAATCCCTGTGCTGGCGCTCATGCACGTGAACACACGTGGCCGGCAGCGATTTTGCCTGCTGGCCACACGCATCGGGTCCCCCACAGTACGCGCACCCTCTGGTGGCCGAAAAAGGATAGGACGTACCCGTACGGGGTTTTGCCCAGGAGTGCCATTCTGCCGCAGTATATCTGCATGTGCCAGTCGGGAAAATGGTCAACAGGTGAGGACGAACATATTACTGGAACCTACGTGATCCCCACCTACCTATGCACTTGAACGCCTCTTCATCCAACCCACATCTAGCAGCCTCCGTAGCCATCCCAATATGAAAATAATGAGATGAAATTTTCTTTTCCCCCAAACCTAACGCCCTCAAAGCTTTCTGGAAAACAGAAATTAATTGAAATCTGGACAACGGGGACCCGTTGGCATGTACCAAAAAGGACCACTCCAAATCTGGGCGCACTGCGAGAAACCCCCTCACGGCCCCCACCGAACATAAGGGTGAACCCGGCACAGAAAATTCCTGAACCTTCCTCCCCCAGCCTACCTGATCCATTTTGGACCTGTTCCGAACCAGGGATACCCTATCCTCCCTACAGGTGACCTCCTGAGTCAACATACCCCCATGTAGCCTATTGGAGGGCTAACTAGTTCCTCGATCCAAAAAGCACCAAAAAATGCCAGGGAGAAAGCCATGTTAGACAAAGAAACCTCATAGGCCGATAAACACAGACAAACCAACTAGGCTAAAACCTTCCCCAGAGCCTCAAACAAAACAGGGCGCCTAGAGTTCCTGTGCTTCCGAGAGCGCTGATACCCCTTCAGTGCTTGCCGCACCCAAAAATCTTTAGTGCCGGCAACCCTACAATTTGAATAAGAAATACCAATCCTGCCAATTTTCTCTCCAACACCGACACCCCCTCTTCAAGGTTCCGCAAGACAAAGTACAGAACCTCCTGCTCCACCTCGGCCTGTTACAACAATGACAACCATTTGTGCCAAACTTTACTGTATGCAGCCCACGTTACATCACTTACAGACCTTCTGATCCATCCGGAGACGACCCCAAGGCAATCCTCCACGGCCAGTCGGGACAAGGAACCCCATGTTGCTCTGCTGTCCGGGGCCAACTCCCGGAATCTGTCCCACTAAAAATGAGACAAAGCGTCAGCTATGAAGTTCTCAACTCCCGGGAGGTGAACAGCATAAATAAAAAAATTTAACTGCAGACATCTCAACACTAGGTGTTGGAGCAGTTGAACCACAGGCGGAGACGAGGCTGAGACCTTGTTGATGACCTGTACCACCCCGAGATTGTCCCTGTGGAAGTGCACTTTCAGATCCCTGAAAGACTGTCCTCACAACTCCATGGCCAGCACCACCGGAAACAATTCCAGTAACACCAAATTACCGAGAAAACCCGCCTCTTTCCACGAATCCAGCCAGGGCCCTGCACTCCAACGGCCCTGAAAGAAGGCTCCAAAACCCATCGAGCCGGCTGCACTTGTGTAAAGTTCCAGGTCAAAGTTACTAACCGGCCCGGACATCCACAATGCCTGCCCGTTAAAAGATTCCAAGAAAGAGTGCCACACTCACAAATCCTCCCTTTTTTACCAGGCACACAAAATGAGTGAGTGATTTGACCCCCGCCATACTTGCCGACAGCCATCTGCAAAATACTTTCCCCATCGGCAGGATACGACACGCAAAATTCAACTTGCCCAACAACGACTGCAGTTTCCCAAGTTGAACCTTGCGCAATCCCAAGAGTCCCCGAATCTCCTTGAGGGCTGCCAGCTTGTCTTCCAGCAAGCGGCACTCCATGGCACCGGAATCCAATAAAATAAAAGGACTGTGGTCTGCCACTCCATTTTTTTCAGGGCCGAGGGGATACCAAAACGAGCAGCGATGTGTTCCAATGTAGCCGTGTAGCCAGTAGCACCGCACAGATCTTGAAGGAGGCTGGGCCCACACAAAGGAAGTCATCCAAGTAATGGATGATAGAATTCACCCCTGAGACATCCCAAACTATCCACTCCACAAAGGGGCTGAAAGCTATCTGGATGAACGGTAAGCAGTCTAAAGGCAGACTCAATATCAGATTTTGCCATCATAGTCCCTTGTCCATAATGAACCCAGAAAACAGCCGCATCAAAGGAAGTGTAAGTTACTGCACACACCTCCGAGTCAAACGCAACATTGACCGACCCTCCCTTCAGGAAGGAAAGGTGGTGATTAAGCCTAAATTTATGGGGGCTCCTTCTTTGGCATGGCCCCTAAGTGTGAGATAACCAAATCTGCTAAAGGTAACGAAGGGAAAGGACCATCCATGCAGCCCAACGCAACATCCTTCAGCAATTTCTCAGAAACCACTTCCAAATGTTGCAAGGCCGAATGCAAGTTCCGGGACACTGGTGGTGCCGTGTCCAGAGCAAAAGGTATTCAAAATCCCTCAGAGAAACCCGAGCCTAACAACCGGGCTGCCTCCCTATCCGGGTATCTATCGAGGAAAAGCCGCATGCTTTCCACCCTCACTGGTGATGTCCCTTTTGTTAACATACTCACCGGCATGACTCTTTCCCTGCTTGAAGCAGCGGGACAAGGGGTGGGCACCTCCGCAACCAGAGCACTCGTGCTTGTATCGGCAAACCCCCCCAAACTTTCAGGAACCCTCATACTGCCGACAGACCCCCCTATTCTTTCCGGCTGATTGTCCGGGGGTAGATGCGCCACTGCCCGCCCCCGGAAAAAAATGATTTGGGGCCTGGGTGCCTGCGCCAAGGTCATAAGCCACATCCACGAACGAATGTCCTTGTGGTCCCACCTCAAGGACGGGCAGATCGGTCTCCGCTGCCGGAACTGTTCGCCGTACCTCAACCATGCAGTTCCCCCATAGACTCTGTAGACCTCCCCGACGGCGTCCAGATAAAAGAAAAGTGATGAACAGTGTTCCGGGTTCTTCTCTCCAATCACACTCGCCATAATGACGAAAGCCTGTAGCTAATTAGGGATAGTCCGTGGGATAAGTCTATTCTCCTCATCCTCCTTCTTAGTCTCCTCTGGCTTGACCCTATCCAGATTGAATTTTTCCAATGGTAGCAGCGAGAACATCTCCACATATTCACCTTTCCAAATCTTTTCCCGCACCTCTGGTTTAAGGTGTGCTCCAAGGGGCCCCTCAAAACACACATAAAGTTTGCATTTTGCAGAGTCGGCCAGCCTAATGGCCTCTTATTTGTTAGCGCCCCCCCCCCGCCGTCTCAGCCTTGTCCCCCACCACTGACTTACCTGCCCCTGCAGCCCGTCCCAGCGCCATGATCTTCACTATGGCGGGTGCCGCCGCCACAGTAGGGAGAGCAACCCTAGACCCCCGGCAGGCGGGACCCAGGCCGCTGATGGTATGGCTTGTGCGCTCGTCACTGGTTCAAATCTCTTCACTAGTTCCTTCAAACCCACAAGGAACCCCTGCAACCCTTTATCAGCAGTGGCATGACCGCGGACCAAACTAGCCAGGGGGGACCCCGCGGACAACCCCGACTGCGTGTCTGACCACTCCCTACGGGACCTAGGCCCACCCCTTGAAACCACCTCCTCTTCCTCCTTAGACCATACAGAGCAAGAAGAAGCAAAAATGGACTTACCAGGCTGCCTAGGAAGGGTCCCACCAGCCGAAGGTCCCACTTCCATTGCCGCAGATCGTCCCTAAAGGGTTCCTCCTCTTCTAACACGGATAGCTCGCCCTCAGACCTCTCCACCGTCACCTCTTCACCTTTCACTGACAGCCCTCCAGGGGATGCGTCCCTGGATGCCGAGGATCTGTGCTGCTGCTGGCCCTGCCTCCTCATACCGGATCCGCCCACCGATTTCCTTGCCGCTTTGCCCGGGCCTTTGGAGCTCTCCTCACTCTTCCCTCCTGCATCGCTCCACAGTGCTGCTCTTGACAGATGCTGACTAGTCCCTGAAGAGCCGCTGGCTGCTACAGTGGAGGGCCTGACTGCCACTGCTGTTCGATTCCCCCACCGAGACTCCACCCCCCGCTGACTCATTTCCATTGGTGGTGCCCGTATGGTCCTTCTCCTGCCGCTGGGCGGGCCATGGAGAGACCCGCCCGCCAAGCTCCTTCTGTGAGAGGGATTCCTCCCAGGACCACCTCCCGCGGGCACAGCAGGACACTTCGCAGATGGCCCTGAATGGGACTCTGAGGGTGTGATGCTGAGCTCTGGGGGAGGAGTCTGGGGAGAAGCGCTCTGAAGGCCAAGACCTCCGAGCTTGTGTGGACTCCCGCCCCCCTGTACCTGACCTGGAGGCCTGATCGCCCAGTACCGTGGAAAGTTGCTCCTGCAGCCACTCTGCTCCCCTTGATGCCGCCTCTGCCCGAAGCTGGGTCAAAATCCATTCCACCTCCAACCTACCTGCACCAGCTTTTAAGCTTGTTCCTGCATGCTACACTGAATGCTGGGGAGGGGCCAACTCGTTTTTGCTACCTATGTCTCCTCCTCCTCCAGGCTGCCCCAATCAGGTGAGCTCTCTCATTTTCCTGTCTGTCCCCTGTTTCCCCTGTCATGTCAGCCCTTTGGTATTTTTTTGCTCTGGGCTTCTCTTGTGTTTGAATGTGGAATGCAACACATAGCAGGTCCAACACAGCCTCAAAACTGTCATCCATACTGCACTTTTAAATAAGTCTAAACTTGCTATGCTGCATTTGATGTGCATTTCAAATGTTCATCAATGAGGGGCGGGGGAATGGGTCAGCTACACATGACTTTAGATGTGGACAATACGATCTTCTGCTTTTTCAAGTAGCAGATAAATCCCATCCTTATTTCAGACTAACATGCAACATTTGAAATGCGGATCCTATGCAGATCATTGTGAAGTATGGTTAGTTCTTATTACAGAGCAGTACAATTCACTGATATAAAATTGTGTTTGTAACTGGCATTCAGAGGCTTCATCCTGGAATGTGAAACTGGCCTGGAACTTCAATATTAATGGTGACTCTGACTCATGGTCTTATGGGCACCCTGCACTGACTCACTATTTCACAAATTACTTTTTACAGGTAGAGTAGCAGTTCAGGGACATTTATTGAAGCCTTTCTAATTCTGACAACTGAAATGCTTCATGTATGAAAATGGTTTAAACTAATGTTATCAGAGAACAGTATAATTTGTACATAGGCATAGGATCACACATTTAAATGAGCATAGAAGACGGCTTGAATATACATCATTGCTTATACATACGAGCATGTGCACATGTGGATGTGCATGTCCACCTCTGCCAAGCAGCCTATTCAGACCTGATCTCTGCGCTAGCTCTTTGCTAAATGGCCTTCAGTCTTGTTTGGGTTATCCAGTTCCTGATACGCATCTTGATCCTGTTACTGTTTGTTTTCCGATCATGCTCTCAGATTATCCCTGTCCACTCATGTTCTCTGTCTGCCTCTGCTACCAACCTCAGCTTAGACCATTGACTATGCTTTTGCCTAGTGAATCTGTACCTCGCTGCTGGATTGTTGCCGACTTCTGCCTGCTCCTGACTCTTATTTTGCTCACGTCCTGGTGTTCCTCTGTTGAGCTATAACTTGATCAGATTTGGGACTCGTCTCCACCCTCAACTGGGCCTGGCATCTCCATGTTGTATCGTCAGCTGTACCTCTGCTTGTCAGATACTAGCACTACTAAGTTCCTGCTTGCAGTGTCTACACCTTAGTAATTATGCCTTTCCTTCGCCCCTGCAGACTCTGTCCCAACGTCCATGGGTGCTCGGACTAGAATTGTGCAAGAAGCCATCCTCATCATCTCAGCCTCTGCGTACAGGTACATTTCATGGTAGTGGAAGGATGTCTTCATAGGAACTTCAAGTTCTGTCCCTCAAAACAGCCATTGTGAAATTAAGTGAGGATAATGCCAACTTTCTTCTTGATTCTCCATAACGTAACATATATGGAAATATGTCCTTGAGATTGTGACTTACAGATGAAATTCTATTTGGATAAAGGTCCTGAAAGACAAACATTGTAACTACTGGTACAGGTATGTACAGTGCCTTGCAAAAGTATTCACCCCCTTTGGCATTTTTCGTGTTTTGTTGCCTCACAATCTGGAATTATTATGGATTGTTTGAGGATTTGCATCATTTAATTTACAGAACATGCCCACAACTTTGAAGATGTTTTTTGTTGTTTTTGTGAAGCAAACAACAAATAGGACAAAATAACAGAAAAAGCCAATGTGAATAACTATTCACTCTCCCTGAAGTCAATACTTTGTAGAGCCACCTTTTGCGGCTATCACAGCTCCAAGTCGCTTTGGATAAGTCTCTGTGAGCTTGCCACATCATACCTCTGGGATTTTTTGCACATTTCACCTTGCAAAACTGCTCCAGCTCCTTCAAGTTGGATGGTTTGTGCTTGTGAACAGCAATATTTAAGTTTGACCACAAATTTTCTATTGGATTGAGGTCTGGGCTTTGACTAGGCCATTTCAACACATTTACATGTTTCCCCTTAAATCACTCAAGTTTAGCAGTGTGTTTGGGGTCATTGTCCTGCTGGAAGGTGAACCTCTGTCCTAGCCTCAAATCACACACAGAGTGGTACAGGTTTTTCTCAAGAATATCCCTGTATTTAGCACCATCCATCTTTCCCTCAACTCTGACCAGTTTTCCAGTCCCAACTGCTGAAAAATGATGGTGTTCTTTGGGTGAGTGATGTGTTGGGTTTGCACCAGACATAGCGTTTTCTTTGATGGCCAAAAAGTTCAATTTTAGTCTAATCAGAGCAGAACACCTTCCTCCATACATTTTGGGAGTCTCCCACATGCCTTTTTGCAAACTCAAAATATGCCATTTTGTTTTTTGCTGAAAGTAATGTTTTTCCTCTGGCCACTCTGTCATAAAGCCCAACTCTATGGAGCGCACGGCTTATTGTCATTCTATGTACAGATACTCCAGTCTCTGCTGTGGAACTCTGTAGCTCCTCCAGGGTTACCTTAGGTCTCTGTGCTTCCTCTCTGAATAATGCCGTCCTTGCCTGGTCCATGAGTTTTGGTATGCGGCCGTCTCTTGGCAGGTTTGCTGTTTTTTTCCATTTGGTTATTATAGATTTGATAGTGCTCCTAGGGATCATTAAAGATTTGGATATTTTTTTATAACCTAACGCTGAGTTGTACTTCTCAACAACATTGTCCCTTACTTGTTTGGAGAGTTTCTTGGTCTTCATTTCAGTGTTTGGTTAGTGGTGCCTCTTGCTTAGGTGTTGCAGCCTCTGGGGCCTTTCAAAATGGTGTGTATATGTAATGACAGATCATGTGACACTTAGATTGCATACAGGTGGACATCATTTCACTAATGATGTGATGTCGGAAGGTAATTGGTTGCACCAGAGCTTTTAGGGGCTTCATAACAAAGGGGGTGAATACATATGCACATGCCAATTATCAGTTTTTTATTTCTGAAAAATAGTTTTATGTATATAGTTTTCTAATTTTACTTCACCAACTTAGACTATTGTGTTCTGATCCATCACATATAATTCAGTTTATAAAAAAAACATTGAACTAAAGGCTGTAATATAACAAATTAGGTAAAAGGCCAAGGGGGGTGAATACTTTTGCAAGGCACTGTAGGTGAGTTGTTAAAACACTCTAAAGAGTTTATAGATTTTATTAAACAAATACAACTTCAGTCCCCTCTCTACCGCCTAACCCCTTCATCTTTTCTCTCTATAAATATATATTGTTTGCACTTTAAGAATCACAGTTTATGAACTTTTCAAACTTTTTATTGTTTTTTTTTTTTTAATGCTGCAATTTTATGTACATTCTTTTCTCTGGTTTGATGAAGTGGCCCCCAGGTTATTTCACACCATTCAAATGCTTTTTACTGGGAAGGATTAAGGCTTAATTTTTGCTTTCAAGCTGAACTATCTTTTTATTATCATCTTGAGTTCTCCATATATGCTTATAGAGAATCCATAGGAGGGTGTCGGAAATTCCGAACGTCAAGAACGCGGTGACGCACAACAGGTACGACAAGCCCAGAAAAATGAAGTTCAATAGTTAGTGCGGCTCTTCTGCTTGATTCCGAGCATGCATGGAACTTTGTGCATCGGAATTGTGTCTACACGATTGGAATTTACGACAACGGATTTTGCTGTTGGAAAATTTGAGATCCAGATCTCAAATTTTGTGTGACGGAGATTCTGATGGAAATGTCCGATGAAGCCTACACACAGTCAGAATTTCCGAGAACAAGCTCCCATCGAACATTCTCCGTCAGAAAATGCATCAGGAATCAAGCAGAAGAGCCGCACTAACTATTAAACTTCATTTTTCTGGGCTTGTCGTACGTGTTGTGCGTCACCGCGTTCTTGACATTCGGAATTTCCTACATAAGTGTTGTGTTGGAAGTGATCTTCTCACTGGAACCTGCAGTGAGTACAGAGATCAATTTTGGGTTATCGTTAAATTATGTAATATGTGCTACTCACAGTCCTACCTAGCTTCTAACACCTTTACTTTATTGAAGTGTAAATATTGCCAAGGAAATTGCCATTGTATATCAACCCACATACAGACACATACATAGAGCAAAACCATCCGTTACAAGACTTTACAGCTGTAGATTTGCTAACAGCTTTGAAAAGTATTATTTAGACAGGTTGTGAATGTACAGTTCATGCAGAACAAATCTGGAATGGATCAAATGTAGACCTTTTTCTTACACCTAGAAATCTGATTGACTGCTTATCAAGAAGACTATGCTTTTTAAAACAAATAGGGATTCTGTGGGTTAGGGATCACTGGACTTTACATGCTAACTAGTTTGTCATATAATAAATGACAGACTAACAGGACTGGACCTTATGAAGCTTATTGGAATTACAGTAAAGTTATTACTTTTTGTAGCTAGGCAGTAGGCATCACCATTTTCTCCATACAGATATTTTTTATTGTCAAAGACATTTTCAATACATACATGTTTGATGTTTTGCCTGAAAAAAAATATTTTCCCTAAAAAGGAGGGGGAAAAAAGAGAGATGTTACAGTAGTGACAGAGAGTGTGGACTGCTCTTAATTGAAAAAAATATTACATTTATTAGTAATCACAAAATATAACATCTAAAATCAAGGTGATATTGCAGCAACAGAGTGGAACATAAAACTCACTCAGCATTGCAAGGGGAGCAAGCTGGAATGTGTCAAAACACTCATCAGAGGTATTGCCTTCTTTTTCTGGGACTATATTAGTCAGGGACCGTAGAGGGATGGGCAATCCTGAGTGTGAAGACTCAGGTACTGGAGACACAGTGTCAAGAGTCCTTACTGGTAAAGTAGAGAGTAAAGGGGATGCTATCTATCACAATTCAAACTTGACACCCACAGAGGGGGGCTGGAATTCTATGCTCCAGCTGCGGAGGTAGGCTGAGTATCAGCAATAAACAGTCACATTGCGATCAATGTACTAGGATTCTAGCATGTGAGAGAGGAATAGATGATATGGGGATGGTGAGTATGAGTACTTGCAGTGGTACTTGCAGTGGTGTAGTCACAGCAATTAGCGCGCAGTCTCAGGTATAGTTGTAGATACCTTACCATTCCCTGATGATCCTCAGTCCATGTCAGTCAGCTTGCATCTCCACAGAGGATATAGGGTAATTACATGCTGGTCCTGACTGGGGCTGTCAGACACTGTACTGCAGTAAAGAGCGGAACCTTTTAATGTCACTGCAGGCTGTCACCATCTCTTACGAGGTCCCAGTTGCTCCATAGATTAATCAGTCGCAGCCAGCAAGCTGACAGTCACTCTCGGTTTTCCTCCACCTGTGAAGATAACCTTGTGTGCTCGCCCACTCTACAGGGGATGTTGTGGTGGTGTCCGGGCAGTGATGACGTCAACGTGTTTCGCTGTGCGATTGCATAGCTTCATCTGGACATCAGGTGGATATCTGAGGGCTCCTTTTCATTGTTTCCTCAACTCCGATAGCACCGCCCCTACTCAGTTATAATAAAGGAGCCAGAGGGGTTTTGACATACTGTGACCATATTAACCACTTGAGCCCCGGACCATTATGCTGCCTAAGGACCAGAGGTCTTTTTCCAATTTGGCACTGCGTCACTTTAACTTTTAATTGCGCGGTCATGCAATGCTGTACCCAAATGAAATTTGCGTCCTTTTCTTCCCACAAATAGAGCTTTCTTTTGATGGTATTTGATCACCTCTGCCGTTTTTATTTTTTGCGCTATAAACGGAAAAAGACCGAAAATTTTGAAAAAAAATAATATTTTCTACTTTTTGTTATAAAAAAAATCCAATAAACTCAATTTTAGTCATACATTTAGGCCAAAATTTATTCGGCCACATGTCTTTGGTAAAAAAAAAGTTAATAAGCGTATATTTATTGGTTTGCGCAAAAGTTATAACGTCTACAAACTAGGGTACATTTTCTGGAATTTACACAGCTTTTAGTTTATGACTGCCTATGTCATTTCATGAGGTGCTAAAATGGCAGGGCAGTACAAAACCCCCCCAAATGACCCCATTTTGGAAAGTAGACACCCCAAGGAAATTGCTGAGAGGCATGTTGAACCCATTGAATATTTATTTTTTTTGTCCCAAGTGATTGAATAATGACAAAAAAAAAAAAAATATTTACAAAAAGTTGTCACTAAATGATATATTGCTCACACAGGCCATGGGCCTATGTGGAATTGCACCCCAAAATACATTCAGCTGCTTCTCCTGAGTATGGGGATACCACATGTGTGGGACTTTTTGGGAGCCTAGCCGCATACGGGGCCCCGAAAACCAAGCACCGCCTTCAGGATTTCTAAGGGCGTAATGTTGTGATTTGACTCCTCACTACCTATCACAGTTTTGAAGGCCATAAAATGCCAAGATGGCACAAAACCCCCCCAAATGACCCCATTTTGGAAAGTAGACACCCCAAACTATTTGCTGAGAGGCATGTTGAGTCCATGGAATATTTTATATTTTGACACAAGTTGCGGGAAAGTAACACTTTTTTTTTTTTTTTTTTTGCACAAAGTTGTCACTAAATGATATATTGCTCAAACATGCCATGGGCATATGTGGAATTACACCCCAAAATATATTCTGCTGCTTCTCCTGAGTATGGGGATACCACATATTTAGGACTTTTTGGGAGCCTATCCGCGTACGGGGCCCCGAAAACCAAGCACCGCCTTCAGGATTTCTAAGGGCATAAATTTTTGATTTCACTCCTCACTTCCTATCACAGTTTTGAAGGCCATAAAAAGCCCAGATGGCACAAAACCCCCCCAAATGACCCCATTTTGGAAAGTAGACACCCCAAGCTATTTGCTGAGAGGCATGTTGAGTCCATGGAATATTTTATATTTTGACACAAGTTGCGGGAAAGTGACAATTTTTTTTTTTTTTTTGCACAAAGTTGTCACTAAATGATATATTGCTTAAACATGCCATGGGCATATGTGGAATTACACCCCAAAATATATTCTGCTGCTTCTCCTGAGTATGGGGATACCACATGTTTAGGACTTTTTGGGAGCCTATCCGCGTGCGGGGCCCCGAAAACCAAGCACCGCCTTCAGGATTTCTAAGGGCATAAATTTTTGATTTCACTCCTCACTTCCTATCACAGTTTTGAAGGCCATAAAAAGCCCAGATGGCACAAAACCCCCCCAAATGACCCCATTTTGGAAAGTAGACACCCCAAGCTATTTGCTGAGAGGCATGTTGAGTCCATGGAATATTTTATATTTTGACACAAGTTGCGGGAAAGTGACAATTTTTTTTTTTTTTTGCACAAAGCTGTCACTAAATGATATATTGCTTAAACATGCCATGGGCATATGTGGAATTACACCCCAAAATATATTCTGCTGCTTCTCCTGAGTATGGGGATACCACATGTGTGGGACTTTTTGAGAGCCTAGCCGCATACGGGGCCCCGAAAGCCAAGCACCGGCTTCAGGATTTCTAAGGGCGTTAAGTTGTGATTCCACTCCTCACTACCTATCACAGTTTTGAAGGCCATAAAATGCCAAGATGGCAAAAACCCCCCCCAAATGACCCCATTTTGGAAAGTAGACACCCCAAGCTATTTGCTGAGAGGCACGGAGAGTATTTTGCAGCTCTCATTTGTTTTTGAAAATGAAGAAAGACAAGAAAAATGTATTTTTTTTTTCTTTTTTCAATTTTCGAAAGTTTGTGACAAAAAGTGAGGTCTGCAAAATACTCACTATACCTCTCAGCAAATAGCTTGGGGTGTCTATTTTCCAAAATGGGGTCATTTGGGGGGGGGGGGGTTGTGCCATCTGGGCATTCCATGGCCTCCGAAACTGTGCTAGGCAGTGAAGAGTGAAATCAAAAATTTACGCCCTTAGAAAGCCTGAAGGCGGGGCTTGGTTTTCGGGGTCCCGTGCGCGGCTAGGCTCCCAAAAAGTCCCACACATGTGGTATCCCCATACTCAGGAGAAGCAACAGAATGTATTTTGGGGTGTAATTTCACATATTCCCATGGCATGTTTGAGCAATATATCATTTAGTGACATCTTTGTGCAAAAAAAAAAAAAAAAAAAAAAAGATTTGTCTCTTTCCCGCAACTTGTGTCACAATATAAAATATTCCATGGACTCGACATGCCTCTCAGCAAATAGCTTGGGGTGTCTACTTTCCAAAATGGGGTCATTTGGGGGGGGGTTTGAACTGTCCTGGCATTTTATGCACAACATTTAGAAGCTTATGTCACACATCACTCACTCTTCTAACCACTTGAAGACAAAGCCCTTTCTGACACTTTTTGATTACATGAAAAAAATATTTTTTTTTTGCAAGAAAATTACTTTGAACCCCCAAACATTATATATTTTTTTTTAAAGCAAATGCCCTACAGATTAAAATGGTGGGTGTTCCATATTTTTTTTTCACACAGTATTTGCGCAGCGATTTTTCAAACGCATTTTTGGGGGAAAAAACACACTTTTTTAAATTTTAATGCACTAAAACACACTATATTGCCCAAATGTTTGATGAAATAAAAAAGATGATCTTAGGCCGAGTACATGGATACCAAACATGACATGCTTTAAAATTGCGCACAAACGCGCAGCGGCGACAAAATAAATACATTTTTAAAAGCCTTTAAAAGCCTTTACAGGTTACCACTTTAGATTTACAGAGGAGGTCTACTGCTAAAATTACTGTCCTCGTTCTGTCCTTCGCGGTGATACCTCACATGCATGGTGCAATTGCTGTTTACATTTGACGCCAGACCGACGCTTGCGTTCGCCTTTGCGCGAGAGCAGGGGGGGACAGGGGTGCTTTTTTTTTTCTTTATTATTTTTTTGCTTTTTTATCTTATTTTTAAACTGTTCCTTTCATTTTTATTTTTTTTAAATTAATTTTATTGTTATCTCAGGGAATGTAAATATCCCCTATGATAGCAATAGGTAGTGACAGGTACTCTTTTTTTTAAAAATTGGGCTCTATTAGACCCTAGATCTCTCCTCTGCCCTCAAAGCATCTGACCACACCAAGATCGGTGTGATAAAATGCTTTCCCAATTTCCCAATGGCGCTGTTTACATTCGGCGAAATCTAAGTCATGAAATGCTCGTAGCTTCCGGTTTCTTAGGCCATAGAGATGTTTGGAGCCATTCTGGTCTCTGATCAGCTCTATGGTCAGCTGGCTGAATCACCGGCTGCATTTTCAGGTTCCCTGTTGGGACAGGAAAGCCAGAGAAAAACATGGAAGACGGTGGGGGAGGGGGGGGGGCATTCCCTCCCACTGCTTGCAAAAGCAGTCTAGAGGCTAATTAGCCGCTAGGATTGCTTTTACATGAAAGCCGACCGCTGGCTGAAAAGAATGATACCAAGATGATACCTAAACATGCAGGCATCATTCTGGTATAACCACTCAAAGTCCAGCAACATACCAGTACGTTGCTGGTCCTTGTTAGGCATATATTGTAAACTTTTTTTTCATGCAGCCTGTGGGCTGAACGAAAAAAAGATATTGATCGGTGGGTATGCCCACCATTAGAATACCTCCCTTCATCCACCCACTTCTAATGATGGGCATACATGCACCATTTATATATGCCGAAGCATGGGGGCATCCTCCCGCAAAAGGCAGGAGCAAATTGCTCCTCCACCCACTGCTGCCCCCACGCTTCGGCATATATGCTGAAGTATGTAACTGTGGTGGTGAAATCACCTCCGACAGCGCTGGAGTCACGGCTTTATATATCGTGGGAGCAAACGCTGTTGCTGTCAAGATAAATAAATCCGCGCTGCAACTGAATGGCGTACCTGCTAAGCAAATGATGGTTAACAATAAAACAAAGTAACATTACAGTATAACAGTAAGACTTACCATACCTGCAAAGCAAATACAAAAAAAAAACATAGTAAAAAATAAAACATTTAACGCAACCTGTGCCTAAAATATATATATGCCGAAGCATGGGGGCATCCTCCCGCAAAAGGCAGGAGCAAATTGCTCCTCCACCCACTGCTGCCCCCACGCTTCGGCATATATGCTGAAGTATGTAACTGTGGTGGTGAAATCACCTCCGACAGCGTTGGAGTCACGGCTTTATATATCGTGGGAGCAAACGCTGTTGCTGTCAAGATAAATAAATCCGCGCTGCAACTGAATGGCGTACCTGCTAAGCAAATGATGGTTAACAATAAAACAAAGTAACATTACAGTATAACAGTAAGACTTACCATACCTGCAAAGCAAATACAAAAAAAAAAATTGTAAAAAATAAAACATTTAACGCAACCTGTGCCTAAAATATATATATGCCGAAGCATGGGGGCATCCTCCCGCAAAAGGCAGGAGCAAATTGCTCCTCCACCCACTGCTGCCCCCACGCTTCGGCATATATGCTGAAGTATGTAACTGTGGTGGTGAAATCACCTCCGACAGCGTTGGAGTCACGGCTTTATATATCGTGGGAGCAAACGCTGTTGCTGTCAAGATAAATAAATCCGCGCTGCAACTGAATGGCGTACCTGAAAACAATAAAATGGTTACCAACAAAACACAGTAAACGGTAAAGTATGAAAAATCTGAAAAGGAAACATGGTAAAACATAATAACAATAAAACATTGCAGAATAGAATAGAGTAAAAAAGAGAAGAACAATAGAGAGAGAATAGAGAGAGAGAGAACAATAAAACAACAACTATTTTTGGTTTTTTTATTTTATATTTTTTTTTGTGTTTTTATTTTTTTTAATTTTTTTTTAATTTTTTTTTTTTACACTTTTTTTTAGTAACTTTTAACTTTTGTAACTTTTGTTCCAGGTTTGGGTCTCTCAAAATGCAATGGCATCTTGGGAGACCCTGTGTTAGTGTGCCTAGTCTGTGCAGTGCTGAACCCTACGCTAATACTCAACTAATGTATGGTAGCGTTCAAAGCATTCACCCATGCAAAGACCAGGATTGCCAGGACAGGAGGGACAATAAGACCTGGTGTCACGCCTAAATCCGCGCTTGCTGCAGACACGACATCTTTTTTGGGGGGCTCGTTGGGTAGGGGTACTCGGGATGGCATAAGGAAAATGCCGCTCATGCAGCCGGCTTACTGCATTTGGTTGGGGAAGGTGAGGTAGAGCACCGTCTGGAAACAGAAGGGCTCTGACGATCTCTTCCTGGAATTTAAGGAAGGATCCAGTCTGTCCTGAAGCTCTGTATAGCACATGAGCATTCAGCAAAGCCAATTGAAATAAGTATACAGACACTTTTTTGTACCAGCGTCTGGCCTTACGGGCAACTAAGTACGGCGCCAACAACTGGTCGTTGAGGTCCACCCCTCCCATATTAAGGTTGTATTCGTGGACACAGAGGGGTTTCTCCACAACACCAGTCGCCGTAGAAATTTGGGTCGTCGTGTCTGCATGAAGGGAGGTGAGAACGAAAACATTCTTCTTATCCCTCCACTTCATTGCGAGCAAATTATTATACTTCAAGCAGGCTCTCTCCCCCAGCCTAAGACGGGAATCTACAAGCCGCTGGGGAAAGCCCCGGCGATTAGGTCGCACGGTGCCACATGCTCCAATCTGCTGATCAATCAAGTGACTAAAAAGTGGCACGCTCGTATAATAATTGTCCACGTACAAGTGGTACCCCTTTCCGAATAAGGGTGACACCAAGTCCCACACTATCTTGCCAGCGCTTCCTATGTAGTCAGGGCAGTTTGTCGGCTCTACGTGACTATCTTTTCCCTCGTAAACCATAAATCTACATGTATAGCCTGTGGCCCTGTCACAGAGCTTATACATCTTGACCCCGTATCTGGCACGCTTGCTGGGAAGGTACTGTTTGAATGACAAGCGGCCAGAAAACGTAATCAGGGACTCATCAACGCAGACAACTTGATGGGGGGTAAACAAGTCTGCAAAACGTTGGTTGAAGTGGTTTACGAGGGGCCGAATTTTTTAGAGCCGATCGTATGCAGGGTCTCCACGAGGACGACAGAGTTCATTGTCGTTGAAGTGCATGAACCGCAAAATCTGCTCGTATCGTGCCCTGGCCATGGAAGCAGAGAACAAGGGTGAATGGTAAATTGGGTCAGTGGACCAATATGACCGCAACTTACTCTTTTTATTCAACCCCATGAGGAAGGAAAGGCCCAGAAAGGTCTTAAATTTGGAGACCGTAATTGGTCTCCAATCTCTGGCAAGGGTGGACTGGGGCATAGTGGCGATGTATTGACCAGCGTATAAATTGCTTTGGTCCACAATAGATCTATAGAGATCTTCGGTGAAAAACAGTGAATAAAAATCCAGTGGCATAAAGTCAACTGTTTCCACCTGAATTCCGGGTTGGCCAGTGAAAGGGGGAAGTACGGGTGCTGCAGAAGTGGAAGGTTCCCAATTCGGATTGGCCAATGCAGCAGGAAGGGCACTATGGGCACGACGGGCCTGTCTTTGTCTTCTTGGTGGCAGCGGGACACTACTAGTGCTTGCCACCTCGCCAGCTTGAACTGCACTTATGGGACTCGCCACGTCACCACGTGATACTGCAGTGCTGGATGTACGACCAGGGTGTACTAGGCCGCTGGTGCTTGCCAGTTCACCAGAAGGAGTAGCGGCGCTAGTACTGCTCTGCTCCATACGAGAGCCCTGCGGTTCTTGCACTTCAAGGACAGAAGAAGATTGGGGTCTGGTACGCCTGACCTTAGCAGGGACCACAACTCTGTCGTCAGAGCTATCTGTCATGGAGCCGCTGTCCTCTACAGGATCGTATTCTGAGCCTGAACTTGACAGATGAGTGACTTCCTCTTCACTATCTGTCATACTCAGAAACGTGTAGGCCTCTTCACTAGTGTACCTTCTATTTGCCATTTTGGGCTCTAAATTTAGGGGTACACTAGTGAGACTCACAGGCAAAAAAGCTCCTGACTGTTGGCGACTGTATCAAAACGCTACCAAAAAACTGTTAGCGATCGCAGGGATCAGGCCTGACTCTGCGAACGCTGCAGTTATGTGTGCTTAGTGTTTTGTAAGTGTCAGTTATCGATCGATACTGCACTTGGGTGGGCTGGGCAGGGCTGGGCCGAGGAGCAAAATGCAGGTGCTAGCAGGTATCTGGGCTGATCCCGCTAACACTGCGTTTCAGGGAACCCTAAACTGCTGGGGAGTATAGATCTGATCGGATCAGATATCGATCCGCTCAGATACTATAGCACTAAGGGAGGTGTATGCTGCGTGCGTGGGTTTTAGCGGTACTGGCGCTAACCTGACGCTGCCTGGGGCGACGCAGACCTTATCTGATCCTAAAAACGTAACTTCTATCACCGCCGGGCAATTAGGGGGTTAAACCCTTATAGGGTAATAAACAGCGGGTGCCCTAAAACTATAATAAACTATAATAAACTGTAATAAACTGTAATAAACTACAAAAAACAAACTAGCTAACCAGCGTCACCCGTAACACTTATACAGTGATCGATGGTGAAAGGGTTAACTAGGGGGCAATCAGGGGGTTAAAACCTTTAGCAGGTAGTATATGGGGGTCCCTGTCGCTATAAAACACTGACAGCGAACCTATATACTTACCTCCCTAACTAGCGTCACCTGTGTCACTAATACAGCGATCAGAAAAACGATCGCTTAGCGACACTGGTGACGGGGGGTAATCAAGGGGTTAACTTTTATTAGGGGGGGTTAGGGGGGTACCCTGGACCTAAGGGGGGGTACCCTAGACCTAAAGGGGGCTAACCTAACTGCCCTAAAACTTTTAACTGACACAAACTGACACCAATGCAAAAAAAAAAAAAAATGCTATTGGTGTCAGAGTGACAGGGGGTACAGGGGGGTGATCAGGGGGTGATGGGGGGTGACAAGTGTGCCTGGCGTGTTCTACTGAATGTGTAGTGTTGTGCAGACTTACTTGGATGTCTTCTCTCCTCGGCGTGGCGACGAAAAGACCGGCTCGAGGAGAGATGACATCACTTCCTTTCCCTCTGTTTACATTACAGAGGGAAAGGAAGCATTTCATTCGCCGGGAGCGATCGGGAGGGGGTGGCCAACAATGGATGGCCGCCCCCTCACCTCTCATTGCCCGGGAAGAAATGGCGACCGCCTCGGGCACCGGGGGGGGGACCGATCGGACCCCCCACCCGCGGAAGGCAAATCACGTACATGTACGTGATTTTGCCTGTCCGTGCCACCTTGCCGACGTACATCGGCGTGAGGCGGTCGTCAAGTGGTTAATAGCAGTGTTAGCAATTATAACTTTAGACCTAATTTTTCATTTATTTCCATGTTGGGGGTTACAATGGCTACAGAGGTGATTCATATGTTCTTAGGGCTCGTGATACTTTTTGGACAGTTAACACTGTATTAATTCAGGGAGCTATATAATAGATGAGTTCAAATCTAATAATCATTTCCAGTCACTGTCTGCTGAGCTACACCCAGCATATTGGTGGTCAGCCAATATTTGAATCCATGCCTTCCCCCCTTTTGGAAAGGAACTTGTTTACATAGGCAGAGCTCCATTATAAGTCTCTGACCGACGATCGGTGGGTGGCGGTAGAGATAGAGTGCCTGCAGATTGGATTCTGCTGTGAATAATCATAGCAGAAGCGGATCACACGCACTTGCTGCTGGCGCATATGCACAATCACGTATATATATATATATATATATATATATATATATATATATATATATGTGATCCTACGCACAGCTGCTGCCCTGTAGCAGTAGAAGTACTATAGGGTGGTCAGCAAGTGGTTAAAACCCAACTCAGGAAAAACTTAAACATTATCTGTACTCACACTACAAGGGTTAATTGCTTGTTTAGGTCTAGGGGACATAGAAGGGGAGATCTACTTATCTGGTCCTCTGCTCGGTCATGCTGTTAGACTTGTCCCTGCAACATGTTCTCCCCCATGCTCCATCAATTAATTAATTGCCCCTGACCAATGCAAAGTCCATAGCATTTGATGTGATGACAGTCCACTTCCAAAGCATGGAGGAGTGCCATCTTCCAGTGAAGTGGAGGAAGTGGAGGTAAGTTAAAGTATAAGTTCACCTTTTAAGAAAAATTTTTAAAAAAGTACTAACATTGTACACCCCCCCCCCCCCCCCGGTCCCTGCTTTACTCTGTACTGACCTCCATGGGTGATGACCTGTCAGTGCCACGCTGTGGTCTGAGGATTTCAAATCCCCACTCCCCTCTCTCTTCTCTGTGCAGTGCTTCCTGGCTGGATCAAAGCAGTTATGCTTTGTGCTGGTGATGACCAGTTAGAATCTCGGTGGTGCTGGACACACTGGCTACGTGGGCACTGACAGCTCATCACCCATGGAGGTAAGTACAGCAGGGATGGGGAAGGGGGATTATGGGGGGTGTACCAATGTTGGTTCTCGTTTTCATTCTTTCTGAAAAGTTGAACTAACCTTTTAGGGCCGGTGTCCTGCCGAAATAGGTCCCCCCGGCGGATAATGCCCCCCCCCCTCTACTGCGCAGGTGCATTGGAATGCAGAATGGCTACAGAAGAGGCTGAATTTTAAATTGATGGGCAGAGCTGATAACTTAGGGGTGGTTTTAACAATAAACTACACGTCTTTGCAGGGCGTGTTTAAACAAATGAAGGGCGGGTTTTGCAATGTTGATGGGCAATTTAAAATTCACCCTCTTCTGTAGCCATCCGCCCCTTACATGAGATAACAGTAATACACCCGCCCCTTGCAGAGTTGCACAAGCATCAGGAGCATGCGGCAGCATCTGGCACAATGTTGTCGTCATTGCGCAGGCACCGTGTACAGCTGATTCACAGCTGTTCATCTTCGGCTATTTTCGTCTGCTCCGTTGTGGTTCGTACTGCGCAAGAGCTGCGCCTGCGCAGTACAGGGGGGCCATTATCCGCTGGGGGGACCTTTCTCAGCAGAACACCGGTTCACACCACAAAAACGCGCTCAAGAAGCACTCCGGATACATTTTGCTTATAGTTCACAACACAAAAACTCCAGATGCATTTCGGCATGCACGTTTTTAAAGCTTTTATAATGCATTCCAGTGCGTTTTTTCCCTTCTTGTTTTTTCTTTTTTCCAAGTCTTCCTGTCTTTTTTTTTTCATGTGATGCAATTCGGTGCATTTTTGATGTGTTTAGATGCATTTCAGTGTGTTCCAGTGCATTTTGCTACATTCCAGTACAGTTATGTGCAGAACAAATGCAGCATGTTCTACTTTTTTCTGCACTGGAAAACACTGAAACTGACTGCACTGGCATGAACTATGCCATTGGAACCCATATAATCTACTGTCAGTGCGTTTTTAAT
Source organism: Lithobates clamitans (assembly GCA_037952925.1). Lineage (NCBI taxonomy): Eukaryota > Metazoa > Chordata > Amphibia > Anura > Ranidae > Lithobates > Lithobates clamitans. Next base: position 4,711,572 of record JBBGZY010000925.1, on the reverse strand, counting down.
GCAGAAAGAAAGGCACTGGACTTCATCTGGTGTGAACCAGCCCTTAGAGTGCAAGTTCCCCTAGACTAAATGAGCTCTTAACCCTTGCAGTAAAGGTGCAAGGTAACATCTTAAACTGGGCTATAAATCCAAAATGGTATCACCACCCTGGCCATACTGTGCTGTATGGAAAAGGTATGTACAGTAAATAACAAAAATGTCTGAATTCCAAGTCCTTTGGCAGATATACACTATATTGCCAAAAGCATTGGGACCAGTGGTGGCCGGTTGGATCAATCCAATCGCTCTGCGCCCCTAGGCCCCCCCCCGTGCGCCCCTTATGGACAGGCCGCCACTGATTTGGACACCTGCCTTTACACGCACATGAACTTTAATGGCAACCCAGTCTTAGTCCATAGGGTTCAATACTGAGTTGGCCCACCCTTTGCAGCTATAACAGCTTCAACTTTTCTGGGAAGGCTGTCAACAAGGTTTAGGAGTGTGTCTATGGGAATGTTTGACCATTCTTACAGAAGCACATTTGTCTCTGCTCTAATTCATCCCAAATGTGTTCTATTGGGTTTAGGTCAGGACTCTGTGCAGGCCAGTCAAGTTCCTCCATCCCAAACTCACTCATCCATGTCTTTATGGACCTTGCTTTGTGCACTGGTCCAAATCATTTGGTGGAGGGGGGGGGGATTATGGTGTGGGGTTGTTTTTCAGGGGTTGGGCTTGGCCCCTTAGTTCCAGTAAAGGGAACTCTTAAAGGAGTTATAAAGGTTCATTTTTCTTTTAAATAACAAACATGTCATACTTACCTCTTCTTTCCTCTGTGCGAGCATTTTGCACAGAGCGGCCCACGATCCTTCTCTTTTGGGGTCACCCGTGGCGCTCCTCCACTTCCAGAGTGCCCTCACGGAGAGACACTTTCCAAGGGTGCACTTGTGTGGGTGTGCTCCCGAGTACTCCTGCTGCGTCCATTGACAGACAGCAGGACTCGGCCCCGCCCCCTATGTCACTGCATTTGATTGACAGCAGCAGGAGCCAATGGCTCCTGCTGCTATCAATCTATCCAATAAGGACCTGAGACAGTGGCTGGAGCTGCTGTGCTCGTCCCAGTCGATGAAACGATCAGGTTCAGGTAAGTAAAAGGGAGGCTCTGGGTGGCTGCTGCACTAAAGAAGGTTTTTTACCTTAATGCATGGAATGCATTAAGGTGAAAAACCTCAAGGATTTACAACCCCTTTAAGGCGTCAGCATGCCAAGACATTTGGACAATTTCATGCTCCCAACTTTGTGGGAACAGTTTGGGGATGGCCCCTTCCTGTTCCAACATAACTGCACACCAGTGCACAAAGCAAGGAACTTGCTCAACCTGATAGAACACCTTTGGGATGAATTAGAGCTGAGACTGTGAGCCAGGCATTCTCATACAACATCAGTGCCTGACCTCACAAATGTGCTTCTGGATAAATGGTCAAACTTTACCATAGACACACTCCTAAACCTTGTGGACAGCCTTTCCAGAAGAGTTTAAGCTGTTATAGTTGCAAAGGGTGGGCCAACTCAATATTGAATCCCCACTGGGGACACATTAAAGTTCATGTGTGTGTAAAGGCAGGTGTCCCAATACTTTTGGTAATGTAGTGTATTTACATATTTGTATTTCAAATGTGTTTTAAGCCTGTTTCCCTTTAAAAATCTGAAATGTAGCAGTGCATGTATAATTTATGTTTGGGATGTTTTTAGCTCATCTGCTGTTCATAAATGTTCCATCCCTTATTTCTACAAAGAAAAATTGCATAAAAATGCCATCATCACATCTGTGTTATAAGCATGTGACTCACATGAGTATAAAATGGCCCCATAGCACCAATACATTCTGTATCTTTAACAGGTGAGAAACTAGGAAGAAATGCATACTGAAAAAAGGCTCTTTCTGCCAATAAAATATGTTTTATAGGCTAAATAAACAGAATCTGACTAAAGAAGACACTGTAGCCTTGAAATTGTGTGTATAACGCCATCGCTGGATGAATTTTGAAGCCTGCTCAATAAAATGCTTCACATTCTTTTGAAGGATACAATTTAGGCAAGTGGAAAGAAGCAAATGCAAAAGCAATTGGTGCTGTATATTAGCTGAATATAAATGAAATTCAGTAAAGTTCTTGCCAGCTCTGACTTCTTGTTTTAAGTAACCCATACCTCACACTTGTACTCTGCAGTCAATTTACAAACCCTTTTTTCAAACAATTGCTTACAACAATAGAATCTCATATCTAACACTAGAAATAAAGCGTTAACATTCAAAAACCAACTCCGTTTTAAAGTTTTATTTAGCACAGATGTTCAGGCCTTATTGGAGTTGACTGTTTGTAACGTTAACTGCTTTTGAAAATTGAGTCTTGTACCTGAGGTGCTAGGAATATTGTTACAAACACACTTTGAGCAGTTGTTAAAATTTTGGACAGCTCAGCTAAAGAAAAGGCAGCAGTTCTACACTGGCCACTAATGTAAGGGGGTACCTTTAAACCGACCACTAATGTAAGGGGGAAATTTAAATCAAATGTGACCCTTCTTCGCAACTTTAAAAAACAATGGCAAGCTTCCATCCCTAAAAGTATTGTAAAGAAATAGAAATTGGATGTGGGACTTTATATAAAGCATGTCATTGTGGATAATATATATCAATAAATAAATATATGGATAGGTATAATTAATCGTGATTTGATATCATTCACTGCTAAGGGTGGTCCATGATGTTTTGAGAACATAATTAATAAATAATATTATATAATAATATATGATACAAATATAATCATAAAGGATTCACATAATTAATTATAATAGTAATGATAGATTTAATGCAAACAATTAATGAATATGATTAATACACTGATTACAGATAAATATATAAATCAATAAAAATGACAAACAAAACATAATATTATTGAAATTCATGATTGGTATAAGCTAGGCTGGGCACCCTTTGGTTGACAACCCAATGCGTTTCATGGCTTCTTGCCAATCATCAGGGGTAAGATGCACATGTATGCTGAATATCAAGTAAATGAAATGACCATTAATGTATAGAATCTTCTAATGACAAGGGAATGCCAGAGACAACCACAAGCTGAGAATACTTACAGAGTAGACCATAAGTTATGTCCAATTCCAGCAATGGGTTTAAAAGGTGGTCTGGAATAAACTCTCTCACCCGGGGTTGAGGCAGGGTAACTTCCGCCCAACCAGAAATTTGGGGGAAATGGCCAGGGGAAGCAGCAGCCATGGACTGACCCAGTCACACCAGCTATCCGATGAGTGTTGTGTGTGCACATTTAACACCAAAATCTGTAAAAAAATAATAAATAAAAACTGTGAGTGACAAAAACAGATTAAATGTTGAGTCAAGCATGTATGAGTGCACAGGTGAGGGTGAGGTGTGTATCGGTGAAGTGAGTGAAACTAAAGTGTGTGTGTGGTGAGTGGAGAATGTACAAAATAGATGAGAAATTTAAACGCACCCATAAAATGGTCTGCAAATAAATAATAAATCCACTATGGGATGTGGGTGTATAGAATCGATATTAAGGTTGCCCTTGCAGTGTATTACAAATTAATATGACTATAGGTCACATATGTGAATAAATCCATATGAAGCGTGTACGTGTGTAAGGGAGGTGTATATGAGATAAGCCCATGAAAAGGGGCAAAAGTGTGTGTGTAATACAGAGTATGTATGTATGTGAAATTGATAAATGGTATTAGCGCACCCATAGGGGTGTTTAAGTAACAAATGCAGTAAGAAGTAGATATATGTAAAAACAAGAGTATACCTGCCAATATCTATGTGAGATGTGTATGGCTCAGAGTGATCCTTTTCTTGTGAAGAGAAGTGGGGTAGTGAACTGCCAGTCCATCCCAGCTGATGTCCCTGCCAACGTCATGTAACAACGTCTAAGCAGCATATAGAAGGTGAGGGAGCCTCCCACCTAAGGTACATTGTACCCCAATGGGTGCCCGCCCATCTCCGCTGCAGCGTGCGGTGGAAAAACAAACACGGTCCCGCCTCACGGCCTCTAATGGCGCCGCTGGTGGGGCTGGTTTTGACATGACGCTGATGCACTGAGGTCAGACCACGCCCCTTTCAAGTGATGGATGGATATTCAGTCCCACCGCCCATAAGCAGGGTTGGCTGACTGATAGTCAAAGGGGATAATCCCCGACAGATCACGTGGGTCTCTAAGATAGATGGAAAACTATGTCTAATAATAATGGTTCAAAAAACAAACTCAAACTAAAAAAATATATAAAAATGTAAATATAACTAAGGCTGCACCAACTAATGTAAGAGGGCACCTCTAAACTGGCCACTAATGCAAGGGGGCACTTATACACTGGCCACTAATGCAAGGGGGCACTTACACACAGGCCACTAATGCAAGGGGGAACTTATACACTGATTATACACTCATTAAGATTAACAGCACAACCATTGGTCAATCCACACATGCCAGGGTGCTGGGTGTAATCCTTGACTCTGACCTCTCCTTCAGCCCCCACATCCATTCACTGGCTAAATCCTGCCGCCTTAACCTCCGCAACATCTCCATAATTCGACCCTTCTTGACTAATGACAACACAAAGCAACTTATTCACTCCTTGATTATTTCCCGCCTTGACTGCAACTCTCTCCTTAATGGTCTACCCTTACGCAGGCTATCCCCTCTTCAGTTTGTTATGAATGCTGCTGCTAGACTAATATACCTCACTAGCCGATCCGTGACTGCTGCCCCTCTCTGCCAATCCCTTCACTGGCTTTCCCTACCCCACTGTATAAAATTCAAAATGCTAACCACAACATACAAGGCCATCCACAACATTGCCCCCAGCTACATCACCAACCTCATCTGCGGATATCGCCCTAATCGTCCCCTCAGCTCCTCCCTGGACCTCCTGCTCTCTAGCTCCCTTGTTACCCCCTCTCATGCTCGCCTTCAGGACTTCTCCAGAGCCTCTCCCATCCTCTGGAACTCCCTGCCCCGGTATATACAATCAGCCCCTAACCTGTCCACCTTTAGGAGATCCCTGAAAACTCACCTATTCACTGAAGCCTATCCCACACCCACCTAACAACTGTCGGCGCTATATAAATCATGTATAATAATAATAATAACATACACTGGCCGCTAATGCAACGGGGCACTTCTACATTGGCCGCTAATGCAAGGGAGTACCTCTACACTGGCCACTAATGCAAGGAGGTACCTCTACATGCCACTAATGCAAGGAGGCACCTCTACACTGGCCACTAATGCAAGGAGACACTAATACACTGGCCACTAATGCAAGTAGGCACCTCTACACTGGCCACTAATGCAAGAAGGCACCTCTACACTGACCACTAATGTAAGGAGGCACCTCTACACTGGCCACTAATGCAAGGGGGTACCTCTTCACTGGCCATTAATGCAAGGGGACACTGCCACACTAACCACTAATGCAAGGGGGGACTTCTACACCAACCACTAATGCAAGGGGTCACTTCTACACCGGCCATTAATGCAAAGGGGCATTTCTACACTGGACATGACAGGAACATAAAGGGGGGTAAATTTTGGTTGCAGCATGTGTACAGCCCTGAGCAGTTGCATGCCCTGTAAAACCACAGCTCAGTCACCTGTACTTACCATCCCCTGGCCGCCAGTTTTGCCAACTGTCAGCAGCCAGTAAAAAAAACTTTTCTCCTGCCAGTAAATGGCATTGACAGGAAAAGGTTTCCAGTTAAAAATATGGCTGTGACCCTCCGTTTGGGACTGTGCATGTGAAGTTCCAGCCTGGACCAGCCAAGACCATCCAGGTGCCTGCTACAGTGTGTTTGGGCAGCCCTGGGGGGGGGGGGGAATCTGGCATAGGCAGTGCCTGAGCATGTTGTGTGATATCATGGTGCAAGGGAGCCTTGCGGAAGGGCCAGAGCCTTGTGTGTGGGTCCGTGGTATGGGAGCAAGGCAAGCCGGGAGTGGGACTGGCTGTGTTGTTTGGACTGGAGTAGACTGAAGAGACCACCTGGCATGGAGAGAGACTGTCACTGTGACTCAGGAGGGGATGAGTTGTGTCGGTGAGATTATCATTTGTGCAGTACAGACTCCCTTCAGTACAGACCCATAATGTGCATAATGTACATACCTCATATCACGGGACATGCACAGCAGAGTCCCTCCTCTAATGTAGATGAAAAAAGAGAGGAGGGGGAGGAGGCTTCACTCTGCTTGGCTGTTTGAGACAGCGAGACAGATCAGACAGACTACGAGAGATGCAGATCGGTGCAGTGGCATTGCCCTGGGCCTTACCGACGGGTGTCACCCCTCTGGTGGGTGTCACCCGAGTGCGGGCCGCACCCCCTGTACCCCCCCAGCAAATCCACTGCTGTCAGTGTCACTGTGAGAGTCAATTTCATGTGTGTGCGCCCATTCAAATTTCTTGCCCTCCTGAGTCCTGTCTCTGAGCAACTTACTATATCGAAAAATTAAATAAGAAATATGTTTTTTTGCCTTAATATCTACCTTAAGGGTCAGTTCACACTGCTGCGAATTCTATTGAGAATTTAAGCTGTTGCGATAGCTTAAATTCGCAAGTCATCTGCAATAACATAGTTTTCCATCAGGGCGGTTCACATCAATACGTTACAAATCTAATCTGTGTAAAAAAAGGGTCCTGTGCGAGTTTGATCCGTGTGCGATGATGTGCGATGCAAATTCTGCTCCATAGATTTCAATAGCACTCGGATTGGAAACGCAATCTTACATTCAAATCACTGCGATATCAACGTTTTGTTTTTTTTTAGATTCCCCCTCCTGCTCAGCCCTCCTCTCCTCCTCACTGCCCCTCCTCTTCCCCTCACTGCCTCACTTCCTTTTCCTTTCCCATGTGCTTATTGGTGGTCAGTGGTCATTTTGCATGCCAAAATGCCCAGCAGACGCAGGAAGACTGGGGTGGACAACGAAGACCTCAAAAGTCTGGTGCAACAGAGGCAGTACCTATGGGACAGCTGGGACCTACGGCATAAAGATTCTTCCAAAAGAGCATAGGATGGCAAGAAATTGTCCACATTCTTTTTCCTGAGTGGGACAGCCTTATATCCACTGTTCAGAAAGACCTGCGTAATGCCGCGTACACACGGTCGGACTTTTCGTCTACAAAAGTCCAACGGACGCTGACGGACTAAAGCTGGCTGGTAATCCGATCGTGTGTGGGCTTCTTCGGACTTTCAACGTACTTTTTTAGCCTCAAATCCGACGTACTTTAGATTTGAAACATGCTTCAAATCTTTACGTCGTAACTACGACGGACCCCGAAGTCCGCTCGTCTGTATGCTAGTCCTACGGACAAAAAAATGACGCATGCTCATAAGCAAAAACTAAACGGAAGCACTCGGTCTAGTAAAACTAGTGTTCGTATTGTAGGTAGCACATTCATCACGCTGCAAAATCTGTGATCGTTGAATGCAGCGCATTTTATTTCTTCTTTACGAATGCTCTAAAGAACGAAGGTGTTTTGCTGTTCATAATCAGAGTTCTCCCAAACTGATTTCTGAATTCTTTTTCTCTTTGATCTCATGAATGATATAGTATGCTTTTTATAAACAATGTTTCCATACTAATAATACTTTTTCCCTTATTTTTTTTTTTTTTTTTTAGGTTTGTAAAGTTACCACAAAGAACCCATTATTCTTTTTTTTTTTTTTCTCGTGATTATTTTTTATTTTTTAGATAAAGTTAACCCAAAGCACCGTTTTTGTTTATGTATATTTTTTTTTTTCAAGACTCACCACTTGAACATTCTTAACATTAGTAATGTATTTTTGGTGTGTTTTTTTAAAACTCAATGAGATTGTTGTCCCTTGTTAATTTAACATTGTGTGTAAAATCAATGATTTAAAAGAAAACACATAAAGTCTTTTGCTAAACTCAAAAAAGATCCATTTATTCATGGTCAAAATAAAATAAAGAGGAAGTCAACGCTGGAAAAAGTCGGTGTACAAGAAAATTGGGATCTTGAGGAGTCCATATAAGAGGGAGCACAATCTGGTCCAAGAATCCCAGAGATCAACAGCACCAGCAGATGATCTAGATGTCCCCAGACTGTGGTCCTACAACAGCCTGCGTCTTCTGTCAGACCAGACTGAACCCAGGTCATCACTTTCTTCTCTTCCCTGCAGCCTTTCCTCCACGCTGCCCTGCAGCCTTCCCTGCAGCCTTCCCTGCAGCCTTCCCTGTAGCCTTCTTTTGAGGCTGTGGCTCTGGTGTTTCAGTTGTGGCAGGAGGAGGAGGAGGAGGAGGAGGAGGAGGAGGAGGGGGGGGGCTGCCTCATGTAGTTGGGTGTTTTTTGTTAGCGTGCCCTGCAGCCCCTTATGGATTGTTTCCCCAAATAGGCGCTCACAAATGAGGCGCTGCTCCCAATCCATCTGAAGAAGCCTGCTGGCTAAGTAGCAGCCATAGGCTTCTTCCGCTTCGGGGGGGCTTGTTAAAAAACGGGTGGCCTGTTGCATGAGGCGCAGGGACGCGTCCTGTGTGACCATCCCCTTCCTGGCCCTTTTTTTGGGAAGGTGGAGGGGAGGCACTTGGGATTGGGTGAGGCTCCTACTGGGCCCAGCCACCTCACTTGGCCCAGCCACCTCACTTGGCCCAGCCACCTCACTTGGCCCAGCCACCTCACTGGGAGCAGCCACCTCCTGCCTGACACTGGGCCCAGCCTCCTCCAGGATGATGGTGAATCCGGCCTCCTCCAGGCTGTCCATGGGCCCGGTCTCCTCCTGCCTGCCACTTTCCCCACATTCCTCCTGGATGGACTCATCCTGTGTATAAAAAAAGGACAATAGTTTTAGTTTCTTTTTTTGGGTTCATCAATGACACACAGTTTGCTTCTCATGACTAGCAAATTCAATGTGAATACATCTCTTTAATAAAAGAGTCTAATCAGACACCCTAATTATTTCAAGCAGGTGCCAAACATATTTAGTCACTACTATCATTTGATATGTATACACAATTTGGAGTGCTAAATTATTTGAGACAATTATAACATCCAGTTAAC